>JAZKJV010011597.1:0-566364 GCA_037367405.1 Ottelia alismoides
TAGCAGCCGTCAGGTCAGGGAGGGCAAGTACCTACCATCAGAGAGGACCAGCACCAGTCGCAGCACAGCCCCCAGAGTGTATCATCAGCAAGCCATCCTACGGTCCTCGTCCCTATCAGCAGCAGGGACAGTCTGGGAGACGTGAGCAGCAGGCTCACCCGGGATACCAGCACCAGCAGCACCCTCCGTCCTACCCCTCTCACCCACAGCAGTACCAGCAGCCTCACCCACAGAGGGGCTACCCGTCGGGCTCCCACGAGAGCCCTGCCTTGGATGATATCGCCCGCCTCCTCACGGACCAGCAGGCGACCTTCAGACGGGAGATGGATGAGTTCCGCCAGGAGATGCGGGACTTGGTAAGAGGGAAGGCCGCCATACCTGCACAGATAGAGCCCATCCGAACAACCTGAAGCGGAAGTCTGAGCAGGTAGTACATACTTGAGTTAGCCACTCCTAGCGATCCATTTGATGATACTTCTTCAGATCTGTTTGATGTTGATTTTGCCACGCTTAGGAGCGGTAGGACCCCAGCCGGCGGCGGCGCCTCAGCTGAGCACCATCCAGAGGCGCCCCAGGAGGAGGAGGGAGGCGGTACTGAGGCCGCTCCAGTCGATGACGGTGGTACTGAGGCCACCGATGATGCTGATCCTACAGGCGGTACTGAGGCCGCCACTTCACCAGATCGAGGAGGTGGTACTGATGCCACCCCAACAGCAGCCGAGCCAGCGAGCGGTACTGATGCCGCCGACGTCTACCTTCACCAGCAGCAGCAGAGCAGCCCATCCGTGGTGGTACTGAGGCCACCGGTGTCTGTAGAGAGAGCGTTGTTGTTTTTCCTCATGGTCCATGTACTCAGGATTTTCATGGTCATGTATCTCAGGATTCTATGATGAATAAAGGAAAAAGGTTTACTTTCTTCTGGTCCCACTATGTTGCATGATGTATGTGTGGGATCCGGTCCTTGAACCGCGTAGATCTTCTCCTAGTCCTTCATCTGAGAAGGACCCAGTGATCCCCTTCCCTAGAGCCCTTCAGATGGGGAAGGGGAAGAAAAAAGAAAATACAAAAAAGAGAGAGTTCGAGGAGTTCAGCCAGAGCATGATAGATCGATTCCACATTCAGCTGACCCTCCAGGAGGCTTTGCAGCACATCCCCCCTTCTCCAGAGATCTTTGAGAGAGAGGACTACAGTTAGGAGGAGGAGGAGGAACCATACTTCAGAGATACATGTGCTGACGAATGCCACGTGCTTCGCGATCCAGAACCGACTGCCAGCCAAGAGGCCAGATGCAGGGGCCCCGTATGTCAGTTGCCAGATTAGTGAGCAGAGGTTCGACCGTACTCTTTTAGATAGCGGATCGTCGATTAACCTTCTTCCGGCAGCCCTTCTCGACCGCTTCGAGTTGGGCACTCTTCGACAGAGCAGGACAGTCCTTCAGTTCGCTGATCGATCTGTCAAGAGGCCGAAGGGGTTATTACGAGACGTTATCGTCACGATTCAGGGCCTGAAATTCCCCGTGGACTTCGTAGTGTTGGACATGGAGATCCCTGAGTCAGTGACTGATACCCCCATCATCCTTGGTCGTCCGTTCTTGGCCACAGCCAAGGCGGTGACTGATCATGATAGCGGGAAGGTGTACTTTCGCGTCGAGGGAGAGAGTATACAAATAGAGACGGTCGAGGACTACAGAGCCAGACTCAGAGCCCGCTCAGATGCGAGTACCGATTCAGAGCAGCTGACAGACGCAGAGCCAGACATCCACCAGGACTGCGATTTTGTGATTTCTGACGATGAGGCAGCTTGGGCAGATCTTGAGACACAGACCACCCTCTCACTTTCAGATACAGCTGATGCAGAGACGATAGCAGAGGAGAGTCTGGAGAGCACAGACCTGGTTCAGGATACCCTAGAGGCAGCAGAGCCGGTCCCCGATCGCAGCACGATGATTAGTGATGGTGGTGCTGATGTCACCTTGTTGTTCGGTGGTACTGATGCCACCGCTTCTGATACAGATCCCTCGGATTCAGAGTCTGATTGGGCCGATTGCTATGATCAGATGCCAGACATGAGTCCATTTGAGCCTACAGTTGAGGAGGAGGTAGAGGCAGAGCAGAGCAGAGACAGTGCAGTTGAGCCGCCTTCTCCCGATCCAGTTTGCGAGAGTACGCTTTCACTTTCCCAGGCAGATTTGGCAGACCTTGCAGCTTTCACGCAGTTCCTTCCGCAGCCAGATTTGCCAGCACCCAGCATTCCAGAGCGAAAGCCGCTCCCTACTTCGCTGAAGTATCGATTCCTTGCGGGCGATCCAGAGATGTACCCAGTCATCATCTCAGCCGAGTTGACTGGAGAGCAAGAATCCCGTCTGATGGGGGTTCTTGAAAGGAACCGCAAGGCGATCGGATGGAGCGTAGCGGATCTCCATGGGATTAGCCCAGCCGTGTGCTCCCACCATATCTATCTTGAGGAAGGGGCGAAGCCGTCGCGTGAGTTCCAGCGGCGACTGAACCCCAACCTGAGAGAGGTCGTTATGAAGGAAATATCCAAATGGTGGAGCGCAGATTTTATTTATCCCATTTCCGACTCCAAGTGGGTCAGCCCCTTGCATGTGGTGCCCAAGAAGACGGGCATCACGACTGTGATCAGTGAGTCGGGAGAGGAGATCGCTACACGAGTACCCACTTCTTGGAGGGTTTGCGTTGACTACAGGAGACTCAACCAAGCCACCAAGAAGGATCATTTCCCCCTGCCCTTTATTGATCAGATCATTGAGAGACTGGCAGGGAAGAGCCATTATTGTTTCCTGGATGGGTACTCGGGCTACAACCAGGTGGCCATCGCTCCTGAAGATCAGGAGAAGACCACCTTTACCTGTCCCTTCGGTACATATGCTTTTAGACGCATGCCATTTGGGCTATGCAATGCCCCTGCGACTTTTCAGAGGTGCATGCTGTCGATCTTTTCGGACATGGTAGGGGAGTGTTTGGAGGTCTTCATGGACGATTTCTCGGTCTACGGCGACGGATTCGATTCTTGTCTTGACTGCCTAGACCGGGTACTCCAGCGATGTATTGAGTTCCATTTGGTGCTATCTTGGGAGAAGAGTCACTTCATGGTGACTCGAGGGACGGTGCTTGGCCACATCATCTCCAACAGGGGCATGGAGGTGGATCCGGCCAAGGTTGATGTCATTAGAAAACTCACACCGCCGTCCAATTTGAGGCAGTTACGGTCATTCCTGGGGCATGTTGGATTTTATAGGAGGTTCATTCAGGATTTCAGCAAGATTGCCCGACCGTTGACTGACCTCTTGATGAAAGACACCGAGTTCCTTGTAGATGACAAGTGTCTCTCGTCTTTTGCGACTCTCCAGCAGCATGTTATAGAGGCTCCTGTCCTCCAGCCGCCTGATTGGTCTCTCCCATTCGAGATCATGACGAACGCCTCCGATTTGCCGTGGGGGCAGTGCTGGGACAGAGGAGGGATGGGGTGCCATTTGCCATACACTATGCTAGCCGCACATTGGATTCCGCCCAGAGGAATTATACGGTCACAGAGAAGGAGATGCTAGCAGTAGTGTTTGCCTTAGATAAGTTCAGATCATATATCATTGGATCTAGGGTGACTTTGTTTACAGATCATACCGCCATCAGGTACCTTATGGCAAAGAAGGATTCCAAGGCCAGACTGACTAGATGGATCCTTCTACTCCAGGAGTTCGACATTGAGATTAAGGATAAGCCTGGAGTCAAGAATGTGGTGGCGGATCATCTCTCCCGATTAGAGCAGCCTGAGGATTCTGAGCAGATTGATCCTATTCGTGATACCTTCCCAGATGAGGCGATTCTTGCTATCGCCTCACTCCCGTGGTATGCCGATATTGTGAACTTTCTCGTTGCAGGGAAAGTCCCACAAGATTGGCCCAGGCAGAGGCTTGAGACCTTCCTTGCGAAGGCCAAGTCCTACCACTGGGAGGATCCCATCCTTTACCACGAAGGAGGGGATAGCGTCTGGCGTCGGTGTATTCCTCAGGAGGAACACCATAGCGTCCTCACCTACTGCCACAAGTTTGAGGCAGGAGGACATCATTCTGGGAGGAGAACGGCACAGAAAGTGCTCCAATCCGGCTTGTGGTGGCCTACCCTCTTCAAGGACTCTGATGAGTTCGTGAAGAGGTGTACTGACTGTCAGAGGATGGGCACTTGTGGACAGCGTGATATGATGCCGATGCAGCCCATTCACTTCTGTGAGGTCTTTGACGCATGGGGCATCGATTTCATGGGTCCATTCCCTAAGAGTCAGGGATTTGAGTACATTCTGTTGGCCGTTGATTATGTTAGTCGTTGGGTTGAGGCTATCCCCGCCCGAGCTGCTGATGCGAGGACAGTTTGCAGATTTTTGAGGAAACATATCATCACGCGGTTCGGGGTTCCACGAGTTCTTATTTCTGATGGGGGGTCTCATTTCATCAACGACCAGGTGAAGGCCCTTGCTAGCGAGTTCAGTATAGACCATCGTGTTGCCACACCTTACCATCCACAGACGAATGGTCTAGCTGAGGTGTCGAACAGGGAGATCAAGACTATTCTGCAGAAAGTCGTCCGCCCTGACCGAAAGAATTGGTCACAGCTCTTGGACTCGGTCTTGTGGGCATATCGGACGTCTTTCAAGACTCCATTGGGTACATCTCCCTTTCGCCTCGTTTATGGCAAGCCATGTCATTTACCTATTGAGCAGAGGCACAAGTCACTGTGGGCAGTCACTGATATTCTTATGGATCCAGATGGTATAGGAGACCAGAGGAGGGCAGAGTTAGCTGCCCTGGAGGAGCTTAGAGATGCAGCTTTCTCAAGCAGCCTACATTATAAGGAAAAAGTGAAGGAGTGGCATGATTCTCATATCAGCCACAAGCATTTTGAGATTGGACAGAGAGTGTGGCTGTTTGATGCGAGGCTTAGACTATTTCCAGGGAAGCTACAGAGCAAATGGAAGGGACCTTTTCTAGTCAGGAAGGTGCACGACAATGGTAGTATTGATATATCCGAGTTGTCTTCTGAGAGCACCTTTCGAGTGAACGGCCAGCGGCTCAAGCCATTTCTAGATCATGAGCCGCAGGACGTTATCATTTGTGCCCCTATTCATCTTGCGTGAGATGTGGTCTTTTGACTCACATCTTTGCATCTCACGCCCGATTTTCACTGTTCCTCCGCCTGTATAGATCCAGTTGTCCATATCATTCTATTCTTTAGTCCCACATCCCTTTTCTCATCTTATGATTTTGCTATACTTAGGGTGTACTTTACCCTAAGTATAGGGGGGATGTCGGACCGGCGAGTATTCTCTTCAGTCGTTTTGCCCCTGTTTTGCTGCCTATACTTAGGGATATTTTACCCTAAGTATAGGGGGGGGCAGATTCTGTATCTTCTTCACTCGGCTTTCCCTTCATGTACAGCTTGCTATACTTAGGATTAGTTAATCCTAAGTATAGGGGGAAACCACCGAGTTCCTCTCATTCTATTCATTTATTCGTTCCTGTACTTAGCCATTCCTTTTCACTTCCCTTTCACTAAGCACGAGTTATGTCTTCTTCATCGCTCTTGATCACTCTGAGGACATCGCTCGAGCTAAGTATAGGGGGGTGTGTATATATTTCATATATACTTTAGCCATAACTCGTACTTTGTGTGAGTGTGTTAATAAATAAAATGGCTAAAAATCACAAAAATTTAAAAATTTTCATGTACATAAACCTCTTTTATCCTTGCACATACATAGCTAGTGTACAAAGTATTTTTGTAAAAAATGATTTCAAAATCTTTTGTGTAATGCTTGTGTAAATATGTTGTATCAAAATTATGTATATAGTACAAAATTTTTCCAAAATGTTTTGAAAATCAAAAGTTTGCAAAAATCTTGTGTAAATACTTGTGAATATCTTTTTGCAAAACTTGCACCTCATTCATCATCCATGATTTCAAAACATTTTTCAAAAATTTTGCATGATTGTAAAATACTTGTAAATAACATCTTGTGTACATATATGTATATAGTTTTTCCTGGATGAGAGTTGACATTTAAACTACGCCTGGAATTAAATTGAGAAATGGAGCTTGAATAAGATCTTAATCCACTTAACTTTAAGAGGAACCTTATAGGACTTAGGGTTAAGGCTTTTCAGGTCCATAAGGACTTAATTCTTTGAGTCCACTAGGCTATGAGCATATGTCATCTTGATGAGCTTAAGTAGAACACTTAACAACACACGCATGACTCTTAGAGACAATGGCTTGAATTGCACCTGCACTTTACACATGGCTCTCCACGGATGAGGTGGTGAGGAGGCAGTTTCCTTTGGCTTGGGGTAGCATATGAGGGTAGTACTTCTAGGCGGAACCTCTCTTCTTCTTCTAGTGAAGGAAGTGCACCTCAACTTGGTCTAGTGGTGATGAAGACTAAAGACAGAAGCCGTGGGTTGCAATAAAGCTTCAAAAGAGGGATAGTCTACTGGCTCAAGGGGAAATTTCTTATATGCTGCACCATGTAGATATGCTGTACAAAAGTCTTTGAAAAAAAAAATTGCAAAAATGCAAAAAGAACTCCAAAAAAGTGGTGGGTCGGATTGAAAATTTAATAACCCCACCGGGAGTGTACATAGTCAAATAAAGCAAAAGCTTATGGTATCAATGCTACATCTCATGGAAGCTTGCGGCGGGAGACCTAGCTACACTGGCTAGGCTTCCAAAACTCTATACTTCTACCCCCTCTTCTTGAGCCGGTTGCACTTGAACTTAGAAGGGAATACCCCGCTTCTCGAGGAAAGAGTTGCTAGACCGAGGCATTAGAGTTACCAGGTTGAGGGAGGTTGTCTCTTTGTTGCTTCTGAGGTGGGGAGCCACATATCACTTACACTGCTTGGAAAGATTCATGGTCATTAGAGTTTGTGTATGTAGACTTGTTCTGATCTGGTTTATTAAGGAGTCTTGTCCATAGATTGGTGGAACTTAGAGGTTGTTGAGTTTTTAGCTTAAGTCCAAATAAGGTTCCGACACATTAATAATCCAAAGATCTGATCCAGCTCCATATTTCAATTTAATGAAGGAAAGTTTAATAAATCAACCTTGATCCATGCACATTCTCTTTTTCTTTTTCTTTTTTCTTTCTTCTTCACTTCTTTTTCAAATAAGTGTTTGCTAAGGGACTAGCAAAGTATAGTATAGGGGGGGTGATGAATACCCATTCATCACTCTTTATTCTTATATTTTAGCTAACAAAAACCGTTGCAAATACATGTAGATATATGTAAATATCAATAATTAGCAAAAGCATGCATTTTGTAAAAATATGTAATTAGCATGTTTTTGTGCAAAAATAAAAGAATAAAGAGGAAAAAGAAAAAGAGGGAAATATTTAGAATAAATATTGAGAGCAGCCTAACCCAAGGGAGGGCTCAGCATGGGCCTGACCGCATAAAAGCCACAAGTAGAGGGAGATAGGGGCTCATATGTATATATATTTATGTAAATAAATAAATAATATTTTCCTCAACCAAAAAAATATATTTGTACATATCTTGTATATATAGAAACTATGGAAAACAAAACAAAAGTTAAAAATCAAAAATTCAAAAAAAGAACCCTTCATCATGTACATAGCTCATCATCTCTCTATTTATTCACCTTGTAATAAAGCTATTTATTTTCAAAACTTTGTGTAAATATTCCTGTTTGTGTTTTGTAAATAAATAAAATAAAAAGAATTAAACCAAAATCAAATAAAAATTACAAAATTAAAACACAAAACTACCTTGTATATATACCATGTATATAAGTATAAATAAATAATTATTTGACCTATGTATATAAATAATAAAAATAAAATAAAAATAGCATTTTATTCCTCATTTTATCCTATAAATAAATAAAATATAAAATGGGAATAAAAATGTATAAAAATAACTAATTAAAAATCAAAAATCAAAAATCAACTTAATGTATATATACCTATGTATAGCTAATATGTATATACCTTATTTTAAATTCCAAAAATTAATTAAAAATCACAAAAAAATAGAAAAATTAAAACAAACATTTTTCATGTTTTAAGTTTTTGGAAATTCGGCCATTTAAGGCCTCAAAAAAATCAAAGAAAATCCCAAATATTGGCGGGCTCTGATTGGTCCACGGGGATTGTTGACCCCCGGTCAACACCTCCCCCAGGACCACCAGAGCCCGGGTTTGAGTATTCGACCCGCCTTCTCGGATATCTCCTGTGTTGACCCGATTCCCATTCACCCCAAATCCGGGTCCGTTATGACCTCAGCACATCCGAGAAGCTCGCCGGAGCTTCTGCCTCGAGATCCGCGCTTCGGCGCGCCCTACCCGCCACCTCCTTTCCGGACCTTCATGCGTATATAATCCGAGCTCCGCCGCTTTCTCGCGCCATCTTTGGCTAGCCATTCTCTTTCCTGTGAGCTCCACTGTGTCCACCGAGGTGACAGCTCGCGCCGGCCTGTGTCGCAGCGAGGAGGAGGTGCGTCTACCATCGATCCGACCGCTTGTAGCCGCCGCGCTCCGACGACCATCTGGAGCTCGAGCCTCGGGTGTTGACGACCCTTGAGGCAAGGACCAGGAGTTAGCAACACTCCAGCCCAGTCTCCCGCGTCATATAGGTAATCTTCTCGCCTTTCCATTTCGCCTAATTTTCGATTTCGCCCAATTCGACCTCTCGCCGGTGTTCCTCTGATTCCGATCAACACGCTTAATCTCTCGATCATCGGAGCACCATATCATCTTCGCCATCTCCCTACGCACGTTCTTCACCCACGCATTCACCCCAGCTCGCCCCGGAGCTGGGAGTCGAGCCCCACCGTCTCCGCCTCGCCGGAGCTCGTTCGCCCCACCGCACAGACCACCTTCACCCCGCTTCCTTGGGTCGAGGCATTTTGCCCTCGACCCGCGAAGCGTTCTGGTTGCTTTGCAGGTTCAAAGGGAGGCATCTGAGCCCCCCTTACATTCCAGGCCGGAGCTTCGCGCCGCCAGCCTCGCCGGAGCCCCTCCAGGGCTCGGCTGGGCCATCGGCTACCACCATCAGCTGCGGGGCTGCACCAGGAACGTGTTCCGAGCTTTAGCAGCAGCTGAGGAGGACCGGAGTTCACGCAGGAGGCCGGCGAAGTTCGCCGGCGTCGAGTTCTTCCTCCATCATCCAGAGCCGTCCGATGACGCCTCAGCTCCAGTTCTGATCGTGAGCGTCCATCTTTCGAGGAGCAGTAGCCGTCGATCCATCTGAGGAGTGCATCCGGACCGTTGATAGCAGAGGAGAGAAGCACCAGAATCTCGGACGTTAGATCATCCACGTGGCTTCGTCTCCACCGTCGATCGAGCCCAAGAAGAGAAGAGAAGGAGAGCGCCATCAAATCTCAGCCGTCCGATCACCACGTGGCGCACATCTGGCCGTCGGCGAATAAAGGGGTAAATATCTTAGGCCCCCCTCATAGTTTGTCATTTTACTTTTAGTCCTGTAAATAGTTTTAAAACTTTATTTGCGTAGGGTAAATTGTAGTAGGGACCTTGTGCTTGTTGTTAATTGCATGTATGCCCCTGTTTGTGTGTGACCACGTGCTTCGTCACGTGTGTATCTGGGCTTTTTATACTTTTAGTCCTGTAGATCTGGATGTTATGAATGGAATGAATCTTTTTGAGTAATTGCAGTTATGCCCCTGTGAGTATTTTTATTACGCATGTGCGGATTTTAGTGGGCTTTTTGCAACCCGACCCTTGGACTTTTTGGTACCCGTTACCAAAAGGTCCTGGAACGTGGTTTTTATTACCATTTGGTCCCTGTGTGCCCCAGCCACGCGCCACGCGCATGACTTGCTGGGTATTTTGCACCAGAGCCCCCAGATTCTCGGGTATTTGCACATTGGTCCTTGTACACTATGCCCCCTTTGCATTTTTGAATAAAATATCAAACGACCTCCAAATCCAATGAGATTTTGATACATGGCTCCTGCCATGGTGTAGAAATTTTAGGGATTTTTGAGGACATTTTTGCTTCCATTTATTATTTTTAAAAATCCAAAAACATCTATTTCAGCTACTGTTCATCTTTGAAAATCATAAAAAAATATAAAAACCCCACCAAAAAATTCTAAAAAATTAGATACTGTTGTTTGCTTGTGGTTTGATTTTCTAGCCAATTTTGGCTATTTTTCATCACTTAAAAACCTTAAAAATTGCAAAACCCTCAAAAACTCATAAAAATTCTAATAATTAATTTAAAAATCCAAAAACAATAATTAAGGTGCCCAAATTTTCCTTATTCTTCATAGATTATAGGAAAATACCTCCAAGGCTTAGTGAGACTCTTAGATATTTTTTTTTGAGTCTCTAGCCTTGCTGGACAGTACCTCTCCTGTTTTGCATTGTTTGATTTTTACAAAATAATCTACCCGTCAGAAAAATATCAAAAATTAACCAAAAACACTTAAAAACATATAAAACACAAAAACAATTTTCCTTAATTTTTGCATTATTTTTGGTGTGTTTAATAAATTGTTGAAGTTGGCTTGAGTTCACTCTATTCCATTTTCTTTATCTTTTAAAAATCCAAGAAAAAATTTAAAAATTCATAAAAACCACTAAAAATAACTTTTCTTGTATTTTATTCTATTGTGACTACTTCGTAGGCTTTCGAGCCAACCCGTGCTCCTTGTGTTCGACCCTGGGAGCTATACCAGGTTAATCCATAGCTAGACCGCTCTATTTTGTGCTTGATTGTTTTTATCTGAGTTGAGTGGTTGATTTTTCTTGACATTCTCCGTTTTTGTGATTGAGGTCGCAACGACCATTTTCCGACCTTTACCTCGATCGTATTTTCGGGTTGTCAAGATACATGAGTGTGAGGAAAAACAACATCTCTCTCTGTACACACACCGGTGGCCTCAGTACCACCACGGGCTGGCTGCTCTGCTGGCTGCTGGTGCTAGACGTCTCGCGGCATCAGTACCGCGTGCTAGCTCGGCTGGACGGGTGGTGTCAGTACCACCTCCTCGAACTGGTGAAGCGGCGGCCTCAGTACCGTCGGTGGAATCAGCATCCTTGGTGGCCTCAGTACCACCGTCATCATCTGGAGCGGCCTCAGTACCGCTCTCCTCCTCCTCATGTGGCACCTCTGGAGTGTCCTCGTGGTCTCAGGTGAGACGCCGCCGCCTGCTGGGGTCCCTACCGCTCCTAAGTGTGACGAAATCAGCATCAAAAAGATCCGAAGATGTATCATCAAATGGGTCACTAGGAGTGGCTAACTCAGTATGTACTACCTGCTCAGATTTCCTCTTGAGGCTGTTCGGATTCGGCTCGATCTGGGCTGGTATGGCGCCTTCCCTCTCACCAGGTCCCGCATCTCCTGGCGGAACTCATCCATCTCCCGTCTGAATGTGGTCTGCTGGTCCGTGAGGAGGCGGGCGATGTCATCCAAGGCTGGGCTCTCGTGGGAGCCCGACGGGTGGCCTCTCTGTGGGTGAGGCTGCTGGATCTGCTGCTGCTGGTGCTGGTAAGAGGGGTAGGATGGAGGGTGCTGCTGATATTCCTGGTGAGCCTGCTGCTCACGTCTCCAAGACTGTCCCTGCTGCTGATAGGGACGAGGACCGTAGGATGGCTGCTGCTGATACGCTGGGGGCTGCTGCTGCAGCTGGTGCTGGTCTCTCTGCTGGGAGTACTGCCCTCCCTGTCCTGACGGCTGCGGCTGGGGCTGGGCACCACCGCTCCCCCACCTGAATCCGGGATGGTCTCGTCGGATCCCAGGCTGGGGGCGGTCATACCAAATCCCGTTGACATCCATCAACGGCTCTGTCTCGTAGGGGTCTGGCGGCAGTACTGCCAGAGGCGGATTCCGGCTGGTACGGCACCATCTGCATCTCTGGAGATGGTGGTAACTGGTAAGTGGGTTGCGGCTGCTGGTACAGCCTCCGCCTGTACAAGGTGAACCTGTCTAGGCTGCTGTGAAGAGCTGGAGCGCTGGGACGAGCTGCTGCTGCCGCCGGTATCGCCTCGCGACAGAAGACGGGGCTGTGAAGCCGTCTGTGTCTCCTGAAGACACATGAGCTGGGTCTTCATGTCACTCAGAACCTGTGCCATCTGCTCCATCTGCGTGATACTCTGGCACTGCTTCTTCTCTATCAGCTCCATGCGGTCCAACTTCTCGCTAATGATACCCATGTCCGCAACGGACGACTCTGCCTGTGCTGCTGCGACTGCGGACGAACTGGATGGACCTGCATCGACCCGTGCTATCCGCTGGTACTGCACGGGTCCCTGGCTGCTGTGGCTAGGGTCGCTGAGAGTACAACCGGTCATGGTCCTCTAACATCTCCTCATAGATAGCCCAGACCTGGTCGTGGTCCTTGGCGAAGTAGGACCCGCCGCAAGAAGCATTCATCAGACCTGAAGCTCTGGCGTCAACCCGCTGAAAAAACTCTGAACTAGGTTCGGCTTCGATATGTCGTGGTGCGGGCATCTGTCTAAGAGCTCTCGGAACCTCTCCCAAGCCTCGTGGAACTGCTCATTGGGGAACATGGAGAAGTTGCTAATCAGGGCCCTCGCTGCATTCGTCCGCCCGAGTGGATAGTACTTTTTCAAGTACTCGGTGCAGAGCTGATCCCAGGTGTACACAAACTTCCCTAAGTGCTTCAGCCAGTTGGCTGCTCTGTCTGCCAGTGGAAAACGGGAAGGCAATCATCCGTATAGTGTCCTGGTCCACGTGGAGATCGTGGACAGTGCTGCAGATCATCAGAAACTCCTGGAGGTGGAGGTGGGGCTCCTCAGTGGCTAGCCCGTGGAAGCGGGGCAGTACTGCAAGTGTTCGGGGGGAACTTGAAGTCCCCCACGATAGCTGGCACTACCACCCAATGATGCATCAAAGTGGATCCGGGGTTGTGCAACGCCCGCATCGGCTGTGGTGGTCCTCGCAGCGGCGGCTGCCGCTGCGGCGGCTGCGGCTGCTGCTGCTGCTGCTGCGGCTGCTGCGGCTGCTGCCTCTGCATCTAGCATCTCCTCAGGCTCGCTCTGCTCTGAACCTCTCTTCTGCTCTGAGCCCTCTCCAACTCTCTCCTCATCTCTATCATGAATGCTCCCTGATCGCGGAGCTGCTGCTGAACCGTCTCAAGTGATGCGATCAGGGTGGAGTTGATCGCCCCTGGTCAAATACAACATGATGGTCTCCCCGTGGACCTCTGGGGGAATCGTCTGCTCTGGCGGCCATAACGACGTCTGCAAAATCAAATGAGCCCAACTCAGGTGCTGTCAAATCTGATAATCTCTCCTCGGGCTCATGTCTCTCAATACCAGAAGAAAGGGGGGTCGAGGGGGAACAAGGCGGAATCGTACTCGGGCTCGGAGAGCTGGTCTCGGCTCTCGCGGGCTAACCTAGATGATCGGGTAGACATGCCCGAAAGCGGTGCAACCAGAGGCTGCCTAAGAGACCGTCTACCCATCATCTTGATCTGGGCGAGTAAGGCGGATGAGATCTGGAATCAAATATGATAAAAAACAAACCCCCAGTTCACCAACGCACGCGAGCTGAAGACCGTGAAACACACAAAGTATCAGAGCGCTTACGTGACCTGTTAGGATATCTGATGCTATCCCAACCGACTGGCCCGCACAGAAGAGTCGGTAATCAGTCGGGTCTAGCACCGGGAGGCACTACCTAGGGTGCGGGTCACTCTCTCGCGCATCCAAACAAGACAATGAGGGGGTTGCTCTCCCCAAGACAAAAATTTTTAGGGTGAGCGGTTTTTAAGATCAAGTATGATTAGCAGTCCCGGTTTTTATTGTTTTTCTTTTTAATATTTTTCAAAGCAACAAAGGGCCTAACGAATTTTTCGGTTCTCCTGATTATTAAGTCCGAAAACAGGGGGAGAAGACGAAAAAGCCGATGCGCGATGAAATCAATGATGCATGCAAAGTAAGAAAGGCGTACCTGACTCCAGCACTCTACATGCAATATGATCCGCGCAGAATTTAAAGACAGGAAATAAACTACCTAAATGATGCAAGCGGAAAAAGAACCGAGTCCTAGATGAGCAACTTCTAGCGCAGATCCGTCTAACTCAGTCACTTGCCCTCGATCCAAAGAGTCCGGTCTTGGCTCACCCCTCCTCTTCTCGACAGTTCGAGTTCAGGAGTAGCGCTTGTGGGGCGGGCTCGCGGCGCGTAGGCTCTCAGGAAAGTGACTAAGTTATTTTTATTATTTATTATAGCAGGTCCAATTAACGATCTATAGGAACAGATAATCAAGCACAAGCACCAGAAAATCCTACAGCTAGGGGCTCGATCAAAAAGCCGCGTAAACACCGGAAAGGCAGTAAAAAAGTAGAAAAAGCCGCGAAAAACCGCGAAAAACTGCTAAAGTCCTAAAGGGTCCCCCGAGCACACCGGTGCTCGGCGAAACAGACCCGAGAGTGTCCAAGCAGTCCAAGTCCCTGTATTATTACAACAATAATAAAATAATATCCTAAGCTACCTCACCCACTCAACTCTCTCTCTCGCTCTCTCCTGCGGCTTCGTGAAGAAGGAAGCCGCCTCCGCGTCGCTCGGGTGCTCCGGCGCTCCTAGGAATGCCGCCCTCGCTCTTCGGGCCCTCGCAAGAATCAAGAAAAAGAGAGAAAAGTGGTCAGTCCAACAATTATTATAAAAATATCAGAAAAATATATATACAAAAATCTGTGCAAAAAGCCGCGAAACTCGAAAAGCCGCGGAAAAATCTAAAAGACTACTAAGCCGTGCTCCCCGGCAACAGCGCCATTCTGATAACCCCCAAAACTCCGAGTGACTAAGGCAAAGGCAAAGGAATGGTCGTTGTGACCTCAATCAATCGGATGGGTATATCAAGAAAAATAGACCACTACGAGAAATAAAATCAATCGAAAATGCGAAAGCGATCTCGCTATGTGATTAACCTGGTATAGCTCCCAGGGTCGAACACAAGGAGCACGGATTGGCCAAAGGCCTACGAAGTAGTCAAAGAATCAGAAAAAGGGAGAAAACATTTTTTATATGTGAAGGAAATGAAAGAAGCACAAAAACAAGCAAGCTCCAACTAATTATTTAATGTATCCAGAAGTGAGCAAAAATTCGAGAAAAATTGTTTTTATGTTTTTAAGTTTTTAAGTGTTTTTGGTTAATTTTTGAGATTTTTTCCAATGTGTATTTTATTTTCTAAAAATCAAACAGTAAGAAAAAGATAGGGTAATGTCCAGCAGGGCCCAAAACCCAAAGATAAAATGTCTAAGTATCTCAGATGGCCCTGGAGGTAATTTTCCTGTATTCTATAGAAAATAAGGAAAATTTGGGCACCAAAATTATTGTTTTTGGATTTTTAGATTATTTAATATGATTTTTATGAGTTTTTAGGTGTTTTAAGCTTTTTAGGGTTTTTACTCAATGAAAAATAGCCAAAATTGGCTAGAAAATCAAACAACAACACAAATATCAGTAACTAATTTTTGTAGAATTTTTGGGGGGTGTTTTTATATTTTTTGTGATTTTTCAAGTGAAACAGTGCCAAAAATAGATGTTTTTGAATTTTAAAAATAGCAAAAAAGATCAAAAATGTCCTCAAAAATCTACAAAATCCTACACCATGGCAGAAGCCATGTGTCAAATTTTCATTAGATTTGGAGGTGATTTGATATTTTATTCAAAATCCAAAAGGGGGCACTGTGCACAAGGACCAATGTGCAAATACCCGAAAGTCTATGCTCAAGGTGCAAAATCCCAGCAAGTCACGCGCGTGGCGCGTGCCTGGGGCACTCAGGTGCCTTTTGGTAATAAAAACCAAGTTTCTGGACTTTTTGGTAACTCGTACCAAAAGTCCCAGGGGCTTGGATGCAAAAATCCACTAAAATCCGCACATGCGCATAAACAACACTCACAGGGGCATAGATGCAATTACCAAAAAGTTATCATTCATTTCAGAACCCAACAGAACTACAGGGAAACAGATGTAAATAGCCCAAACAAGCACGTGACGAAGCACGCGGTCTCACATACACAGGGGCATAAACGTAAATAAAAACAAGCACAAGGTCCCAGTTGCAAATTACCCTACGTAAATAAAAGCACGAAAATATTTACAGGACTAGGACTAAAAGACAAACTAAGAGGGGGCCCCTAAGTAATTTACCCCTTTATTTGTCGACGGCGGGATGCGCGCACGTGGAAGATCGGGCGGTCCTGGTGAGCTGGCGCTTTTCCTTCGTCTGCCCTTGAGCCGGATCGACGGTGGAGGCGAGGACACGTGGAAGATCGAACGGGGTGGAGCTCGGGTGCCTCTCTCCTCTGCTGCTATCGTCCAGATGAGCCCCTCCAGGTGATCGACGGTCGCTGCTCCTCGGAAGATGGACGGCTGGGATCAAGACTGGAGCGGAGGAGCCATCGGACGGTGCTGGAGGATGGTGGAAGAACACTCGCCGGCGAGCTTCGCCGGTCGTGCCGTGGGCTGTAGTCCTCCTCAGCTGCTCCTGATGATCAGGAGAAGACCCGCTGTGATGCCCCGCAGCTGGTGGTAGCCTCCGATGGCCCAGCCGAGCCCGGGAGGGGCTCCGGCGAGGCTGGCGGCGAGCGAGCTCCTGGACTGAAATCGGGAAGCCTCAGATGGCCTCCTCGGTCCCTGCAAAGCAAACCAGAGCTTCGCGGGTCGAGGGCAAAGTGCCTCGACCCAAAGAAGCGGGGTGACGGTGGCTGGTGGGTCGGTGCGAATGAGCTCCGGCGAGCGGTAGGTGGTGGAGCTCGACTCCCAGCTCCGGGGCGAGGCTGGGTTGGATGAGTGGGCGTAGAACCGTGCGTCGGAGGGTGGCGAAGGTGTGTGGGGGTTCCGATGATCGAGATATTACGCGAGATGGCCGGAATCAGGGGAACACGTCGGAGAGTCGATTTGGGCGAAATCAGAAATTAAACGAAATGGAAGAGCTAATCGACTACCTGGGTGGATCGGAAGACTGTGCTGAGTGTGGCTAACTCCCGGTCGTCGCCTCGAAGGTCGTCACTGCCCTGAGGCTCGAGCTCCAACTAGGTGGCGGAGCACGGCGCGCACGGCTGCCGGATCGATGGTCGGGCACCCTCCTCCTCGCTGCAACACGGCAGACGGAAGCAGTCACCTCTGCTGAATGCAATGGAGGTCACGGGAGTGAAGGTGGAGAGCCAAAGATGAAGCATGAATGCGGCGGAGCTCAGGCTTTATATGGTTGCAGGTCCGGGAAGAATCGATCGGGTAGGGCGAGCTGGAGCGCGGATCCCAAGGCGAGGGCTCCGGCGAGGCTCTCGGATGTGACGTGATCAATCCGGACCCGGAGTTGGGGCAAATGGCGATCGGGTCACTCGTAGAAAGAGGGGAGAAAACGGGTCGGGCGAGCGGACCCGGGCTCTGGTGGTCCTGGGGGAGGTGTTGACCGGGGGTCAACAATCCCCCGTGGACCAATCAGAGCCCGCCAAGGCTTATATTTTTATTTGATTTTTTGGCCTTAAATGCCGAATTTTCAAAAACTTAAAACATAAAAATATATTTGTTTTAATTTTTCTATTTTTTGTGATTTTTAATTAATTTTGGAATAAAAAAAAGTATATACATAGTAGCTATACATAGGTATATATACACTATATTGATTTTGATTTTTGATTTTTGATTTTTAATTAGTTACTTATATACATTTTTATTCCTATTTTATATTTTATTTATTTATAGGATAAAATGAGGAATAAAAGGCTATTTTTATTTTATTTTTATTATTTAGATATATAGGTGAAATAATTATTTATGTATAACTATATACATGGTGTATGTACAAGATATTTTTGTATTTTTAATTTTGTAATTTTTATTTGATTTTGTTTTGTTTCTTTTTATTTATTTTATGTACAATATGTAACATAGGATATTTAAAAAGTTTTAGAAATAAATACATCTATTTACAAGGTTAGATAAATAAGGACGGTGGTCTTATGTACATGGTGAAGGTGTATTTTTGCATTTTTGACTTTTAAGTTTTTATTTTGTTTTTAATAGTCTATAAATATGTACAAAATATATACAAGCATATTTTTGGATGAGGAGAATATTATTTTATTTATTTACAAATATATACATAAGTGAGCCCCTATCTCTCTCTACTGTGGCTTTTATGCGGTCAGGCCCATGATGAGCCCTCCCTTGGGTTAGGTTGCTCAATATTTATTCTAAATATTTCCCTCTTTTTCTTTTTACTCTTTATTCTTTTATTTTTGCACAAAACATGCTAATTACATATTTTTACAAGATGCATGCTTTTGCTAATTATTTGTATTTACACATATCTACATGCATTTGCATCGGTTTTTTTGTAGCTAAAATATAAGAATAAAGAGTGATGAATGGGTATTCATCAGGATGTCGACCCCGATTTCTTCGATTTTTCCATGTCTGATCCGCCCGCCATTTGCGCAACCCCGGGGTCCTAATTCTTCTTCTTGCATCCGAAACCCACGGCCGGGGGATTGCATCGGGGTCGCGCTTCATGCTGCCCTAACCCGATCAACCCTAGCCGGACCCCTGGGAATATAAATTCCGAGCTCCGCCACCATTTTCTGGATCTTTGGCCATTTTTCTTCGTTCCCCAGTGAGCTCCAGAGAGAGAGAGAGGTGACAGCTCGCTCCTCGACCTGTTGCAGCGAGGAGAGGAGGCGAAGGCCATCGATCCGGCGAGTCTTCACCGCCGTGCTCCGCCCCCGAATTGGAGCTCGAGCCTCGGACGTCGGCGACCCTTGAGGCAAAGACCCAGAGCTGCGCAAGCTCAACCACATCCCACTCGACCACCCAGGTAGTCTCTTAGCTCTACTATTTCGTCTAATTTCCGATTATCCCCAATTCGCGCCGCCGTCAATTTTCATTGATTCCGACCGCCTCGCCTTTCCGTTCGACCATCGGAATCCACCCTCACCTCCGCCTTCCTTCAACGCACCTTCTCCGCCCCTCCGTTCAACCCAGCTCGCACAGGAGCTGGGGTTCGAATCCCTTCGCCGTCGCACCGCGGGTTCGCCCACCCGACACACCTTTCACCTTCACGCCGCCTAACCTGGTCGAGGCACTTTGCCCTCGACCCCGCGAAGCTTCTGAGCTGTTTTGCAGGACCAGCATAGGCCATCTGAGGCCTCTCGACATTCGGGCCAGGAGCTTCACCTCCGCCGACCTCGCCGGAGCCCTCCAGGCTCGGTTGGATCATCGGAACCCACCATCAGCTGCGGAGCATCATCGCGGAGCTTCTCCGATCTCCAGAGGCAGCAGGGGAGGATCCCAACGCACGTACGAGGCCGTCGAACTCGCGGCAAACTGTTCTTCCAGCATCTTCCCCGACCGTCCGATCGTCCCCGACCTCCAGTTCTCATCCTGACCGTCCACTTGAGGAGATCCAGTCACCGTCAGATCTTGGGGTGCGATCATGACCGTCCGTTGCACGAGGTTTAGCCACCGAGAGGCCTCACCCGTCCGATCATCCACGTGCGTAACCTCGTCCATCCGATCCGAGCTCGGACTTCTTCGAAGACCCACGTCGCAGCATCTTCGTCCGATCATCCACGTGGACACATACCAGTCGTCGGATCGATTCGAGGGTCCCCTTTGGTGTGCGGCGCGTCAACTCAGCCGTTCGATCTGCCACGCATCGTGCATCCGTCCCTCGACATTAATAAACGGGTAAATTACTCTTAGGCCCCTTTCGTTTATGTATTTTGCCTTAGTCCTGTAAATATTTAGAGACGTTGTTTAGTTTTAGGTTTATTTGCACAATGGACCCTGCACTTTAGTTTATTTGCTTATATACCCCTGCCTGTGTGAGCCACGTGCTTCGTCACGTGTATTTTTGGGTTATTTGCTTCCGATGCCCTTGTAGTTCTGATTGTTAAGGAATGAATGAAACTTTTTGAGTAATTGCATTTATACCCCTGTGCGTTGTGGTTTTTACGCATGTGCGTTTATTTTGGGTTATTTGCAGCTGAGGTCCTCGGACTTTTGGTACGTGTTACCAATTAGTCCCCGAACCTTAGTTTTATTACAATAGGTCCCTGAGTGCCCCAGGCACGCGCCTCGCGCGTGTTTTGCTGGGTATTTTGCACCAGGACCCCCCAGAACTTTGGGTATTTGCACTTTGGTCCCTGTGCACAGTGCCCTCTTGTCATTTTGAATAAAATATCAAATCACCTCCAAATCCAACGAAAATTTGACACAGGGCTCCTACCATGGTGTAGGATTTTTGTAGATCTTTGAGGACATTTCTGATCTTGTTTGCTATTTTAAAAAATTCAAAAATCTCTATTTTTGGCACTGTTTAACTTGAAAAATCACAAAAAAATATAAAAACCCCCCTAAAAATTCTATAAAAATTAGGTACTGTTTATTTTGTGTCCTTAATTTTCTAGCCAATTTTGGCTATTTTTCATCACTGAAAACCAATAAAAACTTAAAAACCCTCAAAAACCCATAAAAATTCTAATAAATACATTAAAAAAACCAAAAACAATAATTTGGTACTTATATTTTCTTATTTTACGTAGTTTACAGGAAAAATACCTCCAGGTCCTTTCAAGGTCCTTAGATATTTTATATAGGGATTTTGGTCCTGGCTGGACAGTACCTTGCATTTTCGCCACTGTTTGATTTTTAGAAATTAAAATAAATATCAGAAAAATCTCAAAAATTCAACAAAAACATAAAAAAAACATAAAAAACATAAAAATATTTTTGTCTGAATTTTTGCTTGATTTTTGATGCATTAAATAAATTGTCAAAGTTCGCATGTGTTTGCTTTCCTAATTTTCTTCACATATTAAAAATCCAAAAAAATTTAAAAACAATTAAAAAACCACTAAAAATGTTTTCCCTTTTTCTCTGATTATTTTTTACTACTTCGTAGGCCTCGCGGCCAATCCGTGCTCCTTGAGTTCGACCCTGGGTGCTATACCAGGTTAATCTCATAGAAGGACCGCTTCCTTGCTTCGATTGTTTTTATCTGTTTCGAGTGGTTCGATTTTTCTTGATATACATAGCCTGATCGCTTGGGTCACAACGACCCTATTTCTGTACCTTATACCCGAGTGGTTCAGGCGTGTTATCAGAATGGCGCCGTTGTTGGGGAGCACGACTTAGTAGTCATTTTTAGCTTTTCCGCGGCTTTTTGACTTTCGCGGCTTTTGTTTAGATTTTTGTAGATATTTTACTGATATTTTTTTGATAATAATCTGGACTGACCACTTCTCTCTGTTTCTTGCGAGGGCCCGAGGATCGAGGCGGCCGATTTCGAGAAGCCGACGCAAACGCGAGACTCGGAGGCGGCTCCCTTCTACACGGAACCGCAGGAGAGAGCGAGAGAGAGAGAGAGTTGAGTGGGTGAGGTTAGATTAGGATATTTGATCATTATTGTTGTAATAATACAGGGACTCAGAGACTTGAACTGTGCTTGAATACTTCGCGGGTCTGTTTCGCCGAGCACCGGTGTGCTCGGGGGACCCTTAGGAGTTTTCCGCGGTTTTTCACGGTTTTCTTCTCCCTTTTTCTGCCTTTTCCGGTGTTTACGCGGGTTTTGCTCGAGCCCCTAGACTTAGGAATTTCTGGTGCTTGTGACGTAATTAGTAGGGATCCACAACACCTAATTGATATCTGTTCCCATAGAACGTTAATTGGACCTACTAATAAATAAATAATTAAAAATATTAGTCACTTTCCTGAGAGCCTACGCGCCGCGAGCCTGCCCGTCAAGCGCTACTCCTGAACTCGACCTGTCGAGAAGAGGAGGGGTGGGTCTAGACCGGACTCTTTGGATCAAGGGCGAGTGACTGAGTATACGGTTCTGCGCTAGAAATTGCTCATCTAGGACTCGGCTTTCCCGTTGCATCATATAGTAGTTTCCTTTCTGTATTTACATTTATGCGTGGATCATATTGCATGTAGAGTGCTGGAGACAAGGTACGCATTTCTATCTCAGCATGCATCATTGATTTCTCGCGCATCGGCTTTTTCAACTTCTCCCCCTGTTTTGGATTAAATAATCAGGAGAACCGAAAAATTCGTTAGGCCGCTTGTTTTTATTTGAAAAATATTTAAAAGAAAAACCATAAATTGGACTGGCTAAGACTATTGACCTTAAAAACCGCTCACCCTAAAAATTTTGTCTTGGGAGAGCAACCCCCTCATTGTATGGTTTGGATGCGCGAGAGAGTGACCCGCACCCCTAGGTAGAGCCTCCCGGTGCTAGTCCCGAATGATTACCGACTCTTCCGTGCGGGCCAGTCGGTTGGGTTAGCATCGGATATCCTAACAGTCACGTAAGCGCTCTGATATCTTGTGTGTTCACCAAAATAAAATAGACAAGATAATTTGACCGAACTTTCACGGTCTTCAGCTCGTGTTGCGTTGGTGAACCGGGGGTTTGTTTGTGATCATAGTTGACTCCAGATCTCATCCGCCTTACTCGCCAGATCAAGATGATGGGTAGACGGTCTCTTAGGCAGCCTCATGGCTGCACCCGCTTTCGGGCACGTCTACCCGATCATCTAGGTTGGCCCGTGAGAGTCGAGACCAGCTCTCCGAGCCGAGTACGACTCCGCCCTGTTCCCCCTCGAACCCCTTCTTCTGGTATTGAGAGACATGAGCCCGAGGAGAGATTAGCAGATTTGACAGCACCTGAGTTGGGCTCATTTGATTTGCAGACGTCGCCATGGCCGCCAGTTCAGGCGATCACCCCGGAGGTTCACGAGGAGACCAGCATTTGTACTGGACCAGGGGGCGATCAACTCCACCCTGATCGCATCACTCGAGACAGTTCAGCAGCAGTTACGTGATCAAGGGGCATTCATGATAGAGATGAGGCGAGAGTTGAGAGGCTCAGAGCAGAGCGAGGTTCAGAGCAGAGCGAGCCTGAGGAGATTCCCGATGCAGAGGCTGAGCAGCAGCAGCCGCAGCAGCAGCAGCAGCCACCGCCGCCGCAGCGGCAGCCGCCGCAGCAGAGAGACCACCACGACCGATGCGGGAGTTGCACAACCTGGATCGACTCTGATGCATCACTGGGTGGTAGTGCCAGCGATCGTGGGGACTTCAAGTTCCCCCCGAACACCTTGCAGTTGTTGCCCCGTTTCCACGGACTTGCCATTGAGGAGCCCACCTCCACCTCCAGGAGTTCCTGATGATTTGCAGCACTGTCCATGATCGCCACGTGGATCAGGACACGATTCGGATGATAGCCTTCCATTTTCACTGGCAGATAGAGCAGCCACCTGGCTGAAGCATCTAGGAAGTTTGTCTACACCTGGGAGCATCTCCGCACCGAGTACTTGAACAAGTACTCATCTACTCGGGCGGACGAATGCAGCGAGGGCCCTGATCAGCAACTTCTTCATGTTCCCCAATGAACAGTTTCACGAGGCATGGGAGAGGTTTCGAGAGCTCTTAGACAGATGCCCGCACCACGACATCTCCAAGCCGAACTTGGTTCAGAGCTTTTTCAGTGGGATGACGCCAGAGCTTCAGGGTCTGGTGAACGCTTCTTGCGGCGGGTCCTACTTTGCCAAGGACCACGACCAGGTCTGGGCCATCTACGAGGAGATGGCCGAAAACTACATGGTGATGTCCCAGACCAGGTTGTATACTCAGAGACCCCAGCCACAGCAGCCAGGACCCGTGCAGTACCAGCGGATAGCACGGGTAGATGCAGGTCCATCCAGTTCGTCCGCAGTCGCAGCAGCACAGGCAGAGTCATCCGCTACGGACATGGGTATTATCAGCGAGAAGTTGGACCGCATGGAGCTGATTGAGAAGAAGCAGTGCCAGAGCATCACTCAGATGGAACAAATGGCACAAGTTCTGAGCGACGTGAAGACCCAGCTCATGTGTCTCCAGGAGGCACAGACGGCTCACAGCCCCGTCTTCTGTCGCGAGGCGATACCGGCGGTAGCAGCAGCTCTTCCCAGCGCTCCAGCTCCTCCCAGCAGCTAGAAAGGTTCACCTTGTACAGGCGGAGCCGTACCAACAGCCGCAGCCTACCTACCAGTCCCCACCATCTCCATACATGCAGATGGTGGTCTACGAGCCGATCAGCCTCTGGCCGTACTGCCGCCAGACCCCTTCGATGTAGAGCCGTTGATGGATGTCAACGGGATTTGGTATGACCGCCCTCAGCCTGGGATCCGACGAGACCATCTCGGATTCAGGTGGGGGAATGGTGGTGCCCAGCCCCAGCAGCAGCGTCAGAGTCAGGGAGGGCAGTACTCCCAGCAGAGAGATCACCAGCAACCGCAGCAGCAGCCCCCAGCATACCAGCAGCACCAGCCATCATCCTTCGGTCCGCGTCCCTGTCATCAACAGGGACAGTCGTGGAGACGTGAGCAGCAGGCTCACCCAGTTCAGCAGCAGCACCCTTCCTCATATCCCTCTCACCACCAGCAGCAGCTCCAACAGCCTCAGCACCAGAGAGGCTACCCGTCGGGCCCCCACGAGAGCCCCGCTTTGGATGACATCGCCCGCCTCCTCACGGACCAGCAGGCCACATTCAGACGGGAGATGGACGAGTTCCGCCAGGAGATGCGGGACTTGGTGAGAGGGAAGGCCGCCATTCCAGCCCAGATTGAGCCGAATCCGAACAACCTCAAGAGGAAATCTGAGCAGGTAGTACACACTGAGTCTGCCACTCGTAGTGATCCATTTGTTGATACATCTTCGGATCTATTTGATGCTGATTTTGTCACTCTTAGGAGCGGTAGGACCCCAGCAGGCGGCGGCGCTCATCTGAGCTTCACCACGAGGATACATCAGAGGCGCCACATGAGGAGGAGGAGAGCGGTACTGAGGCCGCTCCAGATGATGATGGTGGCACTGATGCCACCAAGGATGTTGATTCCACCGGCGGTACTGAGGCCGCCGCTTCACCAGTTCGAGGAGGTGGTACTGACGCACCAGTAGAGCTGGTCGGCGAGTTCCACCAGCCCGTGGTACTGATGCCGCGAGACGTCTACCAACAGCAGCAGCAGAGCCAGCCCGTGGTGGTACTGAGGCCACCGGTGTTTGTGTTGATAAAGATGTTGTCTTTCCTTCAGTTCATGTACCTCAGAACACGGTTGTGAATAAAGGAAAAGGTTTAGTTTCTTCTGGTCCCACTGTGGTGCATGATGTATGTGTGGATCCGGTCATCGAACCGTCTAGGCCTTTTCCTAGTCCTTCATCTGAGAAGGACCCTATGATCCCCTTCCCTAGAGCCCTTCAGATGGGGAAGGGGAAGAAAAAAGAAAATCCGAAAAAAAGAGAGCTTGAGGAGTTCATCCAGAGCATGATCGATCGATTCCACATCCAGCTGACCCTCCAGGAGGCTTTGCAGCACATCCCACTTCTCCAGCGTTCTTTGAGAGACAGGACTACAGTCAGGAGGAGGAGGAGGAACCACACTTCGAGATTCACGTGCTGACCAAAGCCACGTGTTTTGCGATCCAGAACCGACTGCCGGCCAAGAGGCCAGATTCAGGGGCCCCATATGTCAGATGCCAGATCAGTGAGCAGAGGTTCGACCGTACTCTTCTAGATAGCGGATCGTCGATTAACCTTCTTCCGGCAGCCCTTCTCGACCGCTTCGAGTTGGGCACTCTTCGACAGAGCAGGACAGTCCTTCAGTTCGCTGATCGATCTGTCAAGAGGCCGAAGGGGTTATTACGAGATGTTATCGTCACGATTCAGGGCCTGAAATTCCCCGTGGACTTCGTAGTGTTGGACATGGAGATCCCTGAGTCAGTGGCCGATACCCCATCATTCTTGGTCGTCGTTTTTGGCCACAGCCAAGGCGGTGACTGATCATGATAGTGGAAGGGTACTTTCGCGTCGAGGGCGAGAGTATACAAATAGAGACGGTCGAGGACTACAGAGCTAGAGAGAGAGCCCCGCAAGATGCGAGTACAGATTCAGAGCAGCTGACAGACACAGAGCCAGACATCCACCAGGACTGTGATTTTGTGATCACAGACGATGAGGCAGCTTGGGCAGATCCTGCAGCACAGACCATCCTCTCATATTCAGATACAGCTGATGCCGAGATGATAGCAGAGGAGAGTCTGGAGAGCACAGCCCTGGTTCAGGATACCATAGAGGCAGCAGAGCCGGTCCTTGATCGCGACACGATGCTTAGTGATGGTGGTGCTAAGGCCACCTTGTTTTCGGTGGTACTGATGCCACCGCGATTGATGCAGATCCTCGGATTCAGAGTCTGATTGGGCCGATTGCTATGATCAGATGCCAGACCTGAGTTCACCTGAGCCTATAGATGAGGAGGAGGTAGATGCAGAGCCGAGCAGAGACAGTGCAGTTGAGCAGCCTTCTCCCGATCCAGTTGCAGAGAGTACGCTTTCACTTTCCCAGGCAGATTTGGCAGACTTAGCAGCTTTCACTCAGTTTCTTTCGCAGCCCAGATTTCCAGCACCCAGCATTCCAGAACGGAAGCCGCTCCCTACTTCGCTGAAGTATCGATTCCTTGCGGGTGATCCAGAGATGTACCCAGTCATCATCTCCGCCGAGTTGACTGGAGAGCAAGAATCCCGTTTGATGGGGGTTCTTGAAAAGAACCGCAAGGCGATTGGATGGAGCGTAGCGGATCTCCATGGGATTAGTCCAAGCAGTGTGCTCCCACCATATTTATCTTGAGGAGGGGCGAAGCGTCGCGTGAGTTCCAACGGCGACTAAACCCCAACCTGAGAGAGGTTGTGATGAAGGAAATATCGAAATGGTGGAGTGCAGATTTTATTTATCCCATTTCTGACTCCAAGTGGGTCGGCCCCTTACATGTGGTGCCCAAGAAGACGGGCATCACGACTGTGATCAGTGAGTCGGGAGAGGAGATCGCTACACGAGTACCCACCTCTTGGAGGGTTTGCGTTGACTACAGGAGACTCAACCAAGCCACCAAGAAGGACCACTTTCCCCCTGCCTTTTATTGACCAGATCCTTGAGAGACTGGCAGGGAAGAGCCATTATTGCTTCTTGGATGGGTACTCGGGCTACAACCAAGTGGCCATCGCTCCTGAGGATCAGGAGAAGACCACCTTTACCTGTCCCTTCGGCACATATGCTTTTCGACGCATGCCATTTGGGCTATGCAATGCCCCTTGCGACTTTTCAGAGATGCATGCTGTCGATCTTTTCGGACATGGTAGGGGAGTGTTTGGAGGTCTTCATGGATGATTTCTCGATCTACGGCGACGGATTCGACTCCTGTCTTGACTGCTAGACCGAGTACTCCAACGATGTATTGAGTATCATTTGGTTCTATCCTGGGAGAAGAGTCACCTTCATGGTGACTCAAGGGACGGTGCTTGGCCACATCATCTCCAACAGGGCATGAGGTTGATCCGGCCAAGGTGATGTCATTAGGAAACTCACACCGCCGTCCAATTTGAGGCAGCTACGGTCATTCTGGGGCACGCTGGATTTTATAGGAGGTTTATTCAGGATTTCAGCAAGATTGCCCGACCGTTGACTGACCTCTTGACGAAAGACACCGAGTTCCCTTGTCGATGACAAGTGTCTTTTGTCCTTTGCGACTCTCCAGCAGACGTGTTGGCCTTGCTAGCGAGTTCGGCATGATCATCGTGTTGCCACACCTTACCATCCACAGACGAATGGTCTAGCTGAGGTGTCGAATAGGGAGATCAAGAATATTTTGCAGAAAGTCGTCCGCCTGACCGAAAGAATTGGTCACAGCTTTTGGACTCGGTCTTGTGGGCATATAGGACGTCTTTCAAGACTCCATTGGCACATCTCCTTTCGCCTCGTATATGGCAAGCCGTGCCATTTACCTGTGAGCTGAGGCACAAGTCACTTGGGCAGTTACAGATATTTTGATGGATCCAAATGGTGTAGGAGACCAGAGGAGGGCAAGAGTTAGCTGCCCTGGAGGAGCTTAGAGATACAGCTTTCTCAAGCAGCCTACATTATAAGGAGAAAGTCAAGGAGTGCACGATTCTCATATCAGCACAAGCATTTTGAGATTGGGCAGAGAGTATGGCTGTTTGATGCGAGGCTTCGTTTGTTTCCAGGGAAGCTACAGAGCAAATGGAAGGGACCCTACTTGGTCAGAAAGGTACACGACAATGGTAGCATTGATATATCCGAGTTGTCTTCTGAGAGTACCTTTCGAGTGAACGGCCAGCGACTCAAGCCCATTTCTAGATCATGAGCCGCGGGACGTTATTGTTGCCCCTATTCATTTTGCGTGAGATGTGGACTCTTGACGCACATCTTTTGCATCTCACGCCTGATTTTTCACTGTTCTCTGCCTGTATAGATCCAGTTGTCCATATCATTCTATTCTTTAGTCCCACATCCCTTTTCTATCTTATGATTATGCTATACTTAGGGTGTACTTTACCCTAAGTATAGGGGATGTAGGACCTGCGAGTATTCTTTTCATTAGTTCCACTCCTGTTTGCTGCCTATACTTAGGGATATTTACCTAAGTATAGGGGGGCAGACTCTGTATCTTCTTTACTCGGATTTCCCTTCATGTACAACTTGCTATACTTAGGATTAGTTAATCCTAAGTATAGGGGGAAACCACCGAATCCCTCTTATTCTATTCATTTATTCGTTTCTGTACTTAGCCATTCCTTTTCACTTCCCTTTTACTAAGCACGAGCTATGTCTTCTTCAACGCTCTTGATCACTCTGAGGACATCGTTCGAGCTAAGTATAGGGGGTGTGTATTATATTTCATATATACTTTAGCCATAACTCGTACTTTGTGTGAGTGTGTTAATAAATAAAATGGCTAAAAAATCACAAAAATCAAAAAAATTTCATGTACATAAACTTCTTTATCTTGCACATACATAGCTAGTGTACAAAGTATTTTTGTAAAAAATGATTTCAAAAATCTTTGTGTAAAGTTTGTGTAAATATTTTTGTATCAAAATTATGTATATAGTACAAAATTTTTCCAAAATGTTTTGAAAAGTCAAAAGTTTGCAAAAATCTTGTGTAAATGTTTGTAAATGTTTGTAAATATCTTTTTGCAAAACTTGCACCTCATGCATCATTCATCCATGATTTCAAAACATTTTTCAAAAATTTTGCATGATTGATAAATATTTGTAAATAGCATCTTGTGTACATATATGTATATAATTTTTCCTGGATAAGAATTGACATTTAAACTAAGCCTGGAATTAAATTGAGAAATGGAGCTTGAATAAGATCTTAATCCACTTAACTTTAAGAGGAACCTTATAGGACTTAGGGTTAAGGCTTTTCAGGTCCATAAGGACTTAGTTCTTTGAGTCCACTAGGCTATGAGCATATGTCATCTTGATGAGCCTAAGTAGAACACTTAACAACACACGCATGACTCTTAGAGACAATGGCTTGACTTGCACCTGCACTTTGCACATGGCTCTCCACGGATGAGGTGGTGAGGAGGCAGTTTCCTTTGCTTGGGGTAGCATATGAGGTAGTACTTCTAGGAGGAACCTCTCTTCTTCTTTTAGTGAAGGAAGTGCGTCTCAACTTGGTCTAGTGGTGATGAAGGCTAAAGACAGAAGCTGTGGGTGCAATAAAGCTTCAAAAGAGGGATAGTCTACTGGCTCAAGAGGAAAATTTCTTGTATATATGCTGCACCATGTAGATATGTTGTATAGAAGTTTTGAAAAAAAAAATGCAAAAAATGCAAAAAGAACTCCAAAAAAGTGGTGGGTCGGATTGAAAATTTAATAACCCACCGGAGTGTATATAGTCAAATAAAGCAAAAGCTTATGGTATCAATATTCCATCTCATGAAGCTTGCAGCGGGAGACTTAGCTACACTGCTAAGCTTCCAAAGTCTATACTTCTTCCCCCTCTTCTTGAGCCGGTTGCACTTGAACTTAGAAGGAATACCCCGCTTCTCGAGGAAAGAGTTGCTAGACCGAGGCATTAGAGTTACCAGGTTGAGGGAGGTTGTTTCTTTGTTACTTCTGAGGTGGGGAGCCACATATCACTTACACTGCATGGAAAGATTCATGGTCATTTAGAGTTTGTGTATGTAGACTTGTTCTGATCTGGTTTATGAGGAGTCTTGCCCATAGATTGGTGGAACTTAGAGGCTGTTGGGTTTAAGCTTAAGTCCAAATAAGGTTCCGACACATTAATAATCCAAAGATCTGATTGAGCTCCATACCCCAATTTAATGAAGGCAAGTTTAATAATCAACCCTTGATCCATGTACATCCTCTTTTTCTTTTTCTGTCTTTCTTTTTCACTTCTTTTTCAATAAGTGTTTGCTAAGGGACTAGCAAAGTTAAGTATAGGGGGGTGATGAATACCCATTCATCACTCTTTATTCTTATATTTTAGCTACAAAAACCTTTGCAAATGCATGTAGATATGTGTAAATAGGAATAATTACCAAAGCATGCATTATGTAAAAACTTATAATTAGCATGTTTTTGTGCAAAAAATAAAAAGAATAAAGATTAAAAAGAAAAAGAGGGAAAATATTTAGAATAAATATTGAGCAACCTAACCAAGGAGGGCTCAGCATGGGCCTAACCGCATAAAAGCCAAAGTAGAGGGAGATAGGGGCTCATGTGTAAATATTTGTGTGAATAAAATACAAATGTTTTCCTCACCAAAAATATGCTTGTAAATACTTGTAAATATAAAAACAAAAGAAAAAGTAAAAATTAAAAGAAAACAAAAACATTTCTTGTATAGTCACTTTGTACATAGACTCACATACCTATTTATTTAACCTTGTAAATAAATAAAATTATTTTCCACACTTTTTGTAAATACTCGATGCTATATATTGTAAATAAATAAAATAAAAGAATCAAAATCAAAACAAATAAAAATAGAAAATCAAAAATACAAAAATACATTGTACATATACCATGTATATGGATGTACATATATATTTATTTTACCCTTGTATATATATAATAAAAATAAAATAAAAATACCCTTTTATTCCTAATACTATAAATAAATAAAATATAAAATGGAATAAAAATGCATAAAAATAACATATAAAAAAAATCAAAAAAAAATTAAAAAAAATTATTAAAAAGACATATTGTACAAATACCTATGTATAGCTATACTATGTAAATACCCTATTTTTATTTTGAAAAATTAATTAAAAATCACCAAAAAATAGAAAAAATTAAAACAAAAATATTTCATGTTTTAAGTTTTTAATAATTAAGCCATTTGTTATTTTAATTGAATTTTAAATATTTTCCACATGGATGTTTCCCATTGGTCCACGGGGATGTTGACCCCCGGTCAACTCCCCCCGCGGACCCTCTTCTCTCGCGGATCAGGCTGTCGACCCGATTTCTCTGATTTTTCCATGTCTGATCCGCCCGCCATTTGCGCAAACCCGGGTCCTAATTCTTCTTCTTGCATCCGAAACCCACGGCCGGGGGATTGCATCGGGGTCCGCGCTTCATGCTGCCCTACCCGATCAACCCTAGCCGGACCCCTGGGATATAAATTCCGAGCTCCGCCTCCATTTTTCTGGATCTTTGGCCATTTGCTTCGTTCCCCAGTGAGCTCCAGAGAGAGAGAGAGAGAGGTGACAGCTCGCTCCTCGACCTGTTGCAGCGAGGAGAGGAGGCGAAGGCCATCGATCCGGTGAGTCTTCACCGCCGTGCTCCGCCCCGAGTTGGAGCTCGAGCCTCGGACGTCGGCGACCCTTGAGGCAAAGACCCAGAGCTGCGCAAGCTCAACCACAGCCCACTCGACCACCCAGGTAGTCTCTTAGCTCTACTATTTCGTCTAATTTCCGATTATCCCCAATTCGCGCCGCCGTCGATTTTCATCGATTCCGGCCGCCTCGCCTTTCCGTTCGACCATTCTCCACCTTCCTTCCACGCACCTTCTCCGCCCCTCCGTTCAACCCAGCTCGCACAGGAGCTGGGGTTCGAATCCCTTCGCCGTCGCACCGCCGGGGTTCGCCCACACCGACGCACCTTTCACCTTCACACCGCCTAACCGGGTCGAGGCACTTTGCCCTCGACCCGCGAAGCTTCTGAGCTGTTTTGCAGGACCAGCAGAGGCCATCTGAGGCCTCTCGACATTCGGGCCAGGAGCTTCACCTCCGCCGACCTCGTCGGAGCCCTCCAGGGCTCGGTTGGATCATCGGAACCCACCATCAGCTGCGGAGCATCATCGCGGAGCTTCTCCGATCTCCAGAGGCAGCAGGGGAGGATCCCAGCGCACGTACGAGGCCGGCGGAACTCGCCGGCCAACTGTTCTTCCAGCATCTTCCCCGACCGTCCGATCGTCCCCGACCTCCAGTTCTCATCCTGACCGTCCACTTGAGGAGATCCAGTCACCGTCAGATCTTGGGGTGGCGATCTGGACCGTCCGTTGCACGAGGTTTAGCCACCGAGAGGCCTCACCCGTCTGATCATCCACGTGGCGTAACCTGATAAGCGCTCCGAACGACTAAGGTAAAGGTACAAAAATGGTCGTTGCGACCTCGGTCGCTCAGATGCGCTAAATCAAGAAAAATCGAACCACTAATAGCAATAAAATCAATCGAAGCGAGGAAGTGGTCCTGCTATGAGATTAACCTGGTATAGCACCCAGGGTCGAACTCAAGGAGCACGGATTGCCGAAGGCCTACGAAGTAGTCAAAAATGAATAAAATAAAAGACAAAATATTTTTTAGTGGTTTTTAATGATTTTTATAATTTTTTGGGATTTTTAATATGTGAAGGAAATAAGAAAAGCAAAAACAAGCAAACTTTGACAAATTATTTAATGCAGCAAAAATCAAGCAAAAATTCAGACAAAAATATTTTTACGTTTTTTTATGTTTTTTTAATGTTTTGGTGAATTTTTGGAATTTTTATGGTGTGTATTTTATTTTCTAAAAATCAAACAGTAACTAAAATGCAAGGTACTGTCCAGCCAGGCCCAAAAGCCCTAGATAAAATATCTAGGGACCTCAAAAGGGCCTAGAGGTATTTTCCTGTAAACTAGATAAAACAAGGAAAATTTGAGTACCAAAATTATTGTTTTTGGATTTTTAGATTATTTATTGGAAATTTTATGAGGTTTTAGGTGTTTTTAAGTTTTTATGGTTTTTAAGCAGTGAAAAATAGCCAAAATTGGCTAGAAAATTAAGAAACACACACTGAACAGTACCTAATTTTTATAGATTTTTTGAGGGGGTTTTTATATTTTTTTGGTGTTTTTAAACTAGACAGTGGCTAAAATGATGGTTTTTGAATTTTTAAAAATAACAAATAAACTCAAAAATGTCCTCCAAAATTCTCAAAAATCCTACAACATGGCAGGAGCCATGTTTCTAATTTTTATCGAATATGGAGATGAATTGATATTTTATTCAAAAATCACAAGAGGGCACTGTGCACAAGGACCAAAGTGCAAATACCCAAAGTTCTGGAGGTCCTGGTGCAATTAACCCAAGAAGTCACGTGCCAAGCGCGTGCCTGGGGCACTCAGGGACCTATATGTAAAGAAACTAAGGTCCGAGGACTAATTGGTAACACGTACCAAAAGTACGAGGACCTCAGCTGGAAATAACCCAACAATAAACGCACATGCGGAATAAAACCACGCACAGGGGTATAAATGCAATTACTCAGAAAGATTCATTCATTCATTAACAACCAGAACAATAAGGGCACAGACTACAAATATCCCAATAAAACACGTGACGATGCACGTGGCTCACATCAGGCAGGGGTATAAGTGCAAATAAACTAAAGCTCCGGGACCAAAGTGCAAATTACCCTAAAACTAAACAACGTCTCTAAATATTTACAGGACTAATGCGAAATAAAAGATAAGGACGGGCCTAAGGGTAACTTACCCTTTATTAAGTCGAGCCGATGGATGGGCGCCACGTGGATAGATGGACGGCTGGGAATGGTTGGCGCGCAGGGCTGGATCCTCGGCTTTGATCAGACGGTCCAGGCGCTGCCACGTTGCAGATCTAACGGTGGACGGGAGTAGTGGCTGAGCCTTGCTAGATCGACGGTGGAGATCGACCCTCGAATGGATCTGGCGGTTAAAGCTGCTCCTCGAATGGACGATCGTGATCGAATCTGGAGCTCGGGGTCGATCGGACGGCGGAGAAGGATGGTGGACGAACAGGGCTCCGGCGAACTTCGCCGGACTCGTGACGGCACTGGTCTCCTCCTGGAAGCTCGCTGAAGGTCGGAGAAGGAAGTTGCGGGCCCTCCGCGTCTAATGGAGGCCTCCGATGACCCAACCGAGTCCTGGGGAACTCCGGCGAGGTCGGCGGAGGCGGAGCAGCTGGACCAAATGGTCCAAGCCCTCAGATGGGCTTGGATGAACCTGCAAAGTATCCCAGCAAACTCGCGGGTCGAGGGCAAAGTGCCTCGACCCCGTTAGGCGTGGTGAAGGTGATCGGGGAGGCGAAGTGGTCGAGCTCCGGCGATGCGATGGACGGAGGAGCTCGAATCCCCAGCTCCTGTGCGAGCTGGGTTGAACGGAGGTGCGGAGAACGTAGCGGGAGGAGGGCGGAGATGATGAAGTATTCCGATGATCGAATGGAGGTGTGAGGTGGTCGGAATCAACGAAAATCGACGGCGGCGTGAATTGGGGCAAAATGGAAATTAGGCTAAATGGCTAAGCTAAAAGGTTACCTGCGTGGGTGAATAGGCTGTGCTGGAGCTGGTGGTGCTCCCGGTCGTGGCCTCAAGGGTCGTCTCGGCCCGAGGCTCGAGCTCCTGCTCTGGGCGGAGCACGGCGGTGCTGACTCGCCGGATCAGTGGTATCCGGCCCCTCTCCTCGCTGCGACAGCACCTGGAGCGAGCTGTCACTCACGCTCGAGCACTGAAGGTCACTGGGGGTGGAGCGGATTAGCCAAAGATGTCGATTGAAGGTGGCGGAGCTCGAGATATATATGGGTGCCGACCCGACTAGGGCTGGTCGGGTAGGGTAGCATGAAGCGCGGACCCCGATGCAAAGGCTCCGGCGAGGTTCTCGGGTGTGACGTGAATGGATTTGGCCCGGGGTTTAGGTGAATGGCGGTCGGGTCTGACGGAAATGAATGGGGAAGTCGGGTCATACACCAGATCCGAGGGGAAAAGGGTTCCGCGGGGGAAAGTTGACCGGGGTCAACAATCCCCCGTGGACCAATCAGAGGCCGCCATTCAAGGGATTTTTATTTAATTATTTTTGGTCAGAAAATGACCGAATTTTCAAAAACTTAAAACATGAAATATTTTTATTTTATTTTTTTCTATTTTTTGTGATTTTAATTAATTTTTGGAAATAAAAATAGGGTATTTACATAATATGTACCATATAGGTATATGTACATAATTAGGTTTTTTTTATTTTTGATTTTAATTATTATTTTTATACAATTTTATCCTTATTTTATATTTTATTTATTTACATTATAAAATAAGGAATAAAAGAGTGTTTTTATTTTATTTTTATTATTTATTATATATTGGTAAAATAAATAGATATGTACATCTATATACATGGCATATGTACAAGGTATTTTTGGGTTTTTAATTTTGTTATTTTTATTTTGTTTTTGATTTTGATTCTTTTTATTTTATTTATTTACAATACATAGCATAGAATATTTACAAAAAGTATGAAAATTACTTTTGTATATTTACAAAGCTAAGTAAATATATATATATATATATAGAGGTGTGGTTTATGTACAAGAGAAAAGGGGTATTCTTTTATCTTTTTGATTTTTAACTTTTTATTTTGTTTTTATCTTTTATAAATATATACAAATATTTACAACTGTATTTTTGGTGAGGAAAATATAGTTTTATGTATTTACACAAATATTTACACATGAGCTCCTATCTCCCTCTACTTTGGCTTTTATGCGGTCAGGCCCATGCTGAGCCTCCCTTGGGTTAGGTTGCTCAATATTTATTCTAAATATTTCCCTCTTTTTCTTTTTACTCTTTATTCTTTTAGTTTTGCACAAAAACATGCTAATTACAGGTTTTTACACAATGCATGCTTTTGGTAATTATTTGTATTTACATATATCTACATGCATTTGCAAAGGTTTTTGTAGCTAAAATAGAAGAATAAAGAGTGATGAATGGGTATTCATCACCCCCCTATGCTTAACTTTGCTAGTCCCTTAGCAAACACTTATTTGAAAAAGAAGTGAAAAAGAAAGAAAGAAAAAGAAAAAGAGGATGTACATGGATCAAGGTTGAATTATTAAACTTGCCTTCATTAAATTGGGATATGGAGCTTGATCAGATCTTTGGATTATTAATGTGTCGGAACCTTATTTGGACTTAAGCTTAAAAACTCAACAGCCTCTATGTTCCACCAATCTATGGGCAAGACTCCTCAATAAACCAGATCAGAACAAGTGTACATACACAAACTCTAATGACCATGAGTCTTTCCAAGCAGTGTAAGTGATGGGTGGCTCCCCACCTCAGAAGTAACAAAGAAACAACCTCCCTTAACCTGGTAACTCTAATGCCTCGGTCTAGCAACTCTTTCCTCGAGAAGCGGGGTATTCCCTTCTAAGTTCAAGTGCAACCGGCTCAAGAAGAGGGGGAAGAAGTATAGACTTTTGGAAGCTTAGCCAGTGTAGCTAAGTCTCCCGCTGCAAGCTTCATGAGATGTAACATGGATACCATAAGCTTTGCTTTATTTGACTAAGTACACTCCGGTGGGGTTATTAAATTTTCAATCCGACCCACCACTTTTTTGGAGTTCTTTTTGCATTTTTGCATTTTTTTTCAAGGACTTCTATACAACATATCTACATGGTGCAACATATATACAAGAAATTTTCCTCTTGAGCCAGTAGACTATCCCTCTTTTGAAGCTTTATTGCAACCCACAGCTTCTGTCTTAGCCTTCATCACCACTAGACCAAGTTGAGACGCACTTCCTTCACTAGAAGAAGAAGAGAGGTTCCGCCTAGAAGTACTACCCTCATATGCTACCCCAAGCCAAAGGAAACTGCCTCCTCACCACCTCATCCGTGGAGAGCCATGTGTAAAGTGCTGGTGCAAGTCAAGCCATTGTCTCTAAGAGTCATGCGTGTGTTGTTAAGTGCTCTACTTAGGCTCATCAAGATGACATAAGCTCATAGCCTAGTGGACTCAAAGAATTAAGTCCTCATGGACCTGAAAAGCCTTAACCCTAAGTCCTATAAGGTTCCTCTTGAAGTTAAGTGGATTAAGATCTTTTTCAAGCTCCATTTCTCAATTTAATTCCAGGCTTGGTTTAAATGTCAACTCTCATCCAGGAAAAACTACATACATATATGTACACAAGATGCTATTTACAAATATTTTACAATCATGCAAAATTTTTGAAAAATGTTTTGAAATCACGGATGAATGCTGCATGAGGTGCAAGTTTTGCAAAAAGATATTTACAAATATTTACACAAGATTTTTGCAAACTTTTGATTTTTCAAAACATTTTGGAAAAATTTTGTACTATATACATAATTTTGATACAAAATATTTACACAAGCTTTACACAAAAGGTTTTTGAAATCATTTTTACAAAAATACTTTGTACACTAGCTATGTATGTGCAAGATAAAAGAAGTTTATGTACATGAAAATTTTTTAATTTTTGTGATTTTTAGCCATTTTATTTATTAACACACTCACACAAAGTACGAGTTATGGCTAAAGTATATATGAAATATATACACACCCCCCCTATACTTAGCTCGAACGATGTCCTCAGAGTGATCAAGAGCGATGAAGAAGACATAACTCGTGATTAGTAAAAGGGAAGTGAAAAGGAATGGCTAAGTACAGGAATGAATAAATGAATATAATGAGAGGGACTCGGTGGTTTCCCCCTATACTTAGGATTAACTAATCCTAAGTATAGCAAGTTGTACATGAAGGGAAATCCGAGTGAAGAAGATACAGAATCTGCCCCCCCCTATACTTAGGGTAAAATAACCCTAAGTATAGGCAGCAAAATAGGAGCAGAAAGAATAAAAAGAATACCCGCAGGTCCTACATCCCCCCTATACTTAGGGTAAAGTACACCCTAAGTATAGCATAATCATAAGATGAGGGAAGAGATGTGGGACTAAAGAATAGAATGATATGGACAACTGGATCTATACAGGCGGAGGAACAGTGACAATCAGGCGTGAGATGCAAAAGATGTGAATCAAGAGACCACATCTCACGCAAAATGAATAGGGGCAACAATAACGTCCCGCGGCTCATGATCTAGAAATGGCTTGAGCCGCTGGCCGTTTACTCGAAAGGTACTCTCAGAAGACAACTCGGATATATCAATGCTAAAATTGTCGTGTACCTTTCTGACGAGATAAGTCCCTTCCATTTGCTCTGTAGCTTCCCTGGAAATAATCGTAGCCTCGCATCAAACAACCATACTTTCTGTCCAATCTCAAAATGCTTGTGGCTGATATGAGAATCATGCCACTCCTTGACTTTCTCCTTATAATGTAGGCTGCTTGAGAAAGCTGCATCTCTAAGCTCCTCCAGGGCAGCTAACTCTGCCCTCCTCTAGTCTCCCATACCATCTGGATCCATCAAAATGTCTGTGACTGCCCAAAGTGACTTGTGCCTCAGCTCAACAGGTAAATGGCACCGGCTTGCCATATACGTGGCGAAAGGGAGATGTGCCCAATGGAGTCTTGAAAGACGTCCTATATGCCCACAAGACCGAGTCCAAAAGCTGTGACCAATTCTTTCGGTCAGGGCAGACGACTTTCTGCAAAATATTCTTGATCTCCCTATTCGACACTTCAGCTAGCCATTCGTCTGTGGATGGTAAGGTGTGGCAACACGATGATCTATGCCCAACTCGCTAGCAAGGGCCTTTACCTGGTCGTTGATGAAATGAGACCCCCCATCCGAAATCAGAACTCGTGGAACCCCGAACCGCGTGATGATGTGCTTCCTCAAAAATCTGCAAACAGTCCTCGCATCAGCGGCTCGGGCGGGGATAGCCTCAACCCAACGACTAACATAATCAACGGCCAACAGAATGTACTCAAATCCCTGACTCTTAGGGAATGGACCCATGAAATCGATGCCCCATGCGTCAAAAACCTCACAGAAGTGAATGGGCTGCATCGGCATCATATCACGCTGTCCACAAGTGCCCATCCTCTGACAGTCAGTACACCTCTTCACGAACTCGTCAGAGTCCTTGAAGAGGGTAGGCCACCACAAGCCGGATTGGAGCACTTTCTGTGCCGTTCTCCTCCCAGAATGATGTCCTCCTGCCTCAAGCTTGTGGCAGTAAGTGAGGACGCTATGGTGTTCCTCCTGAGGAATACACCGACGCCAGACGCTATCCCCTCCTTCGTGGTAAAGGATGGGATCCTCCCAGTGGTAGGACTTGGCCCTCGCAAGGAAGGTCTCAAGCCTCTGCCTGGGCCAATCTTGTGGGACTTTCCCTGCAACGAGAAAGTTCACAATATCGGCATACCACGGGAGTGAGGCGATAGCAAGGATCGCCTCATCTGGGAAGGTATCTCGAATGGGATCAATCTACTCAGAATCCTCAGGCTGCTCTAATCGGGAGAGATGATCCGCCACCACATTCTTGACTCCAGGCTTATCCTTGATCTCAATATCGAACTCCTAGAGTAGAAGGATCCATCTAGTCAGTCTGGCCTTGGCATCCTTCTTTGCCATGAGGTACCTGATGGCGGTGTGATCTGTATACAAAGTCACTCTAGATCCAATGATATATATCTGAACTTATATAGGGCAAACACTACGGCTAGCATCTCCTTCTCTGTGACCGTATAATTCCGCTGGGCGGAATCCAATGTGCGGCTAGCGTAGTGTATGGCAAACGGAATTCCATCCCTCCTTTGTCCCAGCACTGGCCCCACGGCAAAATCGGAGGCATCCGTCATGATCTCGAATGGGCGAGACCAATCAGCGGCTGGAGGACAGGAGCCTCAATAACATGCTGCTGGAGAGTCGCAAAGGACGAGAGACACTTGTCATCAACAAGGAACTCGGTGTCTTTCGTCAAGAGGTCAGTCAACGGTCGGGCAATCTTGCTGAAATCCTGAATAAATCTCCTATAAAATCCAACGTGCCCCAGGAATGACCGTAGCTGCCTCAAATTGGACGGCGGTGTGAGTTTCCTAATGACATCAACCTTGGCCGGATCAACCTCCATGCCCCTGTTGGAGATGATGTGGCCAAGCACCGTCCCTTGAGTCACCATGAAGTGACTCTTCTCCCAGGAGAGAACCAAATGATACTCAATACATCACTGGAGTACCTGGTCTAGGCAGTCAAGACAAGAATCGAATCTGTCGCCGTAGACCGAGAAATCGTCCATGAAGACCTCCAAACATTCCCCTACCATGTCTGAAAAGATCGACAGCATGCACCTCAGAAAAGTCGCAGGGGCGTTGCATAGCCCAAATGGCATGCGTCGAAAAGCATATGTGCCGAAGGGACAGGTAAAGGTGGTCTTCTCCTGATCCTCAGGAGCGATGGCCACTTGGTTGTAGCCCGAGTACCCATCCAGGAAGCAATAATGGCTCTTCCCTGCCAGTCTCTCAATGATCTGGTCAATAAAAGGCAGGGGGAAATGGTCCTTCTTGGTGGCTTGGTTGAGTCTCGTGTAGTCAACACAAACCCTCCAAGAGGTGGGTACTCGTGTAGCGATCTCCTCTCCCGACTCACTGATCACAGTCGTGATGCCCGTCTTCTTGGGTACCACATGCAAGGGGCTGACCCACTTGGAGTCGGAAATGGGATAAATAAAATCTGCGCTCCACCATTTTGATATTTCTTTCATCACGACCTCTCTCAGGTTGGGGTTCAACCGCCGCTGGAACTCACGCGACGGCTTCGCCCCCTCCTCAAGATAGATATGGTGGGAGCACACTGCTGAACTAATCCCATGGAGATCCGCTACGCTCCATCCGATCGCCTTGCGGTTCTTTTCAAGAACCCCCATCAAACGGGATTCTTGCTCTCCAGTCAACTCGGCGGAGATGATGACTGGGTACATCTCTGGATCGCCCGCAAGGAATCGATACTTCAGCGAAGTAGGGAGCGGCTTCAGCTCTGGAATGCTGGGTGCTGGCAAATCTGGCTGCGGAAGAAACTGAGTGAAAGCTGCTAAGTCTGCCAAATCTGCCTGGGAAAGTGAAAGCGTACTCTCGCAAACTGGGTCGGGAGAAGGCTGCTCAACTGTACTGTCTCTGCTCGGCTCTGCATCTACCTCCTCCTCATCTATAGGCTCAGGTGAACTCAGGTCTGGCATCTGATCATAGCAATCGGCCCAATCAGACTCTGAATCCGAGGGATCTGTATCAATCGCGGTGGCTTCAGTACCACCGGAAAACAAGGTGGCCTCAGCACCACCATCACTAAACATCGTGTCGCGATCAAGGACCGGCTCTGCTGCCTCTATGGTATCCTGAACCAGGGTTATGCTCTCCAGACTCTCCTCTGCTATCATCTCGGCATCAGCTGTATCTGAATATGAGAGGATGGTCTGTGCTGCAGGATCTGCCCAAGCTGCCTCATCATCTGTGATCACAAAATCACAATCCTGGTGGATGTCTGGCTCTGTGTCTGTCAGCTGCTCTGAATCTGTACTCGCATCTGAGCGGGTTCTCTCTCTAGCTCTGTAGTCCTCGACCGTCTCTATTTGTATACTCTCTCCCTCGACGCGAAAGTACACCTTCCCACTATCATGATCAGTCACCGCTTTGGCTGTGGCCAAAAACGGACGACTAAGGATGATGGGGGTATCGGCCACTGACTCAGGGATCTCCATGTCCAACACCACGAAGTCCACGGGGAATTTCAGACCCTGAATTGTGACGATAACATCTCGTAATAACCCCTTCGGCCTCTTGACAGATCGATCAGCGAACTGAAGGACTGTCCTGCTCTGTCGAAGAGTGCCCAACTCGAAGCGGTCGAGAAGGGCTGCCGGAAGAAGGTTGATCGACGATCCGCTATCTAGAAGAGTACGGTCGAACCTCTGCTCACTAATCTGGCATCTGACATACAGGGCCCCTGAATCTGTCCTCTTGGCTGGCTGGCGGTTCTGGATCGCAAAACACGTGGCTTTCGTCAGCACATGGATCTCTGAAGTGTGGTTCCTCCTCCTCCTCCTGACTGTAGTCCTATCTCTCAAAGAACGCTGGAGAAGCAGGATGTGCTGCAAAGCCTCCTGGAGGGTCAGCTGGATGTGGAATCGATCGATCATGCTCTGGCTGAACTCCTCAAACTCTCTTTTTTTTGGATTTTCTTTTTTTCTTCCCCTTCCCCATCTGAAGGGCTCTAGGGAAGGGGATCACAGGGTCCTTCTCAGATGAAGGACTAGGAAAAGGCCTAGACGGTTCGATGACCGGATCCACACATACATCATGCACCACAGTGGGACCGGAAGAAACTAAACCTTTTCCTTTATTCACAATAGTGTTCCGAGGTACATGAACTGAAGGAAAGACAAAATCTCTATCACAACAAACACCGGTGGCCTCAGTACCACCTCTGGCTGGCTCTGCTGCTGCTGCTGCTGGTAGACGTCTCGCGGCATCAGTACCGCGTGCTGGCTAGGCTCTACTGGTGGCGTCAGTACCACCTCCTCGAACTGGTGAAGCGGCGGCCTCAGTACCGCCGGTGGGATCAGCATCCTTGGTGGCATCAGTGCCACCATCATCATCTGGAGCGGCCTCAGTACCGCTCTCCTCCTCCTCATGTGGCGCCTCTGATGTCTCCTCTTGGTGAAGCTCAGATGAGGCGCCGCCGCCTGCTGGGGTCCTACCGCTCCTAAGAGTGACAAAATCAGCATCAAATAGATCCGAAGATGTATCAACAAATGGATCACTAGGAGTGGCATACTCAGTTTGTACTACCTGCTCAGATTTCCTCTTGAGGTTGTTCGGGTTCGGCTCGATCTGGGCAGGAATGGCGGCCTTCCCTCTCACCAAGTCCCGCATCTCCTGGCGGAACTCGTCTATCTCCCGTCTGAATGTGGCCTGCTGGTCCGTGAGGAGGCGGGCGATGTCATCCAAAGCGGGGCTCTCATGGGAGCCCGACGGGTAGCCTCTCTGGTGCTGAGGCTGCTGCTGGTGGTGAGAGGGATATGAGGAAGGGTGCTGCTGCTGAACTGGGTGAGCCTGCTGCTCACGTCTCCACGACTGTCCCTGCTGATGATAGGGACGCGGACCGAAGGATGATGGCTGGTGCTGCTGGTATGCTGGGGGCTGCTGCTACGGCTGGTGATCTCTCTGCTGGGAGTACTGCCCTCCCTGACCTGACGGCTGCTGCTGGGGCTGGGCACCACCATTCCCCCACCTGAATCCGGGATGGTCTCGTCGGATCCCAGGCTGAGGGCGGTCATACCAAATCCTGTTGACATCCATCAACGGCTCTACATCGAAGGGGTCTGGCGGCAGTACGACCAGAGGCTGATCCGGCTGGTAGACCACCATCTGCATGTCTGGAGATGGTGGGGACTGGTAGGTAGGCTGCGGCTGCTGGTACGGCTCCGCCTGTACAAGGTGAACCTGTCTAGGCTGCTGGGAGGAGCTGGAGCGCTGGGACGAGCTGCTGCTGCCGCCGGTATCGCCTCGCGACAGAAGACGGGGCTGTGAAGCCGTCTGTGCCTCCTGGAGACACATGAGCTGGGTCTTCACGTCGCTCAGAACCTGTGCCATCTGTTCCATCTGAGTGATGCTCTGGCACTGCTTCTTCTCAATCAGCTCCATGCGGTCCAACTTCTCGCTGATAATACCCATGTCCGCAGCGGATGACTCTGCCTGTGCTGCTGCGACTGCGGATGAACTGGATGGACCGGCATCTACCCGTGCTATCCGCTGGTACTGCACGGGTCCTGGCTGCTGTGGCTGGGGTCTCTGAGTATACAACCTGGTCTGGGACATCACCATGTAGTTTTCGGCCATCTCCTCATAGATGGACCAGACCTGGTCGTGGTCCTTGGCAAAGTAGGACCCGCCGCAAGAAGCGTTCACCAGACCCTGAAGCTCTGGCGTCATCCCGCTGAAAAAGCTCTGAACCAAGTTCGGCTTGGAGATGTCGTGGTGCGGGCATCTATCTAGGAGCTCTCGAAACCTCTCCCATGCCTCGTGAAACTGCTCGTTGGGGAACATGGAGAAGTTGCTGATCAGGGCCCTCGCTGCATTCATCCGCCCGAGTGGATAGTACTTGTTCAAGTACTCGGTGCGGAGCTGCTCCCAGGTGTAGACAAACTTCCCTAGATGCTTCAGCCAGGTGGCTGCTCTATCTGCCAGTGAAAAAGGGAAGGCTATCATCCGAATCGTGTCCTGATCCACGTAGCGATCATGGACAGTGCTGCAGATCATCAGGAACTCCTGGAGGTGGAGGTGGGGCTCCTCAGTGGCAAGTCCGTGGAATCGGGGCAGCAACGGCAAGGTGTTCGGGGGGAACTTGAAGTCCCCCACGATCGCTGGCACTACTACCCAATGATGCATCAGAGTCGATCTGGGGTTGTGCAACTACCGCATCGGTCGTGGTGGTCCTCCTGCTGCGGCGGCTGCCGCTGCGGCGGCTGCGGCTGCTGCGGCTGCAGCCTTTGCATCGGGTATCTCCTCAGGCTCGCTCTGCTCTGAACCTCGCTCTGCTCTGAGCCTCTCTAACTCTCGCCTCATCTCGATCATGAATGCCCCCTGATCACGTAATTGCTGTTGAACTGTCTCGAGTGATGCGATCAGGGTGGAGTTGATCGCCCCCTGGTCCAGTACAAAATGCTGGTCTCCTCGTGGACCTCCGGGGTGATCGCCTGAACTGGCGGCCATGGCGACGTCTGCAAAATCAAATGCGCCCAACTCAGGTGCTGTCAAATCTGCTAATCTCTCCTCGGGCTCATGTCTCTCAATACCAGAAGAAAGGGGGTCGAGGGGGAACAGGGCGGAGTCGTACTCGGGCTCGGAGAGCTGGTCTCGTCTCTCGCGGGCCAACCTAGATGATCGGGTAGACGTGCCCGAAAGCGGTGCAGCCAGAGGCTGCCTAAGAGACCGTCTACCCATCATCTTGATCTGGCGAGTAAGGCGGATGAGATCTGGAGTCAACTATGATCACAAAACAAACCCCCGGTTCACCAACGCAACGCGAGCTGAAGACCGTGAAAGTTCGGTCAAATTATCTTGTCTATTTTTATTTTGGTGAACACACAAAATATCAGAGCGCTTACGTGACCTGTTAGGATATCCGATGCTAACCCAACCGACTGGCCCGCACGGAAGAGTCGGTAATCAGTCGGGACTAGCACCGGGAGGCTCTACCTAGGGTGCGGGTCACTCTCTCGCGCATCCAAACCATGCAATGAGGGGGTTGCTCTCCCCAAGACAAAATTTTTAGGGTGAGCGATTTTTAAGATCAATAGCCTTAGCCAGTCCCAATTTTATGGTTTTTCTTTTTAATATTTTTCAGCTCAAACAAAAGGTCTATCGAATTTTTCGGTTCTCCTGATTATTTAGTCCGAAAACAGGAGGGAGAAGACAAAAAAGCCGATGCGCGAGAAATCAATGATGCATGCTGAGATAGAAATGCGTACCTTGTCTCCAGCACTCTACATGCAAGTGATCCGTGCAGAATTTAAAGACAGAAAGAAAACTACCTAAATGATGCAACGGGAAAGCCGAGTCCTAAACGAGCAATTCCTAGCGCAGAACCGTCTAACTCAGTCACTCGCCCTCGATCCAAAGAGTCTGGTCTAGACCCACCCCTCCTCTTCTCGACAGGTCGAGTTCAGGAGTAGCGCTTGATGGGGCAGGCTCGCGGCGCGTAGGCTCTCAGGAAAGCGACTAAGTAATTTTCATTAATTATTCATTAGTAGGTCCAATTAACGTTCTATGGGAACAGATAATCAATTAGGTTTGTGGATCCTACTAATTACGTCACAAGCACCAGAAATTCCTAAGTCTAGGGGCTCGAGCAAAAACCGCGTAAACACCGGAAAAGGCAGAAAAAGGTAGAAGAAAACCGCGAAAAACCGCGAAAAACTCCTAAGGGTCCCCCGAGCACACCGGTGCTCGGCGAAACAGACCCGCTAATTCAACCAAGTCCAAGTCCAGTTCCTGTATTATTACAACAATAATTAAATAGTTCTAAACTATCCTCACCCACTCAACTCTCGCTCTCGCTCTCTCCTGCGGCTCCGTGCAGAAAGGAGCCGCCTCCGAGTCTCGCGGTTGCGTCGACTTCTCGAAATCGGCCGCCTCGATCCTCGGGCCCTCGCAAGAAACAGAGAGAAGTGGTCAGTCCAGGTTATTATCAAAAATTATCAGAAAAATATCTACACAAATCTATACAAAAAGCCGCGAAAATTAAAAAGCCACGGAAAACTCAAAAAAAACGACTACTAAGTCGTGCTCCCCGGCAACGGCGCCATTCTGATAAGCGATCGAGAAGGGCTAAGGTAAAGGTACAAAAATGGTCGTTGCGACCTCGGTCGCTCAGATGCGCTAAATCAAGAAAAATCGAACCACTAATAGCAATAAAATCAATCGAAGCGAGGAAGTGGTCCTGCTATGAGATTATCCTGGTATAGCACCCAGGGTCGAACTCAAGGAGCACGGATTGGCCGAAGGCCTACGAAGTAGTCAAAAATGAATAAAATAAAAGATAAAATATTTTTTAGTGGTTTTTAATGATTTTTATAATTTTTTTGAGATTTTTAATATGTGAAGGAAATAAGAAAAAGCAAAAACAAGCAAACTTTGACAAATTATTTAATGCATCAAAAATCAAGCAAAAATTCAGACAAAAATATTTTTATGTTTTTTTATGTTTTTTAATGTTTTTGGTGAATTTTTGGAATTTTTATGGTGTGTATTTTATTTTCTAAAAATCAAACAGTAACTAAAATGCAAGGTACTGTCCAGCCAGACACAAAAGCCCTAGATAAAATATCTAAGGACCTCAAAAGGGCCTGGAGGTATTTTTCCTGTAAACTAGATAAAACAAGGAAAATTTGAGTACCAAAATTATTGTTTTTGGATTTTTAGATTGTTTATTGGAAATTTTATGAGGTTTTAGGTGTTTTTAAGTTTTTATGATTTTTAAGCAGTGAAAAATAGCCAAAATTGGCTAGAAAATCAAGGAACACACACTGAACAGTACCTAATTTTTATAGAATTTTTGAGGGGGTTTTTATATTTTTTTGGGGTTTTTAAAACTAGACAGTGGCTAAAATGATGGTTTTTGAATTTTTAAAAATAACAAATAAAACTCAGAAATGTCCTCCAAAATTCTCAAAAATCCTACAACATGGCAGGAGCCATGTGTCAAATTTTTATCGAATTTGGAGATGAATTGATATTTTATTCAAAAATCACAAGAGGGCACTGTGCACAAGGACCAAAGTGCAAATACCCAAAGTTCTGGAGGTCCTGGTGCAATTAACCCAAGAAGTCACACGCCAAGCGCGTGCCTGGGGCACTCAGGGACCTATATGTAAAGAAACTAAGGTCCGGGGACTAATTGGTAACACGTACCAAAAGTCCGAGGACCTCAGCTGCAAATAACCCAACAATAAACGCACATGCGGAATAAAACCACGCACAGGGGTATAAATGCAATTACTCAGAAAGATTCATTCATTCATTAACAACCAGAACAATAAGGGCACAGACTGCAAATATCCCAATAAAACACGTGACGATGCACGTGGCTCACATCAGGCAGGGGTATAAGTGCAAATAAACTAAAGCTCCGGGACCAAAGTGCAAATTACCCTAAAACTAAACAACGTCTCTAAATATTTACAGGACTAATGCGAAATAAAAGATAAGGACGGGCCTAAGGGTAACTTACCCTTTATTAAGTCGAGCCGATGGATGGGCGCCACGTGGATAGATGGACGACTGGGAATGGTTGGCGCCCAGGGCTGGATCCTCAGCTTTGATCAGACGGTCCAGGCGCTGCCACGTTGCAGATCGAACGGTGGACGGGTGTAGTGGCTGAGCCTCGCTGGATCGACGGTGGAGATCGACCCTCGAATGGATCTGGCGGTTAAAGCTGCTCCTCGAATGGACGACCGTGATCGAATCTGGAGCTCGGGGTCGATCGGACGACGGAGAAGGATGGTGGATGAACAGGGCTCCGACGAACTTCGCCGAACTCGTGACGGCACTGGTCTCCTCCTGGAAGCTCGCTGAAGGTCGGAGAAGGAAGTTGCGGGCCCTCCACGTCTAATGGAGGCCTCCGATGACCCAACCGAGTCCTAGGGAACTCCGGCGAGGTCGGCGGAGGCGGAGCAGCTGGACCAAATGGTCCAAGCCCTCAGATGGGCTTGGATGAACCTGCAAAGTATCCCAGCAAACTCGCGGGTCGAGGGCAAAGTGTCTCGACCCCGTTAGGCGTGGTGAAGGTGATCGGGGAGGCGAAGTGGTCGAGCTCCGGCGATGCGATGGACGGAGGAGCTCGAATCCCCAGCTCCTGTGCGAGCTGGGTTGAACGGAGGTGCGGAGAACGTGCGCGGGAGGAGGGCGGAGATGATGAAGGATTCCGATGATCGAATGGAGGTGTGAGGTGGTCGGAATCAACGAAAATTGACGGCGGCGCGAATTGGGGCAAAATGGAAATTAGGCTAAATGGCTAAGCTAAAAGGTTACTTGCGTGGGTGAATAGACTGTGCTGGAGCTGGTGGTGCTCCCGGTCGTGGCCTCAAGGGTCGTCTCGGCCCGAGGCTCGAGCTCCTGCTCTGGGCGGAGCACGGCGGTGCTGACTCTCCGGATCAGTGGTATCCGGCCCCTCTCCTCGCTGCGACAGCACCTGGAGCGAGCTGTCACTCACGCTCGAGCACTGGAGGTCACTGGGGGTGGAGCGGATTAGCCAAAGATGTCGATTGAAGGTGGCGGAGCTCGAGATATATATGGGTGCCGACCCGACTAGGGCTGGTCGGGTAGGGCAGCATGAAGCGCGGACCCCGATGCAAAGGCTCCGGCGAGGTTCTCGGGTGTGACGTGAATGGATTTGGCCCAGGGTTTAGGTGAATGGCGGTCGGGTCTGACGGGAAATGAATGGGGAAGTCGGGTCATACACCAGATCCGAGGGAAAAGGGGTCCGCGGGGGAAAGTTGACCGGGGTCAACAATCCCCCGTGGACCAATCAGAGGCCGCCATTCAAGGGATTTTTATTTAATTATTTTGGGTCAGAAAATGACCGAATTTTCAAAAACTTAAAACATGAAATATTTTTATTTTATTTTTTTTCTATTTTTTGGTGATTTCTAATTAATTTTTGGAAATAAATATAGGGTATTTACATAATATGTACCATATAGGTAATATGTACATAAATAGGTTTTTTTTATTTTTGATTTTAATTATTATTTTTATACAATTTTATCCTTATTTTATATTTTATTTATTTACATTATAAAATAAGGAATAAAAGAGTGTTTTATTTTATTTTTATTATTTATATATATTGGTAAAATAAATAGATATGTACATCTATATACATGGCATATGTACAAGGTATTTCTGGGTTTTTAATTTTGTTATTTTTATTTTGTTTTTGATTTTGATTCTTTTTATTTTATTTATTTACAATACATAGCATAGAATATTTACAAAAAGTATGAAAATTACTTTTGTATATTTACAAAGCTAAGTAAATATATATATAGAGAGAGGTGTGGTTTATGTACAAGAGAAAAGGGGTATTCTTTTATCTTTTTGATTTTTAACTTTTTATTTTGTTTTTATCTTTTATAAATATATACAAATATTTACAACTGTATTTTTGGTGAGGAAATATAGTTTTATGTATTTACATAAATATTTACACATGAGCTCCTATCTCCCTCTACTTTGGCTTTTATGCGGTCAGGCCCATGCTGAGCCCTCCCTTGGGTTAGGTTGCTCAATATTTATTCTAAATATTTCCCTCTTTTTCTTTTTACTCTTTATTCTTTTAGTTTTGCACAAAAACATGCTAATTACAGGTTTTTACACAATGCATGCTTTTGGTAATTATTTGTATTTACATATATCTACATGCATTTGCAAAGGTTTTTGTAGCTAAAATAGAAGAATAAAGAGTGATGAATGGGTATTCATCATAACCTCGTCCATCCGATCCGAGCTTGGACTTCTTCGAAGACCCACGTCGCAGCATCTTCGTCCGATCATCCACGTGGACACATACCAGCCGTCGGATCGATTCGAGGGTCCCCTTTGGTGTGCGGCGCGTCAACTCAGCCGTTCGATCTGCCACGCGTCGTGCATCCGTCCCTCGACATTAATAAACGGGGTAAATTACTCTTAGGCCCCCTTTCGTTTATGTATTTTGCCTTAGTCCTGTAAATATTTAGAGACGTTGTTTAGTTTTAGGTTTATTTGCACAATGGACCCTGCACTTTAGTTTATTTGCTTATATACCCCTGCCTGTGTGAGCCACGTGCTTCGTCACGTGTATTTTTGGGTTATTTGCATCTGATGCCCTTGTAGTTCTGATTGTTAAGGAATGAATGAAACTTTTTGAGTAATTGCATTTATACCCCTGTGCGTTGTGGTTTTACGCATGTGCGTTTATTTTTGGGTTATTTGCAGCTGAGGTCCTCGGACTTTTGGTATGTGTTACCAATTAGTCCCCGAACCTTAGTTTTATTACATATAGGTCCCTGAGTGCCCCAGGCACGCGCCTCGCGCGTGTTTTGCTGGGTATTTTGCACCAGGACCCCCCAGAACTTTGGGTATTTGCACTTTGGTCCCTGTGCACAGTGCCCTCTTGTCATTTTTGAATAAAATATCAAATCACCTCCAAATCCAACGAAAATTTGACACAGGGCTCCTGCCATGGTGTAGGATTTTTGTAGATCTTTGAGGACATTTCTGATCTTGTTTGCTATTTTTAAAAATTCAAAAATCTCTATTTTTGGCACTGTTTAACTTGAAAAATCACAAAAAAATATAAAAACCCCCCTAAAAATTATATAAAAATTAGGTACTGTTTATTTTGTGTTCCTTAATTTTCTAGCCAATTTTGGCTATTTTTCATCACTGAAAACCCATAAAAACTTAAAAACCCTCAAAAACCCATAAAAATTCTAATAAATACATTCAAAAAACCAAAAACAATAATTTTTTTCCTTGTTTTACGTAGTTACAGGAAAAATACCTCCAGGTCCTTTCAAGTCCTTAGATATTTTATATAGGGATTTTGGTCCTGGCTGGACAGTACCTTGCATTTTCGCCACTGTTTGATTTTTTAGAAATTAAAATAAATATCAGAAAAATCTCAAAAATTCACCAAAAACATAAAAAAAACATAAAAAATATAAAAATATTTTTGTCTGAATTTTTGCTTGATTTTTGATGCATTAAATAAATTGTCAAAGTTCGCTTGTGTTTGCTTTCCTTATTTTCTTCACATATTAAAAATCCAAAAAAATTTAAAAACAATTAAAAACCACTAAAAATGTTTTCCCTTTTTCTCTGATTATTTTTGACTACTTCGTAGGCCTCGCGGCCAATCCGTGCTCCTTGAGTTCGACCCTGGGTGCTATACCAGGTTAATCTCATAGCAGGACGCTTCCTTGCTTCGATTGTTTTTATCTGTTTCGAGTGGTTCGATTTTTCTTGATATACATAGCCTGATCGCTTGGGTCGCAACGACCCTATTTCTGTACCTTATACCCCAGTGGTTCAGGCGTGTTATCAGCTACTCCCTGGGGGCAGCCCCATTTTACCCATGTATATATATATATATATATATATATATATATATATATAGGGTCATATGTGTCTGCCCCCTAGGGGCAGCCAACATGACTGCCCCCGCCTTATTTGGGCAAAATTTTTATTTTTTTGAAAAATAACACCATTTACATTCATCCCTATATCCCTCCTATATACAATTCGAATTTCGTCAGAAACAGAGACTCCTACGGCCTCCATCCGGACAGTAATTTTTAAAACGGTAACAGGATTTTTTTAAATCGATACCATCGAGATGGAGGCCGTAGGAGTCTCTGTTTCTGACGAAATTCGAATGGCAAATAGGAGGGATATATGGATGAATATACATGGTTTTATTTTTCAAAAAAAAATAGAAAAAAATGCCGAAAAATGGGGCGGGGGCAGCCATGTTGGCTGCCCCCAGGGGGCAGCCCCATTTTTTCCATATATATATATATATATATATATATATATATATATATATATATGGGTAAAATGGGGCTGCCCCCAGGGGAGTAGCCAACTTGGCTACTCCCACCCCTATTATTCCCTCATTTTTTTATTTTTTTAGAAAATAAAAAATTGTATATTAATCATTATATCCCTCTCACATTCTATTAAAATTTCGTCAGAAACAGAGACTCTAATCCCTCCATCCAGACGTCATTTTTTTAACGGTCGCAGGATTTTTTAAATCGACCATGTTTGGATGGGGGTCGTAGGAGTCTTTGTTTCTAACGAAATTTTAATAGAATGTGAGAGGGATATAATGATGAATATACAATTTTTATTTTCCAAAAAAATAAAAAAATAAGGGGAAAATAGGGGTGGGAGTAGCCAAGTTGGCTACTCCCTTTGGGCAGCCCCATTTACCCCTCTCTCTCTCTCTCTCTCTCTCTCTCTATATATATATATATATATATATATATAGGTAAAATGGGGCTGCCCTAGGGAGTAGCCAACTTGGCTACTCCACCCTTATTTTCCCTCATTTTTTTATTTTTTTGAAAATAAAATTTTTATATCCATCATTATATCCCTCTCACATTCTATCAAAATTTCGTCAGAAACAAAGACTTCTAAGCCCTCCATCCAGATGTCATTTTTTTAAGGGTTGCAGGATTTTTTAAATCGACCATGTTTGGATGGAGGCCGTAAGAGTATTTGTTTCTGACGAAATTTTTAATATAATGTGAGAGGGATATAATGATGAATATACAAATTTTTATTTTCCAAAAAAATAAAAAAATGAGGGGAAAATAGGGGTGGGAGTAGCCAAGTTGGTTACTCCCTGGGGGCAGCTCCATTTACCTCTCTCTCTCTCTCTATATATATATACATATATATATATATATATATATACATATATACATATATATATATATATGGCCTGATGGGGCTGCCCCCTGGGGGCAGCAAACATGGCTGCCCCGCTCAATTTTTGAGCATTTTTTTTATTTTTTTGAAAAATATCGTCATATATATATTCATCCATATATCCCTCCTATATGCATTCGAATTTTCTCAGAAACTGAGACTCATACAACCTCCATCCAGACATGGTTGATTTAAAAAATCCTGTGACCGTTAAAAAATTTACGTCTATATTGAGGTCGTAGGAGTCCCTGTTTCTGACGAAATTCGAATGACATATAGGAGGGATATAGGGATGAATATACATGTTGATGTTTTCTCAAAAAATAAAAATTTTATGAAAAATGGGATGGGGTAGTCATGTTGGCTCCCCTAGGGGGCAGCCCCATTTTTTCCATATATATATATAGGGTAAAATGGGGCTGCCCCCAGGGAGTAGCCAACTTGGCTACTCCCACCCCTATTTTTCCCTCATTTTTTTATTTTTTGGAAAATAAAAATTTGTATATTCATCATTATATCCCTCTCACATTCTATTAAAATTTCGTTAGAAACAGAAACTCCTAGGCCCTCCATCTAGACGTCATTTTTTTAACGGTCGCAGGATTTTTTAAATCGACCATGTTTGGATGGAGGCCGTACGAGTCTCTGTTTCTGACGAAATTTTAATAGAATATGAGAGGAATATAATGATGAATATACAAATTTTTATTTTCCAAAAAAATAAAAAAAATGAGGGAAAAATAGGGGTGGGAGTAGCCAAGTTGGCTACTCCCTGGGGGCAGCCCCATTTACCTCATATATATAGGGTAAAATGGTACTGCCCCTAGGGGTAGCTAACTTAGCTACCCCCGCCCCATTTTCTCCATGTTTTTATTTTTTTTGAAAATTTCTTCCATGAATATTCATCACTATATCCCTATATTGTGTGATTAAAATTTCGTGTGAAACAGAGACTCATACGGCCTCCATACAGACAGTCATTTTTTAACGGTAACATGATTTTTTAAATCGATCCCGTTTGGATTGAGGTCGTAAGAGTCTCTGTTTCGCATGAAATTTGAATGACATAATATAGGGATTTAATAATGTATTTACACGGTTTTTAGATTTTAAAAAAAATAAAAAAATTGTGAAAAAGGGGCGGGGGAGCTAAGTTAGCACCCCCTTGGGGGCATACACGTTTTACCCATATATATATAAATATATATATATACATATATATATACATATATATATATATATATATATATATGTGTATATATATAGGGTTAAATGGGGCTGCCCCCTGAGAGTCGCCAACTTGGCTACTCCCACTCCTCTTTTTCCCTCATTTTTTATTTTTTTGGAAAATAAAAATTTGTAAATTCATCATTATATCCCTCTAACATTCTCTTACAATTTCGTCATAAACAGAGATTCCTACGGCCTCCATCCAAACATGGTCGATTTAAAAAAATCCTGCTACCGTTAAAAAAATGACGTCTGGATGGAGGGCCTATAAGTCTTTATTTCTGACGAAATTATAATAGAATGTTAGAGGGATATAGTGATGAATATACAAATTTTTATTTTCCAAAAAATAAAAAAATGAGGGAAAAATAGGGGTGGGAGTAGCCAAGTTGGCTACTCCCAGGGGCAGCCCCCAGGGAGTAGCCAACTTGGCTACTGCCAGTTCTATTTTCCCCTTATTTTTTTTATTTTTTTGGAAAATAAAATTTTGTATATTCATCACTATATCCCTCTAACATTCTATTAAAATTTCGTCAGAAACAGGGACTCCTAAGCCCTCCGTCCAGACGTCATTTTTTAAGGGTCGTAGGATTTTTAAATCGACTATGTTTGGATGGAGGCCGTAGGAGTCTCTTTTTGTGACAAATTTAATAGAATGTGAGAGGGATATAATGATGAATATACAAATTTTTATTTTCCAAAAAAATAAAAAAATTAGGGAAAAATAGGGGTGGGAGTAGCCAAGTTGGCTACTCCCTAGGGGCAGCCCCATTTACCTCATATATATATATATACATATATATATATATACATACATACATATATATATATATATATATAGATACATACATACATACATATATATAAAGGGCCCTTCCAATGAGGTGCACCTTTCCTTGGTGCTTGGAAAGCCACTCATAATGACCATAAAGATGGGGATCTAACGGATGAGATTAAAACCACCAAGGAAAAGGTAGGAGTGGTATTCGAACTAACTAATTAGCTAAGATTAAGGAGGACAAATAGCGTTTAACATAAAATTAAATATTTTGAAATATTTTGAAAACTAAACAGTTCTACAATTAATTCGAATTTCAAATATAAAACATACCAAAAATAAATTATAACCTTATCAAAAACGTACGACCTGTATACATAATCGCATCTGTTATTGTCGTTCTGTGTACATTAAATTTCTAAGATTTACAAATTAATAACACACAATACAAAACCCTACAAAATAATACAACAAAAATCCAAGACTTTGTGAAATTGTTGACAGTTATAACGAAATTGTAAACAAATTTATGATATAAAAGACTTACAATTACAATATAACAATCTACAACACATTTTCTGCATTTACAATTTCAACTCTTACTACCAAAACGAATTGAAAAATTCCTAAAACATAGCTTCACACTATAAGTAAAACCTACCTTAAACCTACGACTTGTAATCTGATAAGCTCAATTTGTTACTTTAAATTACAAATAATTACAATAATATGTACTACAATACAAAACAATGCAAAGGAATACAAAATGAATATTCACATATATGCAATACTTGTCATGTAATTGATATTTGTTATAACACGAATGCGATATGTCTCAAAAAGATTCTATATGAGAACGCATAACACAATATGTGCATACAAGAGCTCTATCTTTGTAAACAAGCTTGAAAGAGAAAATTTTCTATAAAAAACTTAACAGTATTACTCGAACTTGATTAAAAATTTGAATTCACAAGTGAAAATAGCGTTGCGATTGCTTTAATTTACATAGATTTACAAATTATAACAATACAATACATTAGATATCATTAAAATATAAACTATTAGAAAAAGAATCAGTAAATTAGATCCCGTACATTACTATTTTTAACTTTGAAATACAAAGTTGAACGACCAAATACATTTTATAACGTAAAAAATACAATATCAAAATAAATTTTAATGTTATGAATCTAAAGATAATTAGAGGATGAAAATTACTATATAATAAATCATGAACTTGTTAAATAAATGAATTACTTTAAAAATATTAACCATTTTTTATTAAAAATACATTATCTAATATAAAATAAAAAGATTCCTTAACATGGGTTCAAATTAATAGATAACATCTTCTGATATATAAGAAATTTTGAAAAACATTCAATTAGCATGAACTAAGACAAATTGATCTTACGAAAATTAACTAATAAATTATTTTTGGAATGAACCAATGAATACTATGTACTAACAACGATGCAAAAAAAAATTTCTTCTAAATTTTTATAAAGAATAGCATTGAAAAATTGAAAGAAGGATGAAAGAATTCGTACCTGGAAACGTGAAGAAGCAAAAGACGTTGTGGAATGAACATTGACGGCAAAAAATTTGAAATTTGAGAGTCTAGGATTATTTGAGAATAATAAGTTTCTATTTTTAGCTAATACAAACATCTATTAAATAATAATTATACAGCTACATAATTAATTTGACTTAAATAACTTAAAGTAATATATAGGAAGACTTTATCGCCGAGATTTCCGCCTTCAGTTACAAGTTGACAGAGACAGAGTTGCCTCCCTCTCCGAACGACTTTGGCGACTCAAGAACCCTAAGGGTTTCGTGACCTTCGATCGACGGCGGCAAAGGCAAGAAGAGGGCGAAACTAAGAAGAAGACAACCAGGTCAGAAAAAATGCTATTTTGATTATACTTTAACCATCTGATTATCTGTAAATTGAATAGAATGGAATTTTAAATCATCATATTACTCATATCTCGTTACAATGATCTTTGCAAAGTTACGACAGAAAAAAACATGTAAACAATAACACTTAGTTGAACTGCTGTGCTGAAGCAAAAGAAAAAATGATACCAACAACATTCATGTCTACTGTGTAATATTAAAATTACAGTTGCATATTTTTTACGTTTATTTCATGGTGTTTTAACGTATGTGAAATCATAATGTAAATATTGTAGAGATGAGCTGCAGTGAATCTGATTTTGATGAGATTAGGGGACCACGAAAAATGAATGAAAAATTATGCGGAAATTCTTCTGATGATGCAATGTGAAGGAAGATTCTGATTCAAACCGCACAGTTTCATTGGTGATGAAAGGTACATGAAATTAATTAAAAACTAAATCGTTATGTGTCTTCTAAAAAAATTATGTATTTATTATCTGTGAAATACAGGGAAGGGTAAAGGCATGAGTAAAAACCCTGACATAGAAGATGCAGCTATTGAAGAATGCATGACAGAAAAATATGGCAGTAAGATAAAAATTACATATCCCTATAGATAATTTTCTAAATTCTTATTGTTTAATCTGTTATATGTGTTTTATAAACAATTACTATAAGAATGTATTTACTTCTTTAAAGGTAAGGGATACATACAACACAGATGCTTTGTGGAGCATTTTGTTCAATTTATAGATGCTCATAGACCAACAACAAAGCAACAATGTCTGATAAATAAGACTGCATTCTCGAAATTAATAAACATCGGGAAGGTTGATATCCAAAGGAGGATTCTGCAATGGATTGTTGAACAGTATCAAGGAGGACGCCAATTCAAATTTGGGAACCGGGTTCTTAACTTCACGGATGAAGACATAGGAGCAATATTAGGCATTCCTAGCACAGGCTTTGCAGTGACTGTGAAGGGCAGACACCTACAGTGGAAGAGCTTTATTTCAGAAGAGATATTTGATTCTGGAATGATTTTCAACCGGAAGAAATTAGTCAATATTTTGATAGATTTCTATGATAGAGATGATGATGACTCGGTGTCTGTTTACGTTACTTGCTTGATATTGTTCATGTTTTCCACGTTCTTGTTCCCAGATTGTGGATACTCTTTCCCAAGAGACTTACTCCATTACGTAGAATCTTTGGAAGATACTCGATTTTTTAACTGGTCAGACGCTGTAGAAAAAATGATTTTGTTCAACATGGAAGATGTATTGCATAGAATACATCAGAGGAGGCAAGGATCGTCCAGAACAACACTTGGATATCTTACGGGTTGTGTAGCATGCCTATACGTAAGTAAACATGTTATTGTATAATATCTTATAAATTCTTAACTAATAAGATATTTTTGGAAATTATAATAGGTCTGGATGTTAGAATACTGTTGCAAAGATCTTGTCGTCAACAGAGATCTACGTCCAAGGATACGGAAATGGGAAGGCTCAATAAAAGGTTTGTCAAGGAGAATCGCTTCACTCACCAATGAACAGGTATGAAATAGTATATGCACGTAAATAATACTGTATATGACTGAATGTTGAAATTGATAGTAAATTAAAGTTGACATACCTTCTTTTGTAAACAACAAATGTTTCAGATTGTAGGAGGTTTGAATCCACAAAAAAATGAAATATTTAAAATAGGAGCACATGAATATGTTTTCCGTATGAAAGATTCATTCAATACGGGTTCTCATTGAGAAGGCCACAGATAAACCTCCAATCCCGAATAAAAGTGCCTGAGGATGGACATGCAAGGAGAGGGAGATACAAGAGGACAGAATTTCAAATTGTAAAAAAGATAAATCAAGAAACTAACATTCGTGCTGTAAAAGGGACTGACAAGCAATGCATGTGTGATGAATTTTCAAAAGAAATAGACGGGTTGCATAAGCTAATAGAAGAGCTGAATGATAAAAATAAAGACAAGGATGCCAAAATCAAAGCTTATGAAATTCAGATAAGATTGTTGGAAATGTACAATGAAGAACTGAGAGGGAAACTGGAAAAGGCAACTCCAGGCGAAGTGAACAATGAAATCAATGAGAAAATGATGATGGAAGGAGAGAAAAAACAGATTGAGTTTGAAAATCAGAAAAATACACTTGTTGTGGAAACAAATTCTGAAATTGTAACCAAGATGGATTCAAGACAAGAAGGAGAAATTAATTTATCCAAACAAGGGTGTATTCCATGTTTTAATCTTGGAATTGAGGAGCATGAGTCCGTTGTCACAGATAAAAATAAGATGGCACAAAGGAAGAGAAGAAAGGAGAGAGCAGAAGTGCATCCTAGCTCTTTGACAAAGAGAGTCAAAGAGAGGAATGCAGCAAAAAGAGATGCAAGGGAAGCAAGAGAAAATATTACAACTGAAATAGAACACGAGGTGTGTATTTGAACTAGATTATTAATCATACAATGATTTATAGTTCATACAGATAATCTATATGACATATTTACATTTTTAATGATTAATCTTCTAAAAATGATATTTATATAAACATTACAGTATCTCTGTGATCCTGCAATTGACTTTATCGGATATGCTAACATAACCGATGAACAAAGGAGATTGATTCAGGATTTCTTAAGAGACCCGGCGGACAAGTAAGTTGTGATTCATGACAAGAACTTATGTTTAATAGAAATTTTTATTACAATTTAATGATATTCTGCTCAAAACTGCAGGTTCAACGCCACGTACTTCACACCTCTTGGAATTTTTTGCAAGGGAAAAGAGATACATCATTTCTTATATGAGAAAATGATTGAAGATAGCGTAATCACATAATTTTAAATCATATTTCTATATAAAGCATAAAATACTCTGATGATTTATTTACTTGTAATGCAGATTTTGGAAATGTTCAATGATGTTCTGCGACATAGATATTTTACCGGTGACACGATCCCTTTCCTATTCACACCTTTTACAAGATGGTTAGTCACTTCATTCACATATAAATCCCCAAAAAAATCATAATACTTTCAACTTCTACATGCAGCAATATTTTGTAAATACGGTTGATAGGCTACAAAGGAAGAGATCAATAATCTGGACAGCCTTCATGAATTGGAAGATGAAAGGCTGATTGGATTGTCTAAGGTTTTCACAGTTATTCATACCAAGAATCACTGGCATCTATTGGTCACAGACTTCGCAGCGAGGAAATTCTATACATATAACTCGCTGAGAGGGTCAAAATTTCACAAAAAAGATGCTCAAAAATGGGTATGTTTATTTAATATATGTTCTTTATTGAAAACATCTTATGTTTACAATGGAAATTAACAAGTTGTTTTTTTAGCATGGCTGGATGTGCGAATGCTTTGGCATGAACCTGGTGGATGAAACAATGAATGACTGGGAGATAATATATGTGGTTGACAGCCCGCAACAACCTCCTTACAACATGGATTGCGGTGTCTACGTGATGAAGACAATAGAGTACTTGTGTGAAGGGAGGGGCTCTGGACTTCAGTTATGAAGATATTTCAAGATTCAGGGCAGAAATAGCATGTACTCTTTTGACATGCGGACACGTTGATAATGAAGCTGGAAATTAATTGACCGAGGATGGTGCATGGAGTTTTCTTGAAAACACCAAAAAAATTTCTTTTATGTTGAACAGTGTTGACATTTAGCTTTCTGAAACATTATTTAGAAGTATGTGTTAAAAGTATTTGCTGGAAAGATAACTTTGGTTTGAAATTAGAAGTATTTGCTAGGATGTTGAAGAATGTTGGTTTGATTATTTTGTTTACCTTACATAATTCAGCCATGTTACGTCTTTTATACAGTCTATTATGAATGATTTGTATTGTCTGATGATCTCAAATATATGTTGGAGATAAGATTTTATAAATGATGTCATGAATTGAGAAGGTAACGTTAAATATAAGAAGATAATGCGATAAATAAACAAAGCGACATATATGTTAACATTACAAAACAAAATGTATTTTCACCTCATAGTTTATTTATTCAATTGTTTCATTATAATGTTTAAATTTACTGTATTGGTCTTACATTTAGCACTGCATAAATTAAATTAATATGAAATATTTCAATATATGTTACTATATTTTACAATAACTGTAACATAGTTGCAATACTGAAATTGATTGTTTTACAACTCAATGAAATACATTAATAATCCATATTTTTCCATTATATCTAAATATTTTGATTCATCATACATAATATGATTATGTACCTATTATCATTTAATAGTACGTTTGATATTCACTATTGTAATAACATCATACAAAGATCATTATATATTAAAGGGATTTGATTAAATTGTCCGATATAATGATGAAATTCTAAAATCGAATCTAATGGATATATAGGACTAGTATGAAAAATTAACTTAATTATGATGTGGACAATCTGAAGATAGCGTCATATAAGTCATTTCAGAAATTAATATATTTCGGAAAATTTAAAAATTACTACAATTGATCAGTTAGCTTTAACAATCTGAAGATAACTTGAAACATAAATCAGCTGTCAAATATATTATATTATAATACAATAAGAATGTGTATATATAATATGTTGTATAATATTGTACAATATATTTCTTTATTTTACAATATTACACTGCTATTATATTAATATATTTTGTTATATTTGACTATATCCGTACGACAAATACAAAACTGAAAAGGGTTCTTAAACATTACCAACCATAAAATCTACGAATGCTATTTATTTGGTAAATCTTGTTTGCACAAATTCAAATAATTGAGTAACATCAACATTTGTTTGAGTAACATCAGATCATAACATTACAAAAAATATAACACTAAATCAATAATGAACATCTATTGTTTGAGAAACATCAGATCATACAACCAATATAAATAAATCAAGACCATGATTTATGAAAAAATACAAATAAATATAAGCTTAAAACATCAGTCTGTAATTTCCAATGTCTGCAACTATGTACTCTTCCATCTTGAACAAAAAGCTCCTGCAAATAAAAGGGTCACTACATCAGTAAGCTTGATTGAATATAACAAATCAAAAAAATATATAATTTTACTGTGTAACTTACAATGCTTATTTTAAAAAATTGTGTATGTGATATTTGAAAATTGTTCTCCTGAGTAAACTCTGTAGGAAAAGGGATATCTAATTATATGTAAAAAAAATAAAATAACGAAATAAAAGTGTAAAAAATTATACCATCTGGCATGCAAGAAAATTACAATATATTAGTTATCATTCTGACTGTCCTGAAGCATCACTGAATGTAACAATTGTCAGATTTTAAAAACAATAGAAATATATAAAAAATATATACTGTTTAACCGTTCATACCAGTCTGAAGTTGATTGAATCTTGATTGAAGGGCAGTTCCTAGAATCATGATCAACATTGTACTTCATGCACGCTTTGCACTGCCTGCCTCTATTTCTTTTTAATTCTTGTTGAGTTATTCGACGACTACCTGAACCTTTTGGTCTTCCTCCCCTTCCACTACCTTTAGTTTTTGCAGTAACAGGAAGAAGAACATGATTATTATTATCATGAGATTCCAATTGAGGCTGATCCTGTGATACATTTGATAATCTTTTTTTTTACACTTAAGCTTTGAACTTCTTCGAGCAATTTCACAAGCTTTGCTTTGACGAGAAAAAAAATGTCATCATATTCTACACTACTTTCAGCCACAATCTGAGAGCAAATATTATTTAACTGTCCAGACCGTTCATGTTGTGGATTTTGGTTGTAGATTGTATAATTACCAGAACTCTTAATATTCCTCGTCCATCTGGGCAGGATAAAAGAACTTGAAAGAAATGATTCTCCTCTGAACTTGATAACAGCAAGTAAGTGCCTGCATGGTATTCCTTGAAATTTCATTTTTTTGCATTCACAAGATAGATAATCAGAGTGATGCATTTCAGACACTATTCTATCTTTTACAGACTTATCAATTGAAGAAACATTGTAAAATGACAATCCATCTTTGATTTCAGCAACACGAACATTTAACATCATTAACTCCTTCAACTCTTTCTGAAATTTGTAAAAAATCTTTTTCGAATAAACATCAACCATTTGTTCTTCCAAAGTCCATTTGGTAATTAACTTAGGCCTTCTAGTCTTTGAATCATGATCCATGTCATTCTCACGTTCTCTCAACCTCTGTATGGCTGTCTGGAATCTGGAAACAAACTCTAAAAGAGTGTTCTGTTTAGTAATAGAATTTTGTAAAAATGAGTTCATGCTTTCACTCCTTTGAGTGCTACGCATCTGATGAAGCTACGTTTCATCATCTTTATTCTATCATTTTGGCCTTAAAAACCCTAGTAAATGCGTGTAAATAGCATTAATTCATGCATTTTAGCATTCATGCATAGGTGCGTAAATACTGTATAAAATACGGTTTTTAATGCTAAAATTATAGAATAAAGAAAAGAAAAGAAAAAGAATAAAATATTGTAAATATTTTATGACCCGAAACCCCGAGACCTAGGCATCTTGATGAATAGGTCGACAAGGAATAAAGTAGGGGGAGGTAAGGGCCAAAATACAGATAAAATACCTATACATTATATTCATTCTTTATTCCTTTTGGGACCTATTTTTGGTTCCACTCTTTATTCATCAAATAAAGAAACTTTGTACATGAAAGTTGTAGATAATTTAATAAAGAAAAATACAAAATTGATTTCACAGAAAAATAATGTACAGATAAAAAGTTATGGTCTGAATAAAAATCCAGAATGCCAACTTCCCAGACCCGTATCTCACAAACGGAAACTCCAAATACAGCGTACTCACCTTTAATTGTATATAGAAGAAAATAAGCTAATTAATGGCGGTGGTTTCGCATTTGGCGGAGCTACGGTTTGAAAGTTGACTTCTGGACCCCTATTGTACCTTGTACATATTAAAATATTCAATTTATTATTTATTATTTTTATACTTTTATAATGTTGTAAATAATACTTATAATAATTATGTACATTAAAAGAAGAATAAAAACCTAAATAAAAACAAAAATTAAATACTTAAAAATAAAAGACATAGATACATCACCTACACATATACCTATACAAAACATACTTGTATTTTATTAAATATACAAAATAAATCAGAAAAATAAAATAAAAATATATTTGTGTAGATAAAAGTATTTTATAATTTTATAAAATAAGAATTAAAAATAAATAAAATTAGAGACACCAATTAAAAATGAAGGACTACAATATATAGTTATAGATACCTATAGGGGTATAAATGCAAATTTGTAAAAATAAATCTCGAAAAATTAATTAAAAATCAGAATAAAATAATTTATAAAATTACAAGAACTTTTTATTTTATAACCTAATTAAAATAATGCCATTTATCATTTTTTATTGATTTTCCAAGGGTTTTTCCCTGGTTGGTCCACGTGGACCAACCAGGTTGGTCTGACAGTTGACCTCTGGTCAACTGTCTGACCCCCCCTGTGGCTGTGTCAGAAACGGGTTGCGACCCACTTTTTATGATTTTTGGGAAGCCACACCGTTCATCTTTTGACCCCGCTTCCTTCATGAAAAATGTACCCCATATATCCGTGATTCACGCCGACCCCTTAGATCCTATTAGATCTTCGTGGTTCACCCGTGACCGGCCCTCGAAAGTCGCCCCTCGACCACATTCAAAACCAACCCCCTGACTTTCCCTTTCTCTTTGATCCCTCTTCCACCACCAAAATCCTAACCTAAGACCTTGAAGCCACTCCTGGTGACAGCAGGAGTTCGTCGGGCGTCTCATTGGACCAAGGTGGCGTCGAATTGAGGCCGATCCCCTTGCCGAAGTGGTCGCCGGAGCACCTTGTCCGCGCGCGTTGGTGAGGTATTTCTTCCCCTTTCTTTCCCTCTTTTCTTCCTTGTTCCTTGAAACTTTAGTGCTAGGTAGCCACAGGACTTTTTCCCCTTTCAAGATCTTTGCCTAGCGACTCTCCTCGCATCTCGATTCACCGCGGCCGGCAGCGAGTTCGCCGGCCACCTCCACCTTTCCATCTAGCGGTCCCTTGTGTGAAATACGCCGCGAGGTTGGGGCATTTTGCCCCCAACCTTTTCACCCCTTTTGTTTTGCAGGTCAGGAGCTCGCAGACCCCATCTGGGGGGTCGATTTTGCCCCAAGCTTGGACCACCTGGGCTGCACCATTCCATACCTTGCGGCGGCGCGTCCGAGCCCTTCAGGCCATTTTGGCGCCGCCGGGAGGAAGGCCCGTGCTCCAGGGACTTCCTGGAGCGTTCTGAGCAGTGGTCGGAGGTCGGGAGAGACCTGGGGATCCAACTCAAACTCGCCCACGCGAGTTTCTTTCGTGTTCTTCCCGATGCTCTGATTGCCGTCCGATCAAGCTGCTCATCCCAGGCGCACAGCCAGCGTTGGATTCTGATCACCCCAGCCGTCGATCACGCTAGGAGCTTCTAATCTGGGCCGCCGATTGCGAAGGGACATCGCGCGTTGTCACGCGGCCACGTGGCATAAGTGAACAGCCCTTTGCCGTTGGATGCGCCCCCTTGCTGGGTATTTTGCGTGCCAACCCAGCCGCTTTTTGGTTATTTCCAATTACTTAAAAAACTTTCAACTGCAGTTCATTTATCTTGTAATATTTGCAATCCGACTCCGCACTCTTAGATTATTGCAGAACAGCCCCCTGCCAGGGCACGTGCATTACGCACGTACTTTGGCTAATTTGCACAAGCATTCCGGGGATTTTTGTATATCTCGTTTTAATATCTAAACTTTTATATGCAGTATAGAAGTTCTGGCACTTTTACATTCAACCCCTCATATTTCATACGTATCGCATTTGTGCCCTCCCCAGGCGCGTGCATTGCACGCGCGTGGGTGGATACTTTGCGGAAAAAGGGTCGCGGGTTTTGTAATTTGATTTCGGTCCAGAACATATTTATTTCAGCTATACTTTTGTGGAAAAATTGCGATCAGGCCCCTGGGATTTTGCCTATTTACGTTTATGCCCCTGCCAGGCTTGTTTAACTTTTGTATGTTTGTTTTAATTAGTTAAACCATCATTTTAACCCCAAAAATTCCACAAAAATAGGATTAAGCACCTGGACACTTGCACTTTAACGCCATCTATTAAGTTTTTGATTTTATTTTATTTTTATATTTATTAAAAATCAAAAACTGCCTTTTTAGCACCGTCCAGCTTAGAAAATACCTAAAAAATATAAAATCACTCCAGAAAAATCCCAAAAAAAATATATTTTGTGTCTTTTAGTTTGTTTTAACTTCCAGCCAAAAATCATTAAAAAATATAAAACCAAACTCCAAAAAAATTGCAAAACTCTAAAAACCTTCATAAAAATTTATAAAATCCATAAAAAATCCAAAAATAGTGTTTTATTTGTCTGAATTTTCTTTGTTTTATTGTCTTTGAGTGAAAATTAATTTGGAGAATTTTGTTACTGTTTGCTATTTTATTTCTCCATTTTAGTTTCAGCCTTGTATTTTAATTCACTGCTTTCTTTATTTTGCTAATTAAAAATACCAAAAACATTCTCAAAATTACCCAAAAATCACAAAAACAGTAAAAAGGTATAAAAAGACCAAAAAGACTTTATTTCATTATTTCTGAGTATTTTTATCTCTTTTTATAAATACTCTAGCTTGCCTTTATTACATTGCTTTTATTTTCCAACATTGAAAAAGAAAATATAAAAAAATATATAAAATATAAAAAGAAAATATAAAATCAGTAAATTAAAAATCAAAATACAAAAATATAAAATTAAAAATTAAATAAAAAAAAATATAAAAATCAAAAACCCACAAAAATTCTAGATTGGTTAAGTAACTTGTTAGACCTAGGTTTGGATTTTTATCTGTGCTCTCCACCTTTGCTCCTTGTGTTCGACCCCTACTTGCTTGCCATTGTACATTTTTAGTAGGGTATAATAAATTTTAATCCTTGCTAGTCATTCTCTGATTGATTGTGTGGGTTAATTGTTGAAGACCGAGGAAGTCTGAGCAGTCGCATCAGCGACAGTGAGTCTGACTTGTCAGACCGCTATTTAGCGGCTCTCGCATTCTCGCTTTTCAGCATCCCAGCGAAGAATGTGTCATTTGTATAGACATCTATCCATTTGTGTCTTATGTCATACTTCTCTGCTAACCATTTATTCTCAAGCAATCCAAACTCTGATATGGCTGCTGACCAACCATCTTCAAATTGATCAATAGACTCACTCCGCCAAACAAGTCTGCTGAATGTTTTAAGAGCCTTGACAATTTCATTCATTCTACCCAGTTTAAGTTTCAGCTTTGACATAATGTGCCATGTACAAAACTTGTGAACAGTGTTAGGAAAAGAAAGACGGATTGCAGCACATATTGCTGGATCTTCATCAGTAATTATAGAAATGGGGTGTTTTATAGCAGCTTCAAGAAATTGATTAAATAACCATGTAAAACTTTCAGTTGTTTCTCTATTTATAAATGCATTACCAAAAAAAATTGAGCAACCATGGTGGTTAACTCCACAGAAAGAGGCAAATATTAATTTGTATTCGTTGGTTCTATATGTATTATCAAAAGAAATGGTATCGCCAAAAACCTTATAATCTTCAATGGATACACTGTCAGCCCAGAATAAATGTGTGAGCCTATTATCCTCATCAGTTCGATAAGAGTAAAAAAATTCAGGCGTCAACTTTTTGCAATTGTCAAAGAGATCTAACACAAGTTTTGCATCCAAACCATCGCGACATCTTCTCTCATCCCTATTAAGTTTGTATATATCACGTACAATGCCACCAACTTTGTTGTTTGTAATGAAGCCGTTATCCAAAAATGCCGATTGTTTTGATACAAGAATATTAACATCAGTCATGGACTTGATAAGCATTTTAGCAGCTTTAGAAAACTTTCTATTGGCACGAAGATACAACCGTTTGCTGAGGGATACTAGGTTATGATTGTGTTCCTCAATGAAAGAAAACACTATCCAATCATGATCATCAAACCTATATTTAACCGACATCATGGCCTTACACCCAGTTCGAACAACACCAACAGCTCTCTCTGATCTTTCAAAATTACTTTCATCGCTACAATCACTTTCAACTGAGTATGCACCTCTTGATGATGAAGAAGCTCTTGATTTTCCTTCTTTCCAACAAACAAAACTCTTAAACACAAGTGTCTTATTTTTAGTTAATCTATCAACTCTATGTCTTGTGCTACTTTTGCGTACATTGAATCCCTCTTTTGTAGCATAAGCTTCGTAAAAATTATACGCATGTTCAACGGAACCAAAAACCATGCCAACAGAGGGTATATGCTGATAATTAAGATAATTTGCAGTAGGGGAACTTGGATCAACTGCATTAATTTAAATATAATCGAAAACACATTAATGTTAATAATCGACGATATTTTCTTTGCATCATTAATAGATTTTCACAATAATTTTATTACCTGGAAAGGATCCATCAGTTTCTATGCACTCTGAGTACAAACTGTTTGCAGCAGAATCCTAATATAAAAATTGCAGACACATAAATTATCAAAAAACAAACGTAATAATAGATAATTATTTGGTGTCTCATTACCTCAATATATGGAAGACGTTCTTCTGTAATATCTTTGGAATAAAGAGCTCCAGAAATTTGTCCTAGCAAAAAAAAATAAAGTGAAATTCTATATATTGTAGTAGAGAATAGTATTCAAGAGCAATAAAAAGTAAAATAAGTAATCATAAGTTGTACTTGATATTGAAACTACATATATTGTACTAAACTAATATATTGAAAAATATTAAGATATATAGTAAAATATAAATATCTATTATTTTATAAAAAACTAATTTTGTAGCATATTGGTAAGTATAGTAAAATAGAAAGTAAAATTGTTACTCCATTAAGGAAATGATGAAATGAAAACATAAAAATCATATTATTTAAATTTAAATAAAGATTTAGAATATAAAGAACAACACCTGGATGGAGAGAGACGTCATCAGAATTATCGTGACTTGTATCTATGATGCCATTATCCTGTTTAAAACATGATAATGTAGATCAATACGAAATAATTCAAACAAAAAATAAATATAATGTATGAACTTGGTAGATTTCTTCCAAAAAGTTTGACATAAACTCGGATGCAGAATCATCATCTGATGAAGAGGACGGATCTTCCATGACGAAGAACGACTGAGAACACCAAAAAGTTAAACGAAAAAAATGAAATACAACTCTCTACACAAAACCACATACCGTAAAAATTGGTAAAATTAGGTAGAGTAAATGCTGGATTCTCGAATCTAAAAATAGGAAGTAAATTACTTAATGACGTCTTTGTGATTTTGATATATTGCATTCCGCCTTTCCTTAATCAGTTTACCAAAAATAGAAAACCGGGAGTGGTATTCACAGTGGTTTCGAAGGGCTGATAACCTACCTATCAAAGCCGTCGATCCATATCAGACGGTCAAGATTGGTGGCTTTCCTTATAGCAAGGAAAGGTGCACCTTATCTGAAATTTTCCCCATATATATATATATATATATATATATATATGGGGAGCTTGCACCAAGGTGCATGTAATTTTTCATGCACCGGAGCTTATATCTTCCACATTTTTTTATTTTTTTGAAAAATACCACCATGTATATTCATCTATATATCCCTCCAATATGCCATTAGAATTTCATTAGAAACAGAGATTCCTATGACTTCCATCTGAAACATGTAATTTTAACGGTCTTAGAATTGTTGTAATTGACCTGTTCCAGATGGAGGTCATAGGAGTCTCTGTTTCTGACGAAATTCGAATGGCGTATAGGAGGGATATATATATATATATATATGAATATACATGGTGATATTTTTCAAAAAAATATAAATATGTGGAAGATATAAGCCCTGGTGCATCAAAAATTTATATGCACCTTGGTGCAAGCTCCCCATCCTCACATATATGTGTGTGTGTATATATATATATATATATATATATATATAGGGCTTATCCAATGAGCCCTGTGCCCATTAACGTTTCATTGAGCACCCGTTCTGGACCATACACGTGTATTAACAATAATTATATTTCTAATTATAGGCTACCTCATATTTAAAAAAATCCTATATTTCCTACTATACAACGTCCTTAAAAATTGGAAGACAGTTTTGGAAAGAAACGATTTGAATAAATGATTCCACGCGGATGATTAAGGATCCAAACGCTATGATAGTAATAAATATAATTCGGTTAAGTAAATGCATATTGTGAGATCAGTAATATTAAGACAATGATTAGTAATTTACATACAAATAGTTACATTGTACATAATTTAGTAATATGTATAAAATGGTCAAGTAAATGTGTGTTGTGAGATCAGTATTAACATAACAAATGGTTAGTAATACTGTTGTCTATATAATGTGCATTGCATTAACAAATAGTTACTTTCTTCTTTGAGCAGTGCCCATGACTTACTGATCATTACTTTGTTATTACTAATCTAATAGTAGCTGTTACTTGAGAATCATACACATATTACTGAACATGTGATATAAGACATAGATATATACATTACTGAACACAAACAATAATTTACTTGATAATTGTACATATATTACTTGAGTATCATCTCTAAATTCCTGAATTCTGTTCAAAGTAATAAACTATATGAAAATTACTGACCATTTATTATGGTTTTACTGACTTTATAACAATCACTTACTTGTCCATTGTATATATATTACTGAAATCTGCACCATGTAATAAAATGAATGTAAGTTACTCACCGTTGTTTGGATATTACTGACTTCACAACAAGCACTTACTTGTCCATTGTGTATATATTACTGAATTCTGCACCATGTAATAAAATGAATGCAAATTACTGATCGTTTTTAGATATTACTGATCTCGTAACAACCATTTACGTGAGTATTGTCTCTAAATTACTGAATTCTACTCAAAGTAATAATACATATAGAAATTACTGACCATTTGTTATGGTTTTACAGACTTCACATCATGCATTTACTTGACCACTGAGTATATATTACTGAATTCTATATCATATAATAAAATGAATGTAAATTACTGACCGTTGTTTTGGATATTACTGATCTCGCAACAACATTTACTTGATTATTGTATATATATTACTGACCTGAGCATTTGGATCTCGATTTTTTGCAAGAAATCATCGATTCGAATGTTTTCTTTCCAAAACGATCTTCCTATTTTTTAGGACGCGATATAATTTGAATACCACTTATTGTTAATTCGCTTTGCATATTAATCTCCTTCCAAAAACAACATCATTCGAAATAGGAAACCACTCAAATGGTAATACACGTGTGTGGTCTACAAATGGTGCTCACCGAAACGCTAATGAGCCCTATGCGCATTGGATAAAAATCCTATATATATATATATATAGGTTAATGGGGCTGCCTCCTTGGGGTAGCCAACATGGCTGCCGCCCGCCAGTTACGGCATTTTTTTTATTTTTTTTTCAAAAAATATCAATATGTATATACATCCCTATATCCCTCCTATATGCCATTCGAATTTTGTCAGAAACAGAGACTCCTACGGCCTCCATATAGACAGCCATTTTTTAACGCTAACATGATTTTTTTAAATCAACACCATCTCGATGGAGGTCGTAGGAGTCTTTGTTTCTGACGAAATTCGAGTGGTATATAGAAGAGATATAGAGATAAATATACATAGTTTTATTTTTCAAAAAAAAATAAAAGAACGCGCCGAAATAGGGGGCGGGCCGCCATGTTGGCCGCCCCCAGGGGGCAACCCCATTAAATCCATATATATATATATATGTATATATATATATATGGATAAAATGGGGCTACCACTTTGGGGTAGTGATGAATCTCAATTCATCACTCTTTATTCCTTTATTTTAGCTAGAAACCTTAGCTAAATACCATATAAATAGGTGTAAATATCATAAATTGTGAAAATACATGCATCTTGTAAATATACATAATTAGCACGTTTTTGAGTAAAGATAAAGGAATAAAGAGACACAAGAAAAAGAGGAAAATATTTAGAATAAATATTGAGTGACTAATCCTAAGGGATGGCTCAGCATGGGCCTGACTGCAAAAGAACCCAACTAGAGAGAGATAAGGTCAATGATATATGTACATATCTCCATATATTTAAATAAATTTATTTTCCTCAAAATAAAAATTAAAAGTATTTCTCATATTTTGTACATATTTGTAAAAATAAAACTAAAATAAAAATGGGAAAAATTAAAGAAAATAAAGATTAAATAAAAGTCTCTCTGATCAGTGTACATAAACCATGTATATACAATAAAATGCCAATTTATTTGTCCTTGTAAATAATTAATAAATTCAAATAAAAAATATATTTATATACTCCATATATTATGGTGTAAATAAATAAAATAAAAATCAGAAAATAAAAAAAATAAAAATCATCTCCCACCTTGTATATAAATGCCATGTACATATGTATATACACCTATTTATTTGACCCGTGTAAATACATCATAAAAATAAAATAAAAATACCTTATTATTCAAAATTTTAAGTTGAAAATAAATAAAATATAAAATTGAAATAATTGTACAAAAATAAATAACTAAAAATAAAAATAAAAAATACATATATGTATATACCTATATATATTAATAATATAATGTAAATACGTTATTTATTTCTCAAAAAAATATATAAAAATCACAAAAAATAATTTTGAAAAATAATAAACATTTTTTATGTTTCAACTTTTTCCAAAAAAAACCATTTTCTATTTTTTATCGAATTTCTAAATAATTAATAATCGGAATTATCTGATTGATCCACGGGAGATATTTACCCCCGATCAACTCCCCTCCTTGGACCACTTTCTACGCAGACCCAGCTCTCGACCCGTTTTCTCCTAATTTGTCCCACTCGATCCGACACCCATTCGCCTAAACACCGGGCTCCATTTACACTTGATCCATCCGAGACCCTCACCCGTGGGAGATTTTAGGGATCCGTGCACCATTGCACCTCGCCCGACCCCTTCTTGCCGGACCCTTCATCATATAAAACCTCACCTCCGGCCGCAATTCCTCTCCATCTTTGGCTCCGCCCTTCCATCCCAAGACCTCCACTCTCTTCCCTAGAGTGACATCTATCGGATAGGAGTGTTGCAGCGAGGAGGGATCGTCCCTAGCTATTGATCCTGCGAGCTCGTCGTCGTGCGCCGCCGCGAGGTGCGCCTGAGCCTCGGGACCCGACGACCCCTTGAGGCAAAGACTCGGGAGCTTCCTTAGCTTCATCCCAGTCGACTGCAACCATGTACATCCTCTTTTTCTTATTGAGGAGTCTTGCCCAGAGATTGGTGGAACTTAAAGGCTGTTGAGTTTTAAGCTTAGGTCCAAATAAGGTTCTGACACATTAATAATCCAAAGATCTGATCGAGCTCCATATCCCAATTTAATGAAGGCAAGTTTAATAATCAGCCTTGATCCATGTACATCCTCTTTTTCTTTTTCTTTTTCTTTCTTTTTCACTTCTTTTTCAAATAAGTGTTTGCTAAGGGACTAGCAAAGTTAAGTATGGGGGGGTGATGAATACCCATTCATCACTCTTTATTCTTATATTTTAGCTACAAAAACCTTTGCAAATGCATGTAGATATATGTAAATACAAATAATTACCAAAAGCATGCATTGTGTAAAAACTTATAATTAGCATGTTTTTGTGCAAAAATAAAAGAATAAAGATTAAAAAGAAAAAGAGGGAAATATTTAGAATAAATATTGAGCAACCTAACCCAAGGGAGGGCTCAGCATGGGCCTGACCGCATAAAAGCCCAAGTAGAGGGAGATAGGAGCTCATGTGTAAATATTTGTGAAAATGCATAAAACTATATTTTCCTCACCAAAAATACAGTTGTAAATATTTGTATATATTTATAAAAGATAAAAACAAAATAAAAAGTTAAAAATCAAAAAGATCAAAAATACCTTATACATATACCATGTATATAGATGTACATATCTATTTATTTTACCAATGTATATAAATAATAAAAATAAAATAAAAACACTCTTTTATTCCTTATTTTATAATGTAAATAAATAAAATATAAAATAAGGATAAAATTGTATAAAAATAATAATTAAAAATCAAAAATCAAAAACCCTAATTAAGTACATATACCTATATGGTACATATTATGTATATAGCTTATTTTTATTTCCAAAAATTAATTAAAAATCACCAAAAAATAGAAAAAAGAAAATAAAAATATTTCGTGTTTTAAGTTTTTATTAATTCGACTATTTTCCACCTCAAAATAAATAAACGAATTTGGCCGCTCCTGATTGGTCCACGGGGGTTTGTTGACCCCGGTCAACTTCCCCCGCGGACCTTCTTCTTTCGCGGGTCAGGCAACCGACCCGATTTCTCGATCTTTTACCCGCCTGACCCGACCGCCATCGACCCAAACCCCGGGCTCCGATTGCACTCCGATCATCCAGGACCCTCGCTCGGGGTGGGTTTGGTGGAACCGAACCGCATGCAGCTCGCCCGACCTCCTTCTTCTCGGATCACCCACCATACTTATAGTCGTCACCGGCGACCTAATTCACGCATCTTTGGACCCCTGCTCGCTGCCAAGGAGCTCCTCCTGAGCACCTGAGTGACAGCTGCGTGTTTTGGAGTGGAAGCGAGGCTCGAGTTCCCAGGAATCCACTGATCCGGTGGGTAACTCCGCCGTACGCCGCCGCGAGCGCGCCCAGCCTCGGGGAGACGACGCCCCCTTGCAGGCAATGACCCAGGAGCTTCTTGAGTTCCAGCCCAGTCAACAGCCTTCACCAGGTAACCTCCTTAGCATCTAGTTTAGCGTAAATTAGGATTTTTCGCTTTTCTGTAGCGTAGCTCCGCCACCTCCACCTGCCGTCTCCGTCCACTCCCTTGATCATCCGACACCGCCATCACCTCCACCAGACCCCTCTCCACCTTCTCCGACCCTTCACTCCCCCTGGCTCGCCCCGGAGCAGGGTCTCGGCTCTCGCCCTCCGCCGCTCGCCGGAGAGCCTCCACAGCGCCTCACCTTTCACCTTCCGCCCGCTCTGACGGGTCGAGGCAGTTTTCCCTCGACCCAGCTTCTTTCCTGTGCAGGTATCTCGGCCAATCGACCTCATCTGGAGGTCGAAACTTCTGGGCACAACAGCTCTTGTTCTTCCACGCCGCCGGAGCTCTCCGGAGTTCCCCGCCTTCACCGGAGCAGCGCATCGGGTGCGGAGCTTCACGGCGAAGCTTCCCCGCACCTCAGGTGCATCAGACGAGGTTCACCGTGCGCTCAGTGGGCCGGCGAAGCTCGCCGGCCGCCAGTTCTTCCAGGACTCTCGCCGACCGTCGGATCTTCCTTCGCGCCCCAGGTGCAATCTAATCCATCCATCTAGGCGCACCGTCATCGTCTGATCATCCCGAGGATCGATCTCGACCGTCCGCTCGGGGGGGGGGGGGGGGGGGGGGGGAGAGGCACCAGCTAGTCCCGTCCATCAGATCTGCCACGTGCCCGCTTCTCCTCCATTGATCCACTGAGGGCTTAGACTCCAGCGAACCGTCACCGTCCGATTTCCACGTGGAGGGCTCTCAGGCGTTCGATCAGGCCAGGCTTCCCAAGGGTTAAGGCGCATTCATCTCCATCGTCAGATCAGCCACGCGTCACACATCCGGCCATCGGCGATAATAAATACGGGGTAAATTATCCTTAGGCCCCCTTCCTTTTATGCATTTTGTTCTAGTCCTGTAAATATCTCAGTACGTTGTTTAGTTTTAGGGTATTTTGCATACTGGACCTCATACTTTGCATATTTGCACTTATACCCCTGTTTGTGTGGAGCCACGTGCTTCGTCACGTGTATGTTTGGGTTATTTGCAATATATTCCCTGTAGTTCTGGATGTTTAGAAATGAATGAAAACTTTTGAGTATTTGCATCTATGCCCCTGTGAATGTTTTAATTGCGCATGTGCGCTTATTTTAGGGTAATTTGCATCTAAGGTCCCCGGACTTTTGGTACGGGTTACCAATTAGTCTCCGAACCTTAGTTTTATTACATATAGGTCCCTGAGTGCCCCAGGCACGCGCTTGGCGCGTGACTTCTTGGGTTAATTGCACCAGGACCCCCAGAACTTTGGGTATTTGCACTTTGGTCCCTGTGCACAGTGCCCTCTTGTCATTTTTGAATAAAATATCAAATCACCTCCAAATCCAACAAAAATTTGACACATGGCTCCTGCCACGGTGTAGGATTTTTGTAGATTTTTTAGGACATTTCTGATCTTGTTTGCTATTTTTAAAAATTCAAAAACATCTATTTTTGGCACTGTTCAGTTTTAAAAATCACAAAAAAATATAAAACCCCCCTAAAAATTCTATAAAAATTAGGTACTGTTTATTTTGTGTTCTTTGATTTTCTAGCCATATTTGGCTATTTTTCATCACTGAAAACCCATAAAAACTTAAAAACCCTCAAAAACTCATAAAAATTCTAATAAATACATTAAAAACCCAAAAACAATAATTTTGGTACTCAAATTTTCCTTGTTTTACCTAGTTTACAGGAAAAATACCTCCAGGCGCTTTTGAGGTCCTTAGATATTTTATCTAGGGCTTTTGGGCCTGGCTGGACAGTACCCCACATTTTAGCTACTGTTTGATTTTTAGAAAATAAAATACACATCCTAAAAATTCCAAAAATTCACCAAAAAGATTAAAAAACACAAAAAAACATAAAAATATTTTTGTCTGAATTTTTGCTTGCTTCTTGATGCATTAAATAATTTGTTGAAGTGTGCTTGCTTTTGCTTTTCTTATTTTCTTCACATATTAAAAATTCCAAAAAAATTTTAAAAACAATTAAAAACCACTAAAAAATGTTTTCCCTTTTTTCTCTGATTTTTTTGACTACTTCGTAGGCCTTCGGCCAATCCGTGCTCCTTGAGTTCGACCCTGGGTGCTATATCAGGTTAAATATATAGCAGGACCGCTTTTCGTGATTTTCTTGATTTGATCTTTTTCGAGTGGTTTATTTTTCTTGATTGACTTAGCCTGATCGCTTGGGTCGCAACGACCCTATTTCTGTACCTTATACCCGAGTGGTTATGCTTGTCATCAGAATGGTGCCGTTGCCGGGGAGCACGGCTTAGTAGTCATTTTTTAGCTTTTTCCGCGGCTTTTGATTTTCGCTGCTTTTTGTATAGAATTGTGTAGATATTATTTTTCTGACATTTTCTTACAATAATCTGCTTTGACACTCTTGTTTTTGTTTTCTTGCGAGGGCCCGAGGATCGAGGCGGCTTCTTCGGAAGCTGACTTAACCGCGAGAACCGGAGGCGGCTCTCTTTTTCACAGAGCCGCAGGAGAGTGCAGGAAAGCAAGCAGGAGTGCGAGAGTCGCGGAATAACCGCGGATTAGCGTAGTTTAGATTAGGATTTATTTCCAGTACATTTGATTATTGTTGTAATAATACAGGTACAGTCAGAGACAGTTGCTCTCGGGTCTGTTTCGCCGAGCACCGGTGTGCTCGGGGGACCCTTTAGATTTTTCACGGTTTTTCGCAGTTTTCTTCTATCTTTTTACTGCCTTTTCCGGTGTTTACGCGGTTTTTGCTCGAGCCCCTAGATTTAGGAGTTTCTGGTGATTGTGCCGTAGTTAGTAGGATCCACACACCTAATTGATTATCTGTTCCCATAGAACGTTAATTGGACCTACTAATAAATAAATAATAAAAATAACTTAGTCGCTTTCCTGCGAGCCTACGCGCCGCGAGCCTGCCCCGTCAAGCACTACTCCTGAACTCGACCTGTCGAGAAGAGGAGGGGTGGGTCTAGACCGGACTCTTTGGATTGAGGGCGAGTGACTGAGTTAGACGGTTCTGCGCTAGAAATTGCTTGTTTAGGACTCGGTTTTTCCCGTTGCATCATTTAGGTAGTTTTCTTTCTGTCTTTAAATTCTGCGCGGATCACTTGCATGTAGAGTGCTGGAGACAAGGTACGCATTTCTATCTCAGCATGCATCATTGATTTCTCGCGCATCGGCTTTTTCGAGTTCTCCCCCCTATTTTTGATTAAATAATCAGGAGAACCGAAAAATTCGTTAGGCGTTTCTTTTTATTGAAAAATATCTAAAAAAACCACAAACAATAAAATCGGGACTGCTAATCATACTTGACCTAAAAGACACTTCACGAAAAATCTGTCTTGGGGAGAGTAACCCCCTCCTTGTCTGGTTTGGATGAGCGAGAGAGTGATCCGCACATTAGGATAGAGCCTCTGATCTTTTCTTGACTGATTACCGGCTTTCAGTACGGGACAATCGGTTGAGAAAGATCTGGATACCTAATGACCTCACGTAATCGCTCTGATAAACTGGATGATCACCTAAAATAAAACTGACAAGATAATTGACCGATCCCTTCGGTCTTCAGCTCCGTGTGCGTAGGTGAATTCGGGGTTTGCTTGTTCATCTTGTTTGATTGCCAGATCCCTTCGACCTTTCTCCTCCATCTATTCCCCTCCCTCACCTCCCTTCATTACTCTTTTCTTCTTCTTCCTTATCCCTGGATGATGGATTCCCCTCACCTTGAGCCGACTCTTACGGCTTCTTCTCCATCCTATGACCATCACTCCAGTCCACCTTCTAGGGAGGTCGGATCTCCGACCAACCTCCCGCTCCCTCCCCCCCTTTCATCTCATCACTCTGGGCACGCTGTGCTAGACGTCCGAGGATATCAGACAGAGCAGATGCGAGACCCGGACGATGCTGTTGCTGAGTTGAGAGCGCACTCCGTTGGTGACCCGAGAGAGCAGTGGAGATCAGCAGATAGATCCCATTCCATAGGGATGGAAGAGCAGATAGCACATGAAGCTCAGTCAGCTTCTACATTAGGCCCATTCGTCTTGGATTTGGATTACATTCAGCGACTGCCGACATTTTCAGGAGAGGCGCACGAGGAGCCTTATCTTCACCTGTCCGCTTTCGAGGAGTCTTGTAGAGCACAGAGATATTCAGATGTCACTAGAGAGGAGCTGATGACGAGGACCTTTCCATTCACGCTTCACGACAGAGCCATGAGATGGCACCGACGTTTGGGAAGGACATTTGAGACGTGGGGAGAGCTATGCCGAGAGTTTCTACAGAGATACTTTCCCCCACGTAGAGCAGATTTCATGCGGTCTTTGATCATGGACTTTTCAGTTGACCCCCAGGAGCCATTACACGAGGCATGGCCGAGGTTTCTTGACCTCTTGAGGAGATTTCCAGACCGTGGACTTCCACTGACAGATTTGATTGAGATCTCCATGCGGGGGATGACCGCAGAGCAGCTTGCACTGGTGATTACCACATGTGGCGGTTCACACCGCAGTTTCGACATTCACTTCCTGGATACCATCTCGAGGCTACTTTCACAGAGTCCTTCTTCACGAGATGCTTCGGTCGGGACAACACATGAGGACGATGCAGTACCAGTGCGGTGTGTCACTTCATGTGGCGAGTCAGCTTCTACACACCAGCCCGAGGATTTGGATGATGCAGCACCACTAACAGAGGAGATGACTGTGATAGCAGAGGTTCGGACCCAGAGTCTACTCGAGTTCCCGTTGGCCTTCCAGTTGGAGTTCGAGTCAGCCCCAGAGTTCCCTGTTGACGAGTCTTGGATATCAGATCTTCTGATACTCCAGGAGCCGGAGGAGCCCCAGCTTTTGCAGCCGTTGATTCAGACACTTCAGATTCCAGTCCCGGAGGAATCAGTTTCCTTCCTGCAGAGACACTTCTTGGATGCAGACAGTCACCAGGACTCAGCTCAGCAGCCACAGCTTGATGAGGGACACCACTTTGAGAGTACAGACACAGAGAGTCCCGTCTTCGAGCCTTTTGTCCTCTACTTTGTTGAGACAGATACACTTTCTGAGGACCAGCTGACAACCAGCATAGCCGCAGAGCGAGGATCAGCCACAGACACTTTGCCAGCTTCCGCGCTGTTGACTAGTACCTTCTCCTGTTTCCAGATTACCGAGATCTACACTCTTGATGATGATGCAGCCTGGTGCACTGAGTGGATACTTGATAGCAGTGCAGATGCCGATCTAGACTCTGATCCTCTTCTAGTCACTTCTGATCTGACATCTCTCTCCGAGGGTTATCTACGGGAGGATGCCGCACTCGATGAGTACTCGGTTTCACCTGCTGACAGTGTTTCCGATCTGGCGGAACACGAAACCGAGTCTTTAGATCATTCTGATTCTGAGTCTTCTCACCTCGACGACCCTCGCGAGGATGAGCCCATTCTGGAGATATTCGATGATTTGCCTGATCTGATTCTATTACATGCATCGGATATCATTCTGCTAAGAGAGTCTCCTGATCCTGATTGTCCACATCTGTTTGAGACACTCATTGACGTGGAGGATTCCATGACTGATCCATCCTTCTCCACGTTTGATTTCTTCGGCTCTATACTCTCACTCCAGTCTGATCCAGAGCCACTGATTTCTTTTGTGCTACCGGATCCCGATTACTTATGCTCATATCATTGGCCGGTAGCAGACACCCGCCTGATTGCATACCTGGGTGTCTTACTTTACACTGTTGAGTTCGTCGTTGTTCTCACACAGAGACTGCGACGACAGTACGGCATTCGACTTACCGATGCCGTCCTGAACCTTGATACTACATTATCCTAGCCCTTGCGCCCAGCTAGGGGCGTAAAACTAGCGCTTGTTGAGAGGCACCTCAACATTGTACTCTTTTGTATATACGTGTTTCGTCTTATTTTGATCTTTCTTTCTTCCGTTTTTGTTTTCACCCCAGGTCTCGCTTAGGATTATCTTTGCTATACTTAGGATATTGCTCATCCTAAGTATAGGGGGGTGGAAACACCGGGTTGTTCATTCGTCTGTTTCATCACTTCTGTTTTGTTGCCTATACTTAAGGTTCTTCACCTTAAGTATAGGGGGAGTGATGTCCTCCTTCTTGTATATATTCGTGATTTTCTTCGTGTCTTTCTGCTCCTGTTTTGCTGCCTATACTTAGGGATATTTTACCCTAAGTATAGGGGGGGCAGATTCTGTATCTTCTTCACTCGGATTTCCCTTCATGTACAGCTTGCTATACTTAGGATTAGTTAATCCTAAGTATAGGGGGAAACCACCGAGTTCCTCTCATTCTATTCATTTATTCATTCCTGTACTTAGCCATTCCTTTTCACTTCCCTTTTACTAAGCACGAGCTATGTCTTCTTCATCGCTCTAGATCACTCTGAGGACATCGTTCGAGCTAAGTATAGGGGGTGTGTATATATTTCATATATACTTTAGGCATAACTCGTACTTTGTGTGAGTGTGTTAATAAATAAAATGGCTAAAAATCACAAAAATTAAAAATTTTTCATGTACATAAACTTCTTTTATCATGCACATACATAGCTAGTGTACAAAGTATTTTTGTAAAAATGATTTCAAAAATCTTTAGTGTAAAGCTTGTGTAAATATTTTGTATCAAAATTATGTATATAGTACAAAATTTTTCCAAAATGTTTTGAAAATCAAAAGTTTGCAAAAATATTGTGTAAATGTTTGTAAATATCTTTTTGCAAAACTTGCACCTCATGCATCATCCATTCATGATTTCAAAACATTTTTTCAAAAATTTTGCATGATTGTAAAATATTTGTAAATAACATTTTGTGTACATATATGTATATAGTTTTTCCTGGATGAGAGTTGACATTTAAACTAAGCCTGGAATTAAATTAAGAAATGGAGCTTGAATAAGATCTTAATCCACTTAACTTTAAGAGGAACCTTATAAGACTTAGGGTTAAGGCTTTTCAGGTCCTTAAGGACTTAATTCTTTGAGTCCACTAGGCTATGAGCATATGTCATCTTGATGAGCCTAAGTAGAGCACTTAACAACACACGCATGACTCTTAGAGACAATGGCTTGACTTGCACCTGTACTTTACACATGGCTCTCCACGGATGAGGTGGTGAGGAGGCAGTTTCCTTTGGCTTGGGGTAGCATATGAGGGTAGTACTTCTAGGCGGAACCTCTCTTCTTCTTCTAGTGAAGGAAGTGTGTCTCAACTAGGTCTAGTGGTGATGAAGGCTAAAGACAGAAGCTGTGGGTTGCAATAAAGCTTCAAAAGAGGGATAGTCTACTGGCTCAAGAGGAAAATTTCTTGTAAATATGCTGCACCATGTAGATATGCTGTATAGAAGTCCTTGAAAAAAAATGCAAAAATGCAAAAGAACTCCAAAAAAATGGTGGGTCGGATTGAAAATTTAATAACCCCACCAGAGCGTATATAGTGAAATAAAGCAAAGCTTATGGTATCCATGTTACATCTCATGAAGCTTGCAGCGGGAGACTTAGCTACACTGGCTAAGCTTCCAAAAGTCTATACTTCTACCCCCTCTTCTTGAGCCGGTTGCACTTGAACTTAGAAGGGAATACCCCCCTTCTCGAGGAAAGAGTTGCTAGACCGAGGCATTAGAGTTACCAGGTTGAGGGAGGTTGTTTCTTTGTTACTTCTGAGGTGGGGAGCCAAATATCACTTACACTGCATGGAAAGATTCATGGTCATTAGAGTTTGTGTATGTAGACTTGTTCTGATCTGGTTTATTGAGGAGTCTTGCCCAGAGATTGGTGGAACTTAAAGGCTGTTGAGTTTTAAGCTTAGGTCCAAATAAGGTTCTGACACATTAATAATCCAAAGATCTGATCGAGCTCCATATCCCAATTTAATGAAGGCAAGTTTAATAATCAGACTTGATCCATGTACATCCTCTTTTTCTTTTTCTTTTTCTTTCTTTTTCACTTCTTTTTCAAATAAGTGTTTGCTAAGGGACTAGCAAAGTTAAGTATAGGGGGGGTGATGAATACCCATTCATCACTCTTTATTCTTATATTTTAGCTACAAAAACCTTTGCAAATGCATGTAGATATATGTAAATACAAATAATTACCAAAAGCATGCATTGTGTAAAAACTTATAATTAGCATGTTTTTGTGCAAAAATAAAAGAATAAAGATTAAAAAGAAAAAGAGGGAAATATTTAGAATAAATATTGAGCAACCTAACCCAAGGGAGGGCTCAGCATGGGCCTGACCGCATAAAAGCCCAAGTAGAGGGAGATAGGAGCTCATGTGTAAATATTTGTGAAAATGCATAAAACTATATTTTCCTCACCAAAAATACAGTTGTAAATATTTGTATATATTTATAAAAGATAAAAACAAAATAAAAAGTTAAAAATCAAAAAGATCAAAAATACCTTATACATATACCATGTATATAGATGTACATATCTATTTATTTTACCAATGTATATAAATAATAAAAATAAAATAAAAACACTCTTTTATTCCTTATTTTATAATGTAAATAATAAAATATAAAATAAGGATAAAATTGTATAAAAATAATAATTAAAAATCAAAAATAAAAAACCCTAATTAAGTACATATACCTATATGGTACATATTATGTATATAGCTTATTTTTATTTCCAAAAATTAATTAAAAATCACCAAAAAATAGAAAAAAAGAAAATAAAAATATTTCGTGTTTTAAGTTTTTATTAATTCGACTATTTTCCACCTCAAAATAAATAAACGAATTTGGCCGCTCCTGATTGGTCCACAGGGGTTTGTTGACCCCGGTCAACTTCCCCCGCGGACCTTCTTCTTTCGCGGGTCAGGTAACCGACCCGATTTCTCGATCTTTTACCCGCCTGACCCGACCGCCATCGACCCAAACCCCGGGCTCCGATTGCACTCCGATCATCCAGGACCCTCGCCCGGGGTGGGTTTGGTGGATCCGAACCGCATGCAGCTCGCCCGACCTCCTTCTTCTCGGATCACCCACCATACTTATAGTCGTCACCGGCGACCTAATTCACGCATCTTTGGACCCCTGCTCGCTGCCAAGGAGCTCCTCCTGAGCACCTGAGTGACAGCTGCGTGTTTTGGAGTGGAAGCGAGGCTCGAATTCCCAGGAATCCACTGATCCGGTGGGTAACTCCGCCGTGCACCGCCGCGAGCGCGCCCAGCCTCGGGGAGACGACGCCCCCTTGCAGGCAATGACCCAGGAGCTTCTTGAGTTCCAGCCCAGTCGACAGCCTTCACCAGGTAACCTCCTTAGCCTCTAGTTTAGCGTAAATTAGGATTTTTCGCTTTTCTGTAGCGTAGCTCCGCCACCTCCACCTGCCGTCTCCATCCACTCCCTTGATCATCCGACACCGCCATCACCTCCGCCAGACCCCTCTCCACCTTCTCCGACCCTTCACTCCCCCTAGCTCGCCCCGGAGCAGGGTCTCGGCTCTCGCCCTCCGCCGCTCGCCGGAGAGCCTCCACAACGCCTCACCTTTCACCTTCCGCCTGCTCTGACGGGTCGAGGCAGTTTGCCCTCGACCCAGCTTCTTTCCTGTGCAGGTATCTCGGCCAATCGACCTCATCTGGAGGTCAAAACTTCTGGGCACAGCAGCTCTTGTTCTTCCACGCCGCCGGAGCTCTCCGGAGTTCCCCGCCTTCACCGGAGCAGCGCATCGGGTGCGGAGCTTCACGGCGAAGCTTCCCAGCACCTAAGGTGCATCAGACGAGGTTCACCGTGCGCTCAGTGGGCCGGCGAAGCTCGCCGGCCGCCAGTTCTTCCAGGACTCTCGCCGACCGTCGGTTCTTCCTTCGCGCCCCAGGTGCAATCTAATCCATCCATTTAGGCACACCGTCACCGTCTGATCATCCCGAGGATCGATCTCGACCGTCCGCTCGGGGGGGGGGGGGGAGAGGCACCAGCTAGCCTCGTCCATCAGATCTGCCACGTGCCCTCTTCTCCTCCGTTGATCCACTGAGGGCTTAGACTCCAGCGAACCGTCACCGTCCGATTTCCACGTGGAGGGCTCTCAGGCGTTCGATCAGGCCAGGCTTCCCAAGGGTTAAGGCGCATTCATCTCCATCGTCATATCAGCCACGCGTCACACATCCGGCCATCGGCGATAATAAATACGTGGTAAATTATCCTTAGGCCCCCTTCCTTTTATGCATTTTGTTCTAGTCCTGTAAATATCTCAGTACGTTGTTTAGTTTTAGGGTATTTTGCATACTGGACCTCATACTTTGCATATTTGCACTTATACCCCTGTCTGTGTGGAGCCACGTGCTTCGTCACGTGTATGTTTGGGTTATTTGCAATATATTCCCTGTAGTTCTGGATGTTTAGAAATGAATGAAAACTTTTGAGTATTTGCATCTATGCCCCAGTGAATGTTTTAATTGCGCATGTGCGCTTATTTTAGGGTAATTTGCATCTGAGGTCCCCGGACTTTTGGTACGGGTTACCAATTAGTCCCCGAACCTTAGTTTTATTACATATAGGTCCCTGAGTGCCCCAGGCACGCGCTTGGCGCGTGACTTCTTGGGTTAATTGCACCAGGACCCCCAGAACTTTGGGTATTTGCACTTTGGTCCCTGTGCACAGTGCCCTCTTGTCATTTTTGAATAAAATATCAAATCACCTCCAAATCCAACAAAAATTTGACACATGGCTCCTGCCATGGTGTAGGATTTTTGTAGATTTTTGAGGACATTTCTGATCTTGTTTGCTATTTTTAAAAATTCAAAAACATCTATTTTTGGCACTGTTCAGTTTTAAAAATCACAAAAAAATATAAAAACCCCCCTAAAAATTCTATAAAAATTAGGTACTGTTTATTTTGTGTTCTTTGATTTTCTAGCCAATTTTGGCTATTTTTCATCACTGAAAACCCATAAAAACGTAAAAACCCTCAAAAACTCATAAAAATTCTAATAAATACATTAAAAACCCAAAAACAATAATTTTGGTACTCAAATTTTCCTTGTTTTACCTAGTTTACAGGAAAAATACCTCCATGCCCTTTTGAGGTCCTTAGATATTTTATCTAGGGCTTTTGGGCCTGGCTGGACAGTACCCCACATTTTAGCTACTGTTTAATTTTTAGAAAGTAAAATACACATCCTAAAAATTCCAAAAATTCACCAAAAACATTAAAAAACACAAAAAAAACATAAAAATATTTTTGTCTGAATTTTTGCTTGCTTCTTGATGCATTAAATAATTTGTTGAAGTGTGCTTGCTTTTGCTTTTCTTATTTTCTTCACATATTAAAAATTCCAAAAAAAATTTAAAAACAATTAAAAACCACTAAAAAATGTTTTCCCTTTTTTTCTCTGGTTATTTTTACTACTTCGTAGGCCTTCGGCCAATCCGTGCTCCTTGAGTTCGACCCTGGGTGCTATACCAGGTTAAATATATAGCAGGACCACTTTTCGTGATTTTCTTGATTTGATCTTTTTCGAGTGGTTCATTTTTCTTGATTGACTTAGCCTGATCGCTTGGGTCGCAACGACCCTATTTCTGTACCTTATACCCGAGTGGTTAGGCTTGTCATAAAGGTTCAGTGACCGTCCGATCGTGCCCCCTCGCCCAGTTCATATCTCGATCGTCCATCTACGATGAGTTCTCAACCATCTGATCTTCATATGGGTTTGATCTGGACCGATCATCGATGAAGGGGTGCCCTCGCTTCTCAACCGTCAGATCTACATGTGGCACGCTTTCGACCGTCGATCTTAAATAAAGGGGATAATATCACTTAGGCCCATCTGTTTATTACATTTATAAATAGTCTTGTAAATATTTAGCGTAGTTGTTTTTAATTTGGATATTTTGCATTCTGGACCTCATGTTTATTTTATTTGCATTTTAGTCCCTGTCTACGTGGAACACGTGCATCGTCACGTGATATTTTGGGATATTTGCATGTTTGGGCTTTGGGTTTTCTGCCTGTTATGAAATGAAATTAAGGTTTTGATATTTGTAGTTATACCCCTATGTGTGGATTTTATTAAACATGAGCTGAATATCTAGGCTTTTTATGCCTTTTACCCTAAAGTTTCCGTACGTGTTACGTTTAAGCCTTTGGAACTAAGTTTCTTTGCATTTAGGTCCCTATGTGTTGTGTGCCTTGTTTTCAGTAAATCAAATATCAAATCAAATCCAAATTAGGTGAAATTTGGAAACGTAGCTCTTGCCACTGTGTAAAAATTTTCCTAAATTTTTTGGGACATTTGTTAGGCTTTTTACTATTTTAAAAAATCAAAAATTTGCATTTTTGTTACTGTTTGAAAAAGAAAAACAAAGAAAAATAGAAAAACCTCTTTAAAAATTCTAAAACAACTAGGGAGAGTTAGTTTTAATGTATTTTAGCTTCTCTCAAATTTTTGTGCTATTTGGATTTATAAAACCCTTAAAAATTACAAAACCCTAAAAATCTTATAAAAATTCTAAAAAATTCTATAAAAATAAAAAAAATGCAAACTCTTTTTCTATAGTTTAGTTTTCATCTATGTTTTTCAACAAAATTGCCTCCAGACTCTTATACATCAATTTTATATTTTTAATTGATCTTTCAAGTATGGCTTCACAGTGACCCTTATTTTTCCTCTTTCTAGATTTTTATAAAATAAAATTAAAATTGAAAAATTCTGAAAAATTCACCAAAAATACTTAAAAACCTAAAAAACATAAAAACATTTTTGTTTGAATTTTCTTTGTATTTTTGGGTGCTTTCATCAATTGTTGTATTTGCTTGGTTTCTCATTTTCTTATAAAATAAAAAAACATAAAAAAATTTAAAACAATTAAAATCCACCAAAAACATTTCCCCTTTATTTTTTGATTTTGACTACTTCGTAGGCCGCAAGGCCATCCGTGCTCCTTGAGTCCGACCCTGGTCACTATACCAGGTTAATAAAAATAGCGAGGACCGCTCTTGATTTTCTTGATTTATCTCTGTTTGGTGGTTCTTATCATATTTTCTTGTTGAGTCCAATTTGCGAGTGATTGAGGTCGCAACGACCTGAGTTATTTATCTCCATTAGTCGCTCGTGGTTTTTCGGCTCATCAGAAAGAATGGTGTCGTTGTCGGGGAGCACAGATTAGTAGTCGTTTTCGATTTTTCCGTGACTTTCTTTTTCACGGCTTTTCTGTAGATATTTGTATATATTTTTTTATCTGAATTGTTTATAGATATTGCATAACCTCGGATCGACGCTGACGCACCGACGGGTGGTTCTTCCGGCGATCGTGAGGGATTTCAAGTTCCCCCCAAACACACTTCAGCTCCTACCCCGCTTCCACGGGCTCGCCACAGAGGAGCCCCATCTTCATCTCCAGGAGTTTGAGATGATCTGCAGCACCGTCCACAATTGTCAGGTGGACGAGGACACTATTCGGATGATTGCTTTTCCTTTCTCCCTGGCAGACAGAGCAGCCAACTAGCTGACACATTTGGGGAGATATGTTTACACATGGGAGCAGCTCCGCACCGAGTACTTGAACAAGTACAATCCACTTGGGCGGACTAATGCAGCGAGGGCCCTGATTAGCAACTTCTCCATGCTCCCCAACGAGCAGTTCCATGAGGCATGGGAGAGGTTCAGAGAGCTGACTGACAGATGCCCGCACCACGGCATCACGAAGCCGAACCTAGTTCAGAGCTTCTTCTGCGGGTTGACACCAGAGCTGCAGGGCCTGGTGAACGCTTCTTGTGGCAGTTCCTACTTTGCCAAGGATGAGTATCAGGTCTGGGCCATCTACGAGGAGATGGCCGAGAACTACATAGTGATGTCCCAGACCCGACTCTACACTCAGGGACGCCCCCAGCCACAGACTGTGCAGTTTTAGAGGATAGCACGGGTCGACGCCGGTCCTTCCAGTTCGTCAGCGGCAGCCGCACAGGCCGAGTCCACAGCTGTCGACATGGGCATCATCAGCGAGAAGCTAGACTGGATGGAGCTGATAGAGAAGAAGCAATGCCAGAGCATAACTCAGATGGATCAGATGGCACAGATGCTGAGTGATCTGAAGACACATGTGTTGGAAATGCGAGCCCACGGCGAGCCATTAAGCAATAAATGTTATTGCAAATATCATTCCCAAATCTGAAATGAAGAATGAATAATTTGTATAATAGGTCCCTTAGTACAATTAGGATTATGTACCATGGACATCTTGATGATCATACAGCTGTTGATTCAACTATTGAATCATAGAGGCTGGTGCTTGGATGAATATCTAAAGAGTTAGATTGGGGACTCAGATGTGCAAATAAACTTATAAATAAAATAAATATATTTTCCTCTAAAAACAAAAATAAAAGTGGGTTTTTATTTATTTGTAAATATTTGTAAATATAAAATAAAAATAAAAATGAGAAAACTAAAAAGAAGATAAAAATACATTCACCCTTGTATATCCACCATGTACATAAACTCACTTATATATTTATTTATCCCTATAAATAAATAAATAAAAATCTCATAAAAATTGTACATATTCTATACTTCATAGTGTAAGTTAAGAAAATAAAAATCACAAAAATAAAATAAAAACAAAAAGAAAAAAAATAAAAATCAAAGCCACCTTGTATATATACCATACATGGATATAAATAAAACTATTTATTTCAACCATGTACATAATTGATAAAAATATAATAAAAATACCATATTATTCCAAATTTTATCCTATAAATAAATAAAATATAAAATTGGGATAATTTGTACAAAAATAAACAATGAAAAATTAAAAATTAAAAATACATATGTATAAACATGAATATAATAATAATATTTTGTAAATACCTAAATTATATGTCAAAAAAATAAATAAAAATCACTAAAAAATGGCTTGAAAATAAATAAACATTTTTCATGTTTAAAGTTTTTCGAAAGAAGTCATTTATTATTTTTAAATGAATTTATAAATAATTTAAAAAATTGTAATTATCTGATTGGTCCACGGGGGATTGTTGACCCCCGGTCAACTCTCCCCTACGGACCCTTCCTTCGCGGATCGGGCTGTCGACCCGACTTCTTCCATTTTTACCCACTTGATCCGCCCGCCAACTCCGCAAACCCCGGGTCCTAATCACTCCCTGATCATCCGAGATCCGCGCCCGGCGGTTAGCATCGAGGTCCGTGCTCCGAGTGTCTCGCCCGACCACCTTTTAGCCGGACCCATAGGACTATATAGCCGCAGCTCCGCCGCAAGATTCAATCATCTTTGGCTCCCCACCTTGCCTTCCCAGGACCTCCACTGCCATCCTCGAGGTGACAGCTCGCCGCTGGTGGTGTTGTAGAGAGGAGAGGGTGCCCGGACCACTGATCCGACGTCCTAGCGCCGCCGTGCTCCGCTTGAAGCAGGAGCTCGAGCCTCGGACCACGACGACCTGCGAGGCGACGACCCAGAGCAAGCCTAGCACATCCCCAGTCAATCCCTACGCCCAGGTAGCCTTAGTTCTTTCCCGTTTTCTTTAATTTCTAGTTTCGCCCAAATCTCGCCGTCGCCGTTCACCTCCGATTTCGGTCACCTTCCCCTTCGCCTCGATCATCGGACCGTACCATCACGATCGCCTTCTTCCCACGCACGTTCTACGCCCCTCCATTCGACCCTGCTCGCACAGGAGCTAGGGATTCGAGCTCCACCATCTACCCCTCGTCGGAGCTCGACCACCACGCCTCACCGACCACCGTCACCCCTCCTAACGGGGTCGGGCACTTTGCCCTCGACCCGCGAGTCTGCTGGTGCACTTTGCAGGGACATCCGAGCACATCTGAGGGCTTGGACTATTTGAAGCAGCAGCTTGAGCTCCGCCGACTCCGCCTGAGCTCCTCGGAGCTCCGTTGAGCCATCGGAGACCACTAGTCGACGTGGGAGCCCACAGAGCTTCTTCTTCGATCATCAGAGCCCCGCGAGGAGGCCGGGAGTGCGCGCAGCGGGCCGGCAAAGGTCGCCGGCCATCAGTTCTTCCTCGACCTTCAGACACCGTTGGATCGTCCTCCAGCTCCAGATTCCATCCGAGCCATCCATTTCCAGAGCGCCAGCACCGCACGATCGTGAGGAGGGTCGATCTAGACCGTTCGATCAGGACGAAGAAGCACCACTTGTTCCCGACCGTCAGATCAGCGACGTAGCAGCTTCCCAGCCGTTCGATCATGCCGAGGGCTTCTTTTGCTGTGAGCCACAAGTCCTCCACCGTTCGATCCACCACGTGGCAGCCATCCGTCCCTCGGATATAATAAAGGGGTAATTGTTCTTAGGCCCCTCTATTTCCTTTATTTCGAGTTTAGTCCTGTAAATACCATAGTACGTTGTTTTTATTTTGGTACTTTTGCACTTTGGACCCTGTCTTGTTTGCTATTTGCATATATACCCCTGCCTGTAGTGTGTCACGTGCATCGACACATGGTTTGTCTGGGATATTTGCATTGATGCCCTTGTAGTTCTAGGATGTTACTTAATGAATGAATCTTTTTAGTTAATTGCATTTATACCCCTGTACGTGATTTATTTGTGCATGTGCGTATATTAGTGGGTAATTTACACTGAGGCCCCTGGACTTTTAGTACGAGTTACTAAATAGCCCAGGGACTTAATTTTTCTTGCAAATAGGTCCTTGAGTGCCCAGATCACGCACTTTGCAAGTGAGTTCTTGGAAATTTTGCACCGGACCCCCTGGAACTTATTTTAATTGCATTTAGGTCCCTGTGCACTATACCTTGGTTTTGATTTTGAATAAAATATCAAACTCACTCCAAATTCAATGAAAATTGGACACATGGCTCCTACCATGTTGTAATTTTCTAGAATTTTGGGGGACATTTTTTATTTCATTTACTATTTTTAAAAATTCAAAAATACGCATTTTCTTTACTGTCTGACTTGGAAAATCACAAAAAATATTCAAACTCATATAAAAATTACAAAAAATTAGCTACTCTGTATTTTGTCTTGTTTGATTTTCTGACCAATTTTGGTCATTTTTCATTATATAAAACACATAAAAATTGAAAAACATTAAAACCTTTATAAAAATTCTAATAAATAATCTAAAAATCCAAAAATAATAATTCTGGTGCCTTAATTTTCCTTAGACTATCTAGTTTATAGGAAAATTACCTCCTGGAGCTAAATTTTTGCATTTTAAATTGGCCTTGTACTCCTGACTGGATAGTAACTTCATTTCCCTGCCTTGTTTTATTTTTAGAAAATTAATTAAAAATCAGAAAAATACCAAAAATTCACCAAAAATAGTAAAAATCATAAAATATACAAAAACATTTTTATTTGAATTTTTGATTGATTTTTGATGCATTAAATAAATGCTCAAAGTTGGTTGTTTCCCTTATTTTCTTATTTTCCTTATTAATTAAAAAATCCAAAAAATTAAAAACAATTAAAAATCCACCAAAAACACCTTCATTTTCTTTTCTGACTACTTCGTAGGCTGCAAGGCCATCACGTGCTCCTTGAGTCCGACTCTGATCGCTATACCGGGCTAATCTAATAGCCAGGACCGCTATTGTGTTTATTTAATTTCATCTGATTTTGGTGGTCTGAACTTCATTTTTCTTGATTAAGCCAAGATCCTTATTGATCCGGGTCGCAACGACCAGAGTGTGATATTTTTACCTTATCCGGATTAGTAGGATTTTTGGCCAATCAGAATGGCGCCGTTGCCGGGGAGCACGTCTTAGTAGTCAGTTTCGATTTTTCCCGCGGCTTTCGTTTTTCGCGGTTTTCTGTATAAATTTTTGTAGATATATTTTCTGATACTGTTTATATAATAATTTGGTCTGTGACACTTGTCTTCTTTCTTGCGAGGGCCCGAGGACCGAGGAGGCGACTTTCGAGGAGCCGGCGCAACTGCGGGATACGGAGGCGGCTCCCTTCTGCACGGAGCCACAAGAGAGAGCGAGAGAGTAGCCGAGTGAGAGAGGAGTAGTTTAGGTTTATTTTATCATATTCAAATTGTAATAATACATGTACACTTGGACTTGAATTTTCTCAGGTCTGTTTCGCCGAGCACCGGTGTGCTCGGGGGACCCTTAGACTTTTCGCGGCTTTTTCACGGTTTTTGTTTTTCGCTGCCTTTTTACGGTTTTTACGCGGTTTTTCTCGATCCCCTAGCCGTAGGATTTTCTGCTTGACTGTAACGGAATAATTAGGATCCAAATACCCTAATATAACTGCTTGCACCTATAGATTGGTAATTTGGACTAAAAAATAAAAAGATAATAAAATAGCCGATCCACCACCTCCGAGCCTACGTGCCGCGAGACTGCCCCGTCAAGCGCTACTCCTGAACTCGACCTGTCGAGAAGAGGAGGGGTGGGTCTAGACTGGACTCTTTGGATTGGAGGTTGGTGGTCGACTAGCCGTTCTTTGAGTAGTGATGACACGAAAATTGAGCAAGCGAGGTAATCAGGTATGTCTCAAGTGGTCATTGTGACCTCAATCGCTCTGGTGTGCCAATCAAGAAAAGAGACCACCAATAAGAGATAAAATCAACTCAAAACAAGATAGCGGTCTTGCTATTATTTTAACCTGGTAGAGCGACCAGGGTCGAACACAAGGAGAACGTAATGGCCTCGCGGCCTACGAAGTAGTCAAAAATAAGAGAAAAGACAAGAAAAGAGTATTTTTGGTGGGTTTTTAATCTTTTTATATTTTTTTGGTTTTTTAATGTTTTAAGAAACTAAAGAAAGCAAGAATACAAGGCAATTCAACTATTTATTTAATGCACAAAAAATCAAGCAAAAATTCCAGAAAAAATGTTTTTGTGTATTTTATATTTTTTACTATTTTTAGTGAATTTTTGGGATTTTTCTTATTTTTATATGATTTTCTAAAAATGAAACAATGACAGAAAAAGGAGGTACTGTCCAGCCGAGCTTAAGGGACTTAGATAAAATATCCAAAATCCCTAATAAGCCTGCAGGTAATTTTCCTGTATAGAGAAAGAAACAAGAAAAATTTAGGCACCTTAATTATTTTTTATGGATTTTTAGATTAATTATTAGGAATTTTTATGAGATTTTTAGTGTTTTGTAATTTTTATGAGTTTTATGTAATGAAAAATGGCCAAAATTGGCCAGAAAATCAAGCACAACAGATTAAATAGTAGCTAATTTTTTTGTAATTTTTAGATAAGTTTTAATATTTTTTATGATTTTTCAAATCTGACAGTAAAGAAAATACGTGTTTTTGAATTTTTAAAAATATCAAATAGTGTCTAAAATGTCTCCAAAATTTATAGAAAATTTTACATCATGGCAGGAGCCATGTATCCAATTTTCATCAAATTTTGAGTTGATTTGCTATTTTATTAAAATCAAACACAAGGGCACAGTACACAGGGACCTAAACGCAAATAGTGAAAGTCCTGGGGGGTCCGGTGCAAAAATCCCAAGAAATCACGTGCGAAGCACGTGTCTGGGGCACTCAGGGACCTATTTGCAAAGAAACTAAGTTTCTGGGCTAAATAATAACAAGTATTAAAAGCCCAGGGAACTTAATGTAATTTACAACAAAAATAACACACATGCGCAAATAAACCACGCACAGGGGTATCAATGCAAATATCTAAAAATATTTCTTCATTTCATAACAGTCCAGAACTACAAGGCTGATTAAGCAAATAACCCAAAAGAGCACGTGTCGATGCACGTGCTACACCACAAACAGGGGCATAGATGCAAATAAAATAAAGCCCAGGGTCCAAAGTGCAAATGTACCAAAAATTAAACAACTACGCTATGTATTCACAGGACTAAAAGCTAAATAACCTAAAGAGAAGGGCATACGAGCAAATTACCCCTTATTAAATATCGAGGGCTGGATGTGCGCCACGTGTCTGATCGGTCGGTGGAGGATACGCGACGCACGACGAAGCGAACCCTCGACGCGATCCGACGTCTGGGAAGATCCCACGTGGATGATCGAACGGCTGAGCTGCGACGCAGGTATGCGAAGGGGCCTGGCTCGGATCGGACAGAGGAGGTGAAGCCACGTGTTAGATCTAACGGCTGCAACACGGCGTGGCTAAACCTCGGTGAACGGACGGTTGCGATCGAACCCCAAAGGATCTGGCGGTCAATGTGGCTCCTTGAATGGACGAACGTGATCAGATCTAGAGCCCGGGATCGATCGCACGATGGAGAAGGATGGTGGACGAACAGAGCTCCGGCGAACTTCGCCGGGCTCGTGACGACGCTGGTACCCTCCTGGAGGCTCGCTGAAGATCGGAGAAGGAAGTTGCGAGCCCTCCGCGTCTAGTGGAGGTCTCCGATGACCCAACGGAGCCCTGGGGAGCTCCGGCGAGGTTGGCGGAGGCGAAGCTGCTGAACCTGATGGTCCAAGCCCTCAAATGGGCTTGGATGAACCTGCAAAATGTGTCAGCAAACTCGCGGGTCGAGGGCAAATTGCCTCGACCCCGTTATGCGTGGTGAAAGTGATCGGTGAGGCGCAGTGGTCGAGCTCCGGCGAGGGGGTGGACGGAGGAGCTCGAATTCCTAGCTCCTGTGCGAGCTGGTTTGAGTGGAAGTGCGAAGAAGGTGCGCGAGGGAAGGGCAATGGCGATGATGGATTTTGATGATCGATGCGAAGTGGGAGATAGTCGGAATCAGCGAGAGACGACGACGGCGAGATTTGGGGGAAATCGGAAATCAGAGAAAAGGAAAGGGAACTGGGTCTACCTGGATGGAGGAATCAACTGTGGGTGAGCTGGCGATGCTCTGGGTCGTGGCCTCGCGGGTCGTCGGGGCCCGAGGCTCGAGCTCCACCTCTAGGCGGAGCACGGCGGTAAGAAGACGCCGGATCAGTGGTCTCACACTCTCTCCTCGCTGCAACACCACGGGGAGCGAGCTGTCATTCTCGCCGATGCGATGGAGGTCCTTGGGTGGAGAATGGAGGAGCCAAAGATGGGAAATGGAGTGGCGGAGCTCGAGCTTTGTACGGTGGAGGGTCCGGTAAGATGAGAGCGGGTAGGGCAATGGAATGCGCGGATCCCGAGGCAGGGGCTCCGACGAGGATATCGGATGTGCTGGAATCGATACGGACCCGGGGTTTAGGAGAATGGTGATCGGGTTTGGGCGCAATAATCGGGAGAAATCGGGTCGCCCGCCTAAAACCCGAGCAAGGTGGTCCTGGGGGGAAAGTTGACCGGGCGGTCAACAATCCCCCTGGACCAATGGGAAGCGGCTACGTGGCAGATATTTGGAAATTAAATTAAAAATAGCTAATGGCCGAATTATTAAAAAGTCAAAACATGAAATATTTTTATTTTAATTTTTTCTATTTTTTTAGTGATTTTTAATTAATTTTCAAAGTAAAATAAGGTATTTACAATATAGTACTATACATAGGTATATATACAATATGGGGTTTTTAATTTTGATTTTTAATTTGTTATTTTTATACAATTTTATTCCCATTTTATATTTTATTTATTTATATCATAAAATAAGGAATAAAAAGATATTTTTGTTTTATTTTTATTATATTAATATATAGGTGAAATAAATAGATATGTACATATATATACATGGTATATTTACAAAGTATTTTTGATTTTTAATTTTGTTCTTTTTATTTTGTTTTTGTTTTAATTTATTTTATTTATTTACACCATAAAGGATAGAGTACAATATTTTTGGAAATTAATTTTATTTATTTATAAGGCTAAATAAATACAAGGTGAATGGACTATATACATGGTGACTATGTACATGAGTGATGTTTTTGTTTTCTTTTTAATATTTCTATTTTTATCTTGATTTTATGTTTATAAATACATATAAATATTTACAATCCAATTTTAGTCTCTTTTTGGGAGGAAAATATTTTTATTTTATTTACATATATATTTACACACATGAGTCCCTATCTCCCTCTACTTTGGCTTTTATGCGGTCAGGCCCATGCTGAGCCCTCCCTTGGGTTAGGTTGCTCAATATTTATTCTAAATATTTCCCTCTTTTTCTTTTTACTCTTTATTCTTTTATTTTTGCACAAAAACATGCTAATTATTAAACTTTATACAATGCATGCTTTTGATAATTATTTGTATTTACATGAATATACATCCATTTGCAAAGGTTTTTGTAGCTAAAATATAAGAATAAAGAGTGATGAATGGGTATTCATCACCCCCCTATACTTAACTTTTGCTAGTCCCTTAGCAAACACTTATTTGGAAAAGAAGTGAAAAAGAAAGAAAGAAAAAGAAAAAGAGAGGAATATAAATGGATCAAGGTTGAATTTAAACTTTCCTTCATAAAATTGAATTATGGAGCTCGATAAGATATTTGGATTATTAATGTGTCGGAACCTTATTTCGACTTAAGCTTAAAACTCAACAGTCTCCAAGTTCCACCAATCTATGGACAAGACTCCTCAATAAACCAGATCAGAACAAGTCTACATACACAAACTCTAATGACCATGAATCTTTCCATGCAGTGTAAGTGATATGTAGCTCCCCACCTCAGAAGTAACAAAGAAACAACCTCCCCCTACCTGGTAACTCTAATGCCTCGGTCTAGCAACTCTTTCCTCGAGAAGAGGGGTATTCCCTTCTAAGTTCAAGTGCAACCGGCTCAAGAAGAGGGGGAAGAAGTATAGACTTTTGGGAGCTCAGCCATTGTAGCTAAGTCTCCCGCTGCAAGCTTCATGAGATGTAACATGGATACCATAAGTTTTTGCTTTATTTGACTATATACACTCCGGTGGGGTTATTAAATTTTCAATCCGACCCACCACTTTTTTGGAGTTCTTTTTGCATTTTTTTTCAAGTGCCTCTGTACAACATATCTACATGGTGCATCATATATACAAGAAATTTTCCTCTTGAGCCAGTAGACTATCCCTCTTTTGAAGCTTTATTGCAACCCACGGCTTCTGTCTTTAGCCTTCATCACCACTAGACCAAGTTGAGACGCACTTCCTTCACTAGAAGAAGAAGAGAGGTTTCGCCTAGAAGTACTACCCTCATATGCTACCCCAAGCCAAAGGAAACTGCCTCCTCACGACCTCATCCGTGGAGAGCCATGTGTAAAGTGCTGGTGCAAGTCAAGCCATTGTCTCTAAGAGTCATGCGTGTGTTGTTAAGTGTTCTACTTAGGCTCATCAAGATGACATATGCTCATAGCCTAGTGGACTCAAAGAATTAAGTCCTTATGGACCTGAGAAGCCTTAACCCGAAGCCCTATAAGGTTCCTCTTAGAATTAGGTGGATTAAGATCTTAATCAAGCTCCATTTCCCAATTTAATTCCAGGATTAGTTTAAATGTCAACTATCATCCAGGAAAAAATATATACATATATACACAAAGATGCTATTTACAAATATTTACAATCGTGCAAAATTTTTGAAAAATGTTTCGAAATCATGAATGGATGAATGCATGAAGTGCAAGTTTTGCAAAAGTATTTACATAAATTTACACAAGATTTTTGCAAACTTTCGATTTTCAAAACATTTTGGAAAAATTTTGTACTATATACATAATTTTGATAAGAAAATATTTACACAAGCTTTACACAAAAGATTTTTGAAAACATTTTTACAAAAATAATTTGTACACTAGCTATGTATGTGCAATAAAAGAATGATTATTTACAGGAAAAATTTTTAATTTTTGTGATTTTTAAGGTTTTTAGCCATTTTATTTATTAACACACTCACACAAAGTACGAGTTATGGCTAAAGTATATACGAAATATATACACACCCCCCTATACTTAGCTCGAACGATGTCCTCAGAGTGATCAGGAGCGATGAAGAAGACATAACTCGTGCTTAGTAACAGGGGAGTGAAAAGGAATGGCTAGATACAGAAATGAATAAATGAATAGAATGAGGAGAACTCAGTGGTTTCCCCCTATACTTAGGATTAAATAATCCTAGGTATAGCAAGTTGTACATGAAGGGAAATCCGAGTGAAGAATGTACAGAGTCTACCCCCCCTATACTTAGGGTAAAATATCCCTAAGTACAGGCAGCAAAATAGGGGCAGAACGAATAAAAAGAATACCCGCAGGTCCTACATCCCCCCTATACTTAGGGTAAAGTACACCCTAAGTATAGCATAATCATAAGATGAGAAAAGGGATGTGGGACTAAAGAATAGAGTGATATGGACAACTGGATCTATACAGGTCGGAAGAACAGTGATAATCACGCGTGAGATGCAATAGATGTGAATCAAGAGACCACATCTCACGCAAAGTGAATAGGGGCAACATCAACGACCCGCGGCTCATGATCTAGAAATGGCTTGAGCCGCTGGCCGTTCACTCGAAAGATACTCTCAGAAGATAACTCGGATATATCAATGCTACCGTTGTCGTGTACCTTTCTCACAAGATAAGGTCCCTTCCATTTGCTTTGTAGCTTCCCTGGAAATAGACGAAGCCTAGCATCAAACAACCATACTCTCTGTCCAGGCTCAAAATGCTTGTGGCTGATTTGAGAATCATGCCACTCTTTCACTCTCTCCTTATACTGTAGGCTGTTTGAAAAGGCTGTATCTCTAAGCTCCTCCAAGGCTGCTAACTCTGCCCTCCTCTGGTCTCCTACACTATCTGGATCTAAAAGAATATCCATGACTGCCCAAAGTGACTTGTGCCTCAACTCAACAGGTAAATGGCACGGCTTGCCATAAACTAGGCGAAAGGGAGATGTGCCCAATGGTGTCTTGAAAGACGTCCTATATGCCCACAAGACCGAGTCCAAAAGCTGTGACCAATCCTTTCGATCAGGGCAGACGACTTTCTGCAAAATAGTCTTTATCTCCCTGTTCGAGACCTCAGCTAGACCATTCGTCTGTGGATGGTATGGAGTGGCAACTCGATGGTCTATGCCGAACTCACTAGCAAGTGCCTTTACCTGGTCGTTGATGAAATGAGACCCCCCATCTGAAATCAATACTCGAGGTACCCTGAACCGCGTGATGATGTGCTTCCTCAAAAATCTGCAAACAGTCCTCGCATCAGCGGCTCGGGCGGGGATAGCCTCAACCCAACGACTAACATAGTCAACGACCAACATATGTACTCAAATACCTGACTCTTAGGGAATGGACCCATGAAATCGATGCCCCATGCGTCAAAAACCTCACAGAAGTGAATGGGCTGCGTCGGCATCATCACGCTGTCCACAAGTGCCCATCCTCTGACAATCAGTACACCTCTTCACGAACTCATCAGAGTCCTTGAAGAGGGTAGGCCACCACAAGCCGGATTGGAGCACTTTCTGTGTCGTTCTCCTCCCAGAGTGATGTCCTCCTGCCTCAAGCTTGTGGCAGTAAGTGAGGACGCTATGGTGCTCATCCTGAGGGATGCACCTACGCCAGACACTATCCCCTCCTTCGTGTTAAAGGATGGGATCCTCCCAGTGGTAAGACTTGGCCTTCACGAGGAAGGTCTCAAGCCTCTGTCTAGGCCAACCCTGTGGGACTTTCTTAGCAACAAGAAAGTTCACAATATCGGCATACCATGGGAGTGAGGCGATAGCAAGGATCGCCTCATCTGGGAAGGTCTCACAAATGGGATCAATATGCTCAGACTCCTCAGGCTGCTCTAAACGGGAGAGATGATCCGCCACCACATTCTTGACTCCAGGCTTATCCTTGATCTCAATGTCGAACTCCTGGAGTAGAAGGATCCATCTAGTCAGTCTGGCCTTAGCATCCTTCTTTGCCATGAGGTATCGGATGGCGGTATGATCTGTGTACAAAGTCACTCTAGATCCAATGATGTACGATCTGAACTTATCTAGGGCGAACACTACTGCTAGCATCTCTTTCTCTGTGACTGTATAATTCCGCTGGGCGAAATCCAAGGTGCGGCTAGCATAGTGGATAGCAAATGTAACTCCATCCCTCCTCTGTCCCAGCACAGCCTCCACGGCAAAATCGGAGGCGTCCGTCATGATCTCGAATGGGAGAGACCAATCTGGTGGCTGGAGGACAGGAGCCTCAACAATACAATGCTTGAGAGTCTCAAACGACGGAAGACACTTGTCATCGACAAGGAACTCGGTGTCTTTCATTAGCAGGTCAGTCAACGGCTGGGCAACCCTACTGAAATCACGAATGAACTGCCGATAGAAACCGACGTGCCCCAGGAAAGACCGTAATTGCCGTAAATTGGACGGTGGTGTGAGTTTTCTAATGACATCAACCTTGGCCGGATCAACCTCCATGCCCCTGTTGGAGATGATGTGGCCAAGCACCGTCCCTTGAGTCACCATAAAGTGACTCTTCTCCCAAGAAAGAACCAAGCGGACCTCAATACATCGCTGAAGTACTCGGTCTAGGTAGTCAAGACAGGAGTCGAATCCGTCGCCGTAAACCGAGAAATCATCCATGAAGACCTCTAAGCACTCCCCTACCATGTCCGAAAAGATCGACAACATGCATCTCTGAAAAGTCGCAGGGACATTGCATAGCCCAAATGGCATGCGTCGGAAGGCGTATGTGCCGAAGGGACAGGTAAAGGTGGTCTTATCCTGATCCTCAGGAGCGATGGCCACTTGGTTGTAGCCCGAGTACCCATCCAGAAAACAATAATGGCTCTTCCCTGCCAGTCTCTCAATAATCTGATCAATAAAGGGCAGGGGAAATGATCCTTCTTGGTGGCCTGGTTGAGTCTCCTGTAGTCAACACAAACCCGCCAAGAAGTGGGTACTCGTGTAGCAATCTCCTCTCCAGACTCGCTAATCACTTTAGTGATGCCCGTCTTCTTGGCCACCACATGCAAAGGGCTGACCCACTTGGAGTCGGAGATGGGATAGATAAAATCAGCGCTCCACCATTTCGAAATTTCCTTCATGACAACCTCTCTCAGATTTGGGTTCAGCCGAAACTGGAACTCACGCGATGGCTTTGCCTCATCCTCGAGATAGATATGGTGGGAGCACAGGGCCAGACTAATCCCATGGAGATCTGTTACGCTCCATCCTATTGCCTTGCGATCTTTTCAAGAACCCCCATCAGACGGGATTCCTGCTCTCCAGTCAAATCGGCTGAGATAATGACTGGGTACATCTCATTCTCACCCGCAAGGAATCTATACTTCAAGGACGAAGGAAGTGGCTTCAGCTCAGGACAACTGGGTGCTGGCAAATCTGGGTTCGAAAGAAGATGCGTGTATGCTGCCAAATCTGCCTGGGAGAATGAGAGCGTACTCTCGCAAATTGGGTCTGAAGAAGGCTGCTCAACTAAACTGTCTCTTATCTGCTTGGCATCTACCTCCTCCTCAACTGTAGGCTCAATGGAAATCAGGTCTGGCATATAATCATCACAATCTTCCCTTTCAGACTCTGACTCCGAGGGATCTGCATCACACAAGGTGGCATAAGTACCACAAATATCACAAAAATCCGTGTCGTTGTCGAGAACCTGCTCTGCTGCCTCTAAAGTATCCTGAACCAGGAATGTGCTCTCCAAGCTCTCCTCTGTTGTCATCTCTGCATCAGCGGTGTCTGAAAATGAGAGGATGGCCTGTGCTGTTGGGTCTGCCCAAACTATCGCATCGTCTGTGATCACAAAGTCACAGTCCTGGTGGATATCTAGCCCTGCATCTGTCAGCTGCTCTATATCTGAAGTGGTCTCTGAGCATGATCTCTCTCTGGCTCTGCTGTCCTCGGCCGTCTCTATTTGTACACTTTCGCCCTTGACGCGAAAGTGTACCTTCCCGCTATCATGATCAGTCACCGCCTTGGCTGTGGCCAAGAACGGGCGACCTAAAATGATGGGGGTATCGGTCACTGAATCATGTATCTCCATGTCCAACACTACGAAGTCCACGGGGAATTGCAGACCCTGAATAGTGACGACAATGTCTCGCAATAACCCCTTCGGCCTCTTGACAGATCTATCAGCAAACTGAAGGACTGTCCTGCTCTGTCGAAGAGTGCCCAACTCGAAGCGGTCGAGAAGGGCTGCCGGAAGGAGGTTGATCGATGATCCGCTATCCAATAGAGTGTGGTCGAACCTCTGCTCACTGATATGGCATCTGACATAAGGGGCTCCTGAATCTGGCCTCTAGGCCGGCAGACGGTTCTGGATCGCGAAACACGTGGCTTTCGTCAGCACATGGATCTCAGAGTGGTGGTTCCTCCTCTTCCTCTTGACTGTGGTCCTATCTCTCAATGAACGCTGAAGAAGGGGGATGTGCTGCAAAGCCTCCTGAAGAGTCAGCTGTATGTGAAAACGGTCTATCATCTGCTGGCTGAACTCTTCCTAATCTCTTTTTTTTGGATTTTCTGTTTTCTTCCCCTTCCCCATCTGAAGGGCTCTAGGGAAGGGGATCACTGGGTCCTTCTCAGATGAAGGACTAGAAAAGGGTCTAAGCGGTTCGACGACCAGATCCACACATACATCATGCACCACAGTGGGACCAGAAGAAAATAAACCCTTTCCTTTATTCACAGAACTGTTCAGAGATACATCAGGTGAAGGAAAAACAACAGATCTCTCTACATGAACTCTGGTGGCCTCAGTACCACCATCGGCTGGCTCAGCTGGAAGACTCGCGGCCTCAGTAGCGCGCTCTGGCTCGGCATCAGGAGTGGCCTCGGTACCACCTCCTCGAACTGGTGAAACGGCGGCCTCAGTACCGTTGGTGGAATCAGCATCCTTGGTGTCATCAGTACCACTGTCATCATCCTCCTCGTCAGGTGCTCTAGGTGGATCCTCATGATGTAGCTCAGACGAGGCGCCGCCTGCTGGCCTCCTACCGCTCCTAAGTGTGACAAAATCAGTATCAAACAGATATCCAGTCATATCACCAAATGCATCACTAGGAGTGGCATACTCAGTACAAACTACCTGCTCAGATTTCCGCTTCAGGTTGTTGGGGTTCGGCTCGATCTGGACAGGGATGGCAGCCTTCCCTCTCACAATGTCCCGCATCTCCTGGCGGAACTCGTCCATCTCCCGTCTGAAGGTAGCCTGCTGGTCCGTGAGGAGGCGGGCTATGTCATCCAAAACAGGGTTCTCATGAGAACCCGACGGGTAGCCTCTCTGGTAGTGAGGCTGCTGGATCTGCTGCTGCTGTGGCTGAGAGGGGTATGAGTGATGCTGCTGCTGCTGGTGAGGCTGCTCATGCCTCCAAGACTGTCCCTGCTGATAGGGACGAGGACCATAGGAAGAATGCTGCTGCTGTTGTGGATGGTACACTGGGGGCTGCTGCTGCTGGTGGTGCTCTCTCTGCTGGCTGTACTGGCCTCCCTGACCAGATGGCTGCTGCTGGGGCTGGGTACCTCCACTCCTCCACTTGAATCCGGGATGGTCTTGTCGGATTCCAGGCTGAGGGCGGTCATACCAAATCCCGTTGACATCCATCAACGGCTCTGCATCGTACGGGGCTGGCGGGAGTACTGCCAGAGGCTGATCAGGCTCTTATACCACCATCTGCAAGTCTGGAGATGGTGGTGACTGGTAAGTGGGCTGCGGCTGCTGGTACGGCTCTGCCTGTACAAGGTGAACCTGTCTAGGCTGCTGGTGTGAGCTGGAGCGCTGGGAGGAGCTGCTGCTGCTGTTGTGATCGCCTCGCGACAGAAGACGAGGCTGGGAAGCCGTCTGTGCCTCCTGTAGACACATGAGCTGAGTCTTCATGTCGCTCAGAGTCTGTGCCATCTGCTCCATCTGAGTGATGCCCTGGCACTGCTTCTTCTCAATCAGCTCCATCCGATCCAACTTCTCGCTAATGATGCCCATGTCCGCAACTGTGGACTCTGCCTGTGCTGCTGCTACTGCGGACGAACTGGAAGGACCGGCGTCGGCCCGTGCTATCCTCTGGTACTGCACGGGTCCTGGCTGCTGGGGTCTGCCCTGAGTGTACAACCTGGTCTGGGACATCACCATGTAGTTCTCGGCCATCTCCTCGTAGATGGCCTAGACCTGGTCGTGATCCTTGGCGAAGTAAGACCCGCCACAAGAAGCGTTCACCAAGCCATGAAGCTCTAGTGTCAGCCCGCTGAAGAAGCTCTGAACAAGGTTCGGCTTGGAAATGTCGTGGTGCGGGCATCTGTCGGTCAGCTCTCGAAACCTCTCCCATGCCTCATGGAACTGCTCGTTGGGGAGCATGGAGAAGTTGCTGATCAAGGCTCTGGCGGCGTTCGTCCGCCCGAGTGGATAGTACTTGTGCAAGTACTCGGCGTGGAGCTGCTCCCAAGTGTATACAAACTTCCCCAAATGCTTCAGCCAGGTGGCTGCTCTGTCTGCCAAGGAAATGGGGAAGGCAATCATCGTGTCCTGGTCCACCTGACGATCGTGGACAGTACTGCATATCATCTCAAACTCCTGCAGGTGGAGATGAGGCTTCTCTGTCGCCATACTGTGAAACCGAGGTAAGAGCTGCAAAGTGTTCGGGGGGAATTTGAAGTCCCCCACGATGGCTGGAAGTACCACCCAGCGGTGTGTCAAGGTCGACCCGGGATTGTGGTTCTCCCGCATCGATCTAAGTAGTGGTGGTGTTCTGATGAATACCCATTCATCACTCTTTATTCTTATATTTTAGCTACAAAAACCTTTGCAAATACCTGTAGATAAGTGTAAATACATATAATTAGCAAAAAACATGCATTGTGTAAAAACTAATAATTAGCATGTTTTGTGCTAAAATAAAAGAATAAAGAGTCAAAAGAAAAAGAGGGAAATATTTAGAATAAATATTGAGCGACCTAATCCCAAGGGAAGGCTCAGCATGAGCCTAACCGCATAAAAACCCAAGTAGAGAGAGATAAGGAAGCTCATTTGTATATATACCTATAAATAAATAAATGAAAATATTTTCCTCTAAAAATAAAAATAAAAATGGATTGTATTTATTTGTAAATATTTGTAAATATAAAATAAAAAAAATATAAAAATAAAAAGGAAACTAAAAATCCCTTCACCATTGTATAAAAGCCATGTACATAGATCCCTTTATCTATTTATTTACCCTTATAAATAAATAAATAAAAATACAATAAAATGTGTACATACTCCACATTCTATAATGTAAATACATAAAATAAAAAAATCAAAAATAAAAAATAAAATAAAAAGAAATCAAAAATCAAAAATACATTGTAATTATACCATGTAGATACATGTGCATATATTTATTTAACCCTTGTATATAAATAATAAAAATAAAATAAAAATATCAAATTATTCTAAATTTTATTATATAAATAAATAAAATATAAAATTGGAATAAAAATATCAAATTATTTAACCCTTGTATATAAATAAATTTAACCCTCCTTGCGGATCCGAGTGTCTGACCCGACTTCTCCAATTATCTCCCACTCGATCCGCCCACTGATGAATACCCATTCATCACCCTTTATTCTTATATTTTAGCTACAAAAACCTTTGCAAATGCATGTATATTCATGTAAATACAAATAATTATCAAAAGCATGCATTGTATAAAGTTTAATAATTAGCATGTTTTTGTGCAAAAATAAAAGAATAAAGATTAAAAAGAAAAAGAGGGAAATATTTAGAATAAATATTGAGCAACCTAACCCAAGGGTGGGCTCAACATGGGCCTGACCGCATAAAAGCCAAAGTAGAGGGAGATAGGGGCTCATGTGTGTAAATATATATGTAAATAAAATAAAAGTATTTTCCTCACAAAAATAGGCTTGTAAATATTTGTATATATTTAAAAGTATAAAAACAATATAAAAATATAAAAATTAAAAAGAAACCAAAAATCTCATTCATGTACATGATCACCTTGTACATAGTTCCATCATCCCTATTTATTTATCCTTATAAATAAATAAAAGTAATCTCCAAAAGTTTTGTAAATATTCTATAGTATATAGTGTAACTAAATAATATAAAACAATTAAAACAAAAACAAAATAAAAATAACAAAATTAAAAACACAAAAATATATTGTAAATATACCAAGTATATAAATGTATATATGTATTTATTTCACCTATGTATATAAATAATTAAAATAAAATAAAAATCTCTTTTTATTCCTTATTCTATAATGAAAATAAATAAAATATAAAAGGGGAATAAAATTGTACAAAAATAACAATTAAAAATCAAAAATTAAAAAAAACCCATATAGTGTACATATACCTATATATAACATATTATGTATATACCTTATTTTAATTTCGAAAAAATTATTAAAAATCACTAAAAAATAGAAAAAAATAAAATAAAAATATTTCATGTTTTAAGTTTTCACTAAATCGGCCATTTTCTAACCTTAATTTTAATTTCAAACTCCAACCACGTGGCCGCTTCCTACTGGTCCTGGGATTGTTGACCGCCCGGTCAACTACCCCCCCCTCCAGGACCACTTCTTACGGGCTTGGGCGCCCGACCCGATTTCCCTAATTTCTAGCGCCTAAACCCGATTGACTCTTACCTAAACCCCGGGTCAGATCCGTCCACGACACATCCGTCACCCTCGCCGGAGCCTTCGGCTTGGGATCCGCGCTCCAAATTGCCCTAACCGCGCGCCTCTTTCCGGAACCTCCATGATATATATTCCTAGCTCCGCCACCTCGAATCTCATCTTTGGCCACTCGATTCCACCTCCCATGAGCTCCATTGCGTAGGCGAGAGTGACAGCTTGGCTAAGCGAGGAGAGAACGCGAGACCACTGATCCGGCGAAGCTTCGCCGCCTTGCTCCGCCACCAGCAGGAGCATCGAGCCTCGGACGTAGGCGCTCCTCGAGGCGAAGACGCAGAGCTTCCTAAGCTCGTCCCCAGTCTACTCATCCACCCTGGTAATCTCGTAGGACCTTCTTTTTCTTTGATTTTACATTTCGCCCAAATCGCCGCTCCGCCGTATTTCGCCGATTCCGACCACTCCTTAGATAGACTCGATCATCGGAATCCACAGTCATCTTCGCCTTACTCCTACGCGCCTTCTCCATCCCTCCATCCAACCCAGCTCGCACAGGAGCTGGGATTCGAGTTCCACCGTCTCCCCTTCGCCGGAGCTCGTTCACCTCGCCCCATCGTCCACCGTAACTCTGCCTAACCGGGTCGAGGCAGTTTGCCCTCGACCCGCGAGTCTTCTGGTCATCTTTGCAGGTACTACCCCAGCCATCTGAGAGCTCGGGTCATTCGGAGCAGAAGGCTTCCTCCGCCGTCCTCGCCGGGGCTCATCAGAGCTCGGCTGGAACATCGGAGCCCACCACCAGCTGCGGGACACCATTGCGGAGCTTCTCCGACCTTCAGGCGTAGCAGAGGAGCCTCGGAGCGAGGCCACCGGGCCGGCGAACTTCGCCGGTCATCTGTTCTTCGAGGATCCTCCTCCTCCGTTCGATCAGTCCTCCAGCTCCAGACTTCATCGGGGCCGTCCATCTTAGGAGCAGCAGTCACCGCCCGATCTCAGGAGGACCGATCCCAGCCATCCGATGCACAAGGGTTAGCCACATGCACCCTACACCGTCCGATCGCCCACGTGGAGGAACCCTCGCCATCGGATTCGCCCATCCTTAGCTCAGCTGTGGAGCGGCCGCTATTCCCCATCGTCGGATGCGCCACGTGCCCTCCATCCAGCCGGTCCGCGTAATAAAGGGGTAATTTAACCTTAGGCCCCCTTTGTTATTTTATTTCGCTTTTAGTCTTGTAAATATCTAGCGTAGTTGTTTAGTTTTGGGATATTTGCATAGAGACCCTTGTGCTTACATTTATTTACTGATATGCCCCTGTGTGTGGTCTGACACGTGCATCGACACGTGATCCTCTGGGCTTTTTACATTCTCTACCCTGTAGTTCTGGTTGTTCTTCAATGAATGAAACTTTTTAATTATTTGCATTTATACCCCTGTGCGTGATACATTTGAGCATGTGCGTTATATTTTGGGTTATTTGCAGATAAGCCCTTGGCTTTTGGTACCTGTTACCAATAGGCCATTGGAAATTATTTTTCTTACATATGGGTCCCTGAGTGCCCCAGACACGTGCATCGCACGTGTTTTGCTGGGTTAATTGCACCAGACCCCCCAAACTTCCGAGTATTTGCACTTTGGTCCTAGTGCACAATGCTCCCTCTTTATTTTTGAATAAATAGCAAATTACCTCCAAATCCAACGAAAATTGGACACATGGCTCCTGCCATAGTGTAAATTTTTCGAGGATTTTTGGAGACATTTCTGAGTTGATTTGATATTTTTAGAAATTCAAAAACCTCCATTTTTGCTACTGTCTAACTTTAAAAACCCCAAAAAAATATTAAATAGTGTCCAAAATTTACAAAAAAATTGTCTTCTTTCTATTTTGTTGTGATTGATTTTCTAACAAATTTTGGTTATTTTTCATTACTGAAAACTACTAAAAATTGAAAAAAAACTTGAAAACTTATAAAAATTATAATAATTAAACCAAAAATCCAAAAATAATAATATAGTTGCCTAAAGTTTTCTTGTTTAATTCTCTTTACAGGAAAATTACCTCCCAGCTAATTTGGGGCCTTTAGATATTTTATCTAGGCCCTTTTAGCTTGGCTGGACAGTACCTCTCATTTCAATGCTTGTTTGATTTTTAGCAAACTAAATAAACATCAGAAAAATCCCAAAAATTCACCAAAAACACTAAAAATTATAAAACACATAAAAATATTTTTGTTAGAATTTTTGGTTGATTTTTAGTGCTTTTAATAAATTGTTGAAGTGTGTAGTTTCCTTGCTCTTCTTATTTTTTTAATATCTTGAAAATTCAAAAAAAATAAAAACCCTTAAAAACCACCAAAAATATCTTCTCTTCTCTGATTGACTACTTCGTAGGCCGTGAGGCCAATCCGTGCTCCTTGAGTTCGACCCTGGTCGCTATACCAGGTTAAATAAATAGCAAGACCGCTATTTCGCTTTTTGATTGATTTTATCTGTCTTGGTGGTCTACTTTTTCTTGATCGACACGATCGAGTGACCGAGGTCGTGACGACCATCGTAGATATACCTGATTGCCTTAGTCGCTCGGTTTTTTGTGTCGATCAGATTGGCGCCGTTGCCGGGGAGCACGGTTTAGTAGTCGATTTAATTCTTTCCGCGGTTTTCTTTTCGCGGCTTTTTGTATAGATTTCTGTAGATATATTTTTCTGACATTTTCTTACAATAATCTGGTTTGACACTCTTGTTTTTGTTTTCTTGCGAGGGCCCGAGGATCGAGGCGGCTTCTTCGGAAGCCGACGCAACCGCGAGAACCGGAGGCGGCTCTTTTCTTTACAGAGCCGCAAGCGAGTGCAGGAGAGCGAGCAGGAGTGCGGGAGCCGCGGAATAGCCGCGGATTAGCATAAGTTTAGATTAGGATTTATTTCTCGTATAATTGAACTGTTGTAATAATACATGCACATTCGGACATACACTGGACTCTCGGGTCTGTTTCGCCGAGCACCGGTGTGCTCGGGGGACCCTTTAGATTTTTCGTGGTTTTTACGCGGTTTTTCTCTTACTGCCTTTTCCGGTTTCACGTGGATTTTCGAGCCCCTAGCCGTAGGATTTTCTGCTTGGTTGTGACGTAATTCATAGGATCCAAACACCCTAATATAATTGCCTATTCCTATAGTGCGGTAATTGGACCTATAATAAAAATAATAATAAAATAGTCGTTCCATCACCTCCGAGCCTACGCGCCGCGAGCCCGCCCCGTCAAGCTCTACTCCTGAACTTGACCAGTCGAGAAGAGGAGGGGTGGGTCTAGACCGGACTATTTGGATTGGAGGCTGGTGGTAGGCTAGCCGTTCTTTCGAGTAGCACTGCTATTTAGGGACTCGGCTTTCCGCCTGCACCATTTAGGTAGTTTATTTCCTATCTTTCAATTCTGCACGGATCATCTTGCATGTAGACTGCTGGAGTCAGGTACGCATTTCTATCTCTGCATACATCACTGATTTCACGTGCATCGGCTTTTTCGTCTTCTCCCCCTGTTTTGGATTAAATAATCAGGAGAATCGAAAAATTCGTTAGGCCTTTGTTTTTATTGAAAAAATATTAAAAAGAAAAACCATAAAATTGGGACTGGCTAAGACTATTGACCCTAAAAGACACTCACCTTAACAATTTGTCTTGGGGAGAGCAACCCCCTCATTGTTTGGTTTGCTTGCGTGAGAGAGTGACCCGCACCCTAGGTAGAGCCCTCCGGTGCTATTTCTAGCGGAATACTGACTCTTCCGTGCGGGCTAGTCGGTTGGAGTAGCATCGGGTATCCCAACAGGTCACGTAAGCGCTCTGATAGATTGTTTGTTCACCTAATAAAAACTGACAAGATAATCTGACCGAGCCTTCACGGTCTTCAGCACGTGTTGCGTTGGTGAATAGAGGGGTTTGCATTTTGATCATAGTTTCTCCAGATTCCATCCGCACTACTCGACCAGATCACGATGATGGGTAGACGCTCTCTTAGGCAGCCTCTGGTTGCACCGCTTTCGGGCACGTCTACCCAGTCATCTAGGTTGGCCCGCGAGAGCCGAGACCAGTTCTCCGAGCCCGAGTATGATTCCGCCCTGTTCCCCCTCGACCCCCTTTCTTTGGGTTCTGAGAGATATGAGCCAGAGGAGAGACTCACAGATTTGACAGCACCTGAGTTTGGCTCGTTTGATTTTGCAGACGCCATGGCCGATAGTTCTGAGGATCACCCCGGAGGTCCACGAGGAGATCAGCATTTTGTCCTGGACCAGGGTTCAATCAACTCCACCCTGATCGCCTCCCTCGAGTCAGTGCAGAAGCAGCTGAGGGATCAGGGAGCTTTCATGATGGACATGAGGCGAGAGTTTGAGCAGTTGAGAGCCAACCGCGGAGGAGGAGCAGGAGGAGGCCCTGACGATCCGGCAGCAGGAGGAGGACCTGATGATCCTGCAGCCGAAGGTGGCGGAGCAGGCGGAGCAGGAGGAGCACCACCACCACCACTTAGATCGATGCGGGAGAACCACAATCCCGGGTCGACCTTGACACACCGCGGGGTGGTACTTCCAGCGATCGTGGGGGACTTCAAGTTCCCCCCGAACACCTTGCAGCTTCTTCCCCGATTCCACGGTTTGGCGACAGAGGAGCTTCATCTCCACCTGCAGGAGTTTGAGATGATTTGCAGCACTGTCCACGATCGTCAGGTGGACCAGTATACGATCAGGATGATTGCCTTCCCCTTTTCCTTAGCAGACAGAGCAGCCACCTGGCTGAAGCACTTGGGGAAGTTCGTTTACACCTGGGAGCAGCTCCGCACCGAGTACTTGAACAAGTACTATCCACTCAGGCGGACCAATGCAGCGAGAGCCCTCATTAGCAACTTCTCCATGCTCCCCAACGAGCAATTCCATGAGGCATGGGAGAGGTTCCGTGAGCTTACTGACCGATGCCCGCACCATGATATCTCGAAGCCGAACCTTGTGCAGAGCTTCTTTAGCAGGCTGACACCAGAGATCCAGGGCTTGGTGAATGCTTCTTGTAGCGGGTCCTATTTCGCCAAGGATCACGACCAGGTCTGGGCCATCTACGAGGAGATGGCCGAGAACTATATGGTGATGTCCCAGACCCGGTTGTATACTCAGGGCAGACCCCAGCAGCATCTAGGACCCGTGCAATACCAGAGGATAGCACGGGTCGACGCCGGTCCATCCAGTTCATCCGCACTTGCAGCAGCACAGGCAGAGACGTCCGCTGCGGATATGGGTATCATCAGCGAGAAGTTGGACCGGATGGAGTTGATCGAGAAGAAGCAGTGCCAGGGCATCACGCAGATGGAGCAGATGGCACAGACTCTGAGCGACATGAAGACCCAGCTCATGTGTCTCCAGGAGGCACAGACGGCTTCCCAGCCCCGTCTTCAGTCGCGAGGCGATACTAGCGGCAGCAGCAGCTCGTCCCAGCGCTCCAGCTCCTTTCAGCGGCCTAGACAGGTTCACCTTGTACAGGCGGAGCCGTACCAGCAGTAGCAGCCCTCTTACCAGTCTCCACCATCTCAAGACATGCAGATGGTGGTATACCAGCCGGATCAGCCTCTGGCAGTACTCCCGCCAGCCAAGTACGACGCCGAGCCATTGATGGATATCAACGGGATTTGGTATGACCGTCCCCAGCCTGGGATCCGACGAGACCATCCCGGATTCAGGTGGGGGAGTGGAGGTACCCAGCCCCAGCAGCAGTCATCCGGTCAGGGTGGGCAGTATAGCCAGCAGAGAGATCACCAGCAGCAGCAGCCCCCAGCCTTCCAACCACACCAGCAGTCGTCCTTCGTTCCTCGTCCCTATCAACAGCAGGGACAGTCTTGGAGACGTGAGCAGCAGGCTCACCAGCCACACCAGCAGCAACATCCTTCCTCCTACCCCTCTGAAGGATATGGGGAAATCCTCAAGCGCATCACGGAAGCGTGATCGTCGTATCGAATACGACGAAGAACGACTAGTCATACTAGTTGTTCGGTGCAGCGGAATTTAAAAATTTTTAAACCGATGAAACCACATGATCCGAGAACCATTCTCAAATCGTTTCATCTATAACCACAACAAGTATAATGCAATACCCCTTGAAGTGTGGTTGATCAAGTCTCTACGAAAAGAGACCTCCTGTCTCAAGTCCGATTGTCGGAGTAACGACTTGCGAGCGCGGAGATGAGTCGCGGTGTCCTCGCAATCCAAGTTGATCCAAGCGCGGTTGCTCCTGATCTCGTCGCACGAGATCAAACGTCTCCTTCGTGAGTGAAGCACTCCAAGAAGACAAAGAACCGCAGAGAGTCGAAGCGGCAACACGATGGCGCGGGCGTCGACGATTCTCCCCACCAAGGTGGACGGCCACCAAGAAGAGAGGGAGAGAGAGGGTTGTCGTGTATGAGAAAGAGAGAGAGAGAGAGAGAGTTTGTGCTACAATAGCATGTGTAAAGAGAGAGCCAAGTATGCCTCTCTATTTATAGGGTTTTGGGATCCATGGATCTCAATCCATGGGACACATAAAATCAATGGATGAGATTGATTTATGTTCATCCAATGGCTAAGATTGTTGTTGTCAAAGACAACAAATTTAGGTTAAAATATATTTGATAAAATCAAACATAATTCATTCCTAAATCAACCCAACAAATAAGGAGAGAAGACACATGGAGATTTCATCTCCATGTGCCTTCCAAGTGGGCGCACACCCATTCCATATAGGAGTGGGGTGCCGTCCATGAGATTGCATGGAGATTGCAATCTCATGGAAATCCATGAGATTGCATATCTCCATGAAATCTCTCTTATTTATTTGCACCAAATTTATTTGGGTTTTATTCTTCAAAAATAATTCACAATTATCTTTGAGATTATTGCAATCTTGCCATGGAAAAATTGTGAATCATATTCACAACCCAAAACAACATGTAATTCATATTGTCAATTAATTACACAATGTATATCCAATACACATCATAATTAATCAACACATATAAATTATAATTAACTCTCTCTAATACATTATAAATCACATTTATAATATATTATGAATAATTGGATATTTCTATCCACATTATTCTTATCCAAAATAATTAAATCACATTTAATCATATTGGACAACTTCTCATACATCATGATAATTAAATCACATTTAATTATCAAATTCTCTTTGCTTAGATCTTATGGAATTGTTCTTAAACAATTTAAGAACAATGCTATTTCTCCTCAGATACTTGGAGATAAGGACAGGGCGATTATATTGTTCCACGTATAGTGACTTGGATGTTGAGATCATATCTCAAATCCATATCCTATGGACCTCCCACTGATGCTTGATCAAATCAAGACCGTAGACTTAATCTTCTCATTGCATCTGAATCTTATTCAGATCAATGTCCAGTTCATGGACTAAGATTAGGTCACTTCTCTAATGAGAGGAGTCACTAAAATCCAAACCTGTTTCATCACTCCCTCGGAATGGAAGTGTCATGGTTATACAATCGTATATGATCAAATCACCCTTCAGGTATTCCCAATACCTGCACATCCTACATACTGGAAGACTCATGATCATCCTGAAGATAAAGATCACTTTTACACTGTCATCTTCAGGGCTAGATCATTAAGTTTCTCAATCTTGGTCATCGGGATTTGGTATAGATCAAATGCTTTCACAAAGCATATATCTTACCTTCAAATTCATGTCATGCTTCCAAAGCAAGACGACCATGCATGGAATTTGTTCAGTCCCAATACCTCATGAGTGAGCTCATGTCTTCCGGTTCACAGGTGAACCTGTATGATCCCTTTGAGAGATCGCATTACTCATATGTCCTTACATGCACACCAGCTCGCCGGTATATAGACCTTGATTAGGTCATCAACCTATTGGTCTGCCAAATGTACATACTCAGACATATAGCAATACATCTGTCTCTAGTCAGAGGATGCATGCCTTTGTTGTGACAGTATTCAACATAGGTCTTTGGTTATCTCGATCTTGTCAAGTCAACCCATTGACTTAACTAACCCGACACCTCTGAATCACTATTCCCATGCAGAGGACCTGCATCAAGAGGTCAGTCAGATATCAGTCATATGAGATAGGATTGCCATCTCCTACTCAGACTGGAGATCATCACTTAATGATCATTTGATGATGCTTGATGAGTCCTCTTTCTAACTCCTTAGATATTCATCCAAGCATCAGCCTCTATGATTCATCCAATGAATCAACAGCTGTATGATCATCAAGTTGGCCATGGTACATAACCCTTATTGTACAGAGGGACCCTATAGTGCATTCATTCATTAATCTCAGAAAGGGACTGAAAAATAATCAATAACTTTCATTGATAATTTATTCGTTACAATAACATTTATTGTAGAAATGGTTCGTCCGGGGCTCACATTGCTAACAATCTCCCACTAGCCCTCAGAACCATTCTGGTACAATCTTTAAACCCATACTCATTATATGCTGGTCGAAAACCTTCTGTGTTAGAGGTTTGGTAAGAGGATCAGCAACGTTGTCGGCAGAGGCCACCTTGGTGATGATGATGTCACCACGCTTTTGTATCTCCCAAATGATGTGGTATTTCCTTTCCACGTGCTTGCTCTTTTGATGCCATCTGGGTTCCTTTGCCTGGGCAATGGCTCCCGTGTTATCGCAAAGTAACGCGATGGGAGTATCAGAGGAAACTACGCCAAGCTCCAGCACGAACTTGCGCAACCACACCGCCTCCTTTGCAGCATCCGATGCGGCAATGTATTCGGCTTCTGTTGTTGAATCTGCAGTAGTGTCCTGCTTCTTGCTTCTCCAGCTCACAGCACCACCATTCAACAAGAACACGAACCCCGATGTCGACTTTCGATCATCTACATCCGATTGGAAGTCAGAATCTGTATATCCCAAGACTTGGTGATCACCATCTCCATAGACCAAGATGTAATCTTGCGTCCGTCTTAGATATTTGAATATGTTCTTTACTGCATTCCAGTGTTGTTCTCCATAGCAGGATTGGTAACGACTTACCACTCCCACTGCATGGCAGATATCTGGCCTAGTACACATCATGGCATACATTAAGCTTCCTACGGCTGATGCATAAGGACATCCAGCCATGGCCTTCTTTTCCTCAACAGTTTGAGGAGCCATTCCTTTAGACAGGTGGATACCATGTCTTAAGGGTAGGAATGCTTTCTTAGAACTATCCATACGGAATCGTTCAAGAATCTTCTTAATGTATCCATGTTGTGACAATCCCAAAATCCTCTTTTCTCGGTTTCTGAACAGCTTCAGGCCTAAGATATAAGAGGCTTCTCCAAGATCTTTCATCTCAAAGGTATGGGACAGCCAAATCTTTACACTGGTCATCATCCCTGTATCATTCCCAATGATAAGGATGTCATCTACATAAAGCACGATAACCACAATGGCGCTCCCACTAAGCTTCTTGTATACACAAGGTTCATCAAGATTCTGCACAAAATCATAACTCTTTATGGTTTCGTCAAATCTGATGTTCCAACTACGAGAAGCTTGCTTGAGCCCATAGATGGATTTCTTCAGCTTGCATACTTTACCATCCTCTGTTATGAAGCCCTGGGGCTGCTCCATGTAGATATCCTCCTTGAGGTATCCATTGAGGAAAGCCGTCTTGACGTCCATCTGCCAGATGTTGTAGTCAAGATATGCAGCTATAGCTAGCAATGTCCGGATGGATTTAAGCATAGCCACAGGAGAGAATGTCTCATCGTAGTCGATGCCTTCTCTCTGTGTGTAGCCCTTGGCTACGAGCCGTGCCTTGAAAGTCTCTACTTTCCCATCAGGTCCCCTCTTTCTCTTGAAGATCCATTTACACCCAATGGGTTTTACCCCTTTAGGTGGATCCTCTAGGGTCCATACACCATTCTTATGCATGGAGTCAATTTCTGACTTCATTGCTAGCATCCATCTATCCATGTCTTGATCCGCGAGTGCTTCATCAAATGAAGTAGGATCAATGTCAGTTTCACCTGATACATGGAATCCATACCTTTCAGGTGGTGCAACCACCCTCGAACTCCTTCGAAGAGGTATGGGTGTTTCATCTTTATTTATCTCTTCCGTTTCTGGTCTAGGAAGTTCATAATCCTCAGAGGATTCAAAGAATTCCTCTACTTCATTATTGTCTTGACCTTTAAGGAAATCATTCTCCAGAAACTTCACATCTCTAGAAACAAAAACCTTTTGGGTCTCAGGGTCATAAAGTTGGTATCCAATACCATCTTTAACATACCCAATGAAGTAGCACTCACGAGAGAGAGATTCTAGCTTACTTGCGTCCACGTTGTTTGCATAGACCAAGCAACCCCAAACCCTCAAGTGATTAACACTAGGTTTGGTTCCATACCATAGCTCATGAGGAGTCTTAGGTACGGATTTGCTAGGAATCTTATTCAGGATATATATTGCAGTCTCTACTGCATATCCCCAGAAACTAAGAGGTAAATCTGCTTTATTCATCATTGAACGGATCATGTCCATGATGGTCCTGTTGCGTCTTTCAGCAACACCATTTAGGCGGGGAGTTCCAGGAGGAGTGAGATTGGAAACAATTCCATTCTACTTAAGGTATTCCTTGAATTCATCTGACAGGTACTCGCCACCTCGATCAGATAGAATCCGTTTAATCTTCCTATCGGTTTGGTTCTCAACCAAAGCCTTGAATTCTTTGAACTTTTCAAAGGTTTCAGACTTATGACGTAGTAGGAAGATAAACCCGTATCGCGAATGGTCATCAATAAACGTCAAATAATATCGATATCCATTTCGAGTCGCGGTACTGAAGGGACCACATACATCGGTATGTATTAGGTCAATAATACCTTCGCATCTTGTAACCTTGTTACGGAAAGGCATCCTAGTCATTTTACCCTGTATGCAATGCTTGCAAGTGGGCAGAGGTTGAACCTGTAGAAAATCTAGAGGTCCATCCTTTATCAATCTATTGATCCTATCAACAGATAAATGACCAAGCCTTTGATGCCATATATCATTTGAGATATTTTTATCCTCTCTGGATCTTTTAGTGTTTTTATTAGTGGTTGTCACATTCATAATACATTTATCAATGCACAATTCATAGAGTCCACCAGAAGTCAAAATACCATCTGCAATATATTTATCATAACGACTTATGACTAATTTATTACAGAAAAGGAAAGAATATCCGCTTCTAACAAGCTTAGATACAGATATTAAGTTCCTTCTGACTTCGGGTACATAAAGACATTCTTTAAGTATAAGGACTCTTCCACTAGATAATGATAGTCTGCAAGTCCCGACGGCTACTGCTGCAACACTTGCATCAGATCCCATCTGGATGACTATCTCCCCTTCCTCAAGATTTCTAGTTTCCTGAAACAAATGCAACAAATTGCATACATGAACAGAAGCACCAGAATCTACAACCCAACTTCCTTCTCGTCCGACGAGAAAGCTAGTTTCAATGATGAAAGTAGATTTTATACCTGCTGGAGCTTTACCTTTGTCTGAGGACTTCAGGTAATCTGGGCAGTTACGCTTCCAGTGCCCCGGCTTCTTGCAGTGATGACATACGTCGGTTTTCTTCGACGCCATGAGAGTGGATGCATTGGAAGAAGAGGCAACACTTTGTCCCTTCTTCTTTCTCTTCTGGGCCGGGCCCTTCTGAGAACCATGCTTCCGACCGCGCTTCCCTTTGACCTGTGCAACCATTGCACTGCCACTGGGACCATCCTTCTTCATCACGTCCTCTGCGGACTTTAATGAAGCAAGGAGAGCAGCACTTGTCAATTCTAACTTGTTCATGTGGAATGACACTACAAAGTTATTAAAAGACTTGGGCAATGACAGCAGAATGAAATCAGCTTGCATGTCTGCATCCATCGTTCCCCCAAGAGTCTCCAACTCCAACAGGTACCCAAACATTTTGAGTACATGTTCACGGACCGAAGTCCCTTCCTGCATTCTACAACGAATGAGGTCTTTCATAACATTGTACCGCTGAGTGCGGTTAATGTCACCAAACATATCCTTAAGATTCTGCATTATTTCTTGACAGGTATTCATCTCCACATGTTGCTTCTGCAGAACATTGGAGAGAGAACCTAGGATATAACACCTAGCCAAGACATGATCTTCATCATACTTGTCATTAAATGCTTTTTCTTCCTTCGACTTAGGGTTCTCATGCTTGTCCTCGGATAGCACATAACTTATGCGCTCAGCAGAGAGAACAAGCTCCAAATTTCGGATCTAATCCGAGTAATTTGGGCCGGTCAATTGGTTGACCTCTAGAAGCCTACTAAGTGGGTTCAAAGACTTCATTTTCTGAAATTAAGAATGCACTATATTAGAATATAGAAATATATATTCAAATTTATGACATTTGATTAAGGTATTTTAAATCAAATTATTCTTGCATTGTCAACTTTGAAAGTTCATTCCCTTAATCACTTTCAAAATAGGAGATATACTTACCGCTATATCTCTAGCAAGAATTGGGATCTCCTCTTTATCATTGTCACATCCCAATAATATGAGAATCTGTGACTCCAATAAAGAAAAGCAGGAACTCATTCCAATTTGCAAGTCCAACTTGCAATTTCCCAATTCGGTCTTTAACACCCGAGCCCACCACCCCTAAGGCGATGTTGACCCGTTGTTAATTGAACCAACCGTCAACAGGAATAGTACTCGCTATGCGCAATCCAATATCGCCCCAATAATATGAGGATCCGATATTGGGGTCACTACGCATACGGCCTTACTCTTTCGAGAAGCAAAGAGTCCGATCCAGATGCGCTTGCATACAGGAGCTGTCACTTCGGACAGGCATCTCCCACATGCAATCCCTGGCGACGAAACTCTTCGCCTTGACGGGAGACCATGGATGTCACTTATGTGATCCTCCATCTCATATTCAAGTTTTAATTAATTATCGTGAATCACATTCACATAATTAATTCTTCCAAGGGAATTAATAACTCTAATCATATTAGAGTATTTCAATTGGACATAATCAATTTAATCATATTAAATTAATTATTAGTCCAATTCAATCAATCAAACTTGATTATTTTACTTGAATACATATATGGTAATATATCAAAATACGTATTAATTCGAATTTTAATAATTAGAAAAAAAATACATCTTAATCCCTCGGACATTATCCCGGCCCTACCCGCTGTCATGGCCAGTACCGACGAGAGTGGGACGGACCACATACGTTGCAACCCGCAACCCCAATGCTCTCCGACTAGGCACCACATCCGCCTCGGGAAAGGATAATGCCAAATTGATTAATTTGTACTTGAGATGATCATCGGTTTTTCAACCGAAATTGTACCATATAGTAATAATCAAAACATTTTTTATTATAAGGAAATTTGCTAGACAAATTCCCAAATCCTATTCAAGCATCAAGTTTGATTGTTGTTTCCAATTTATGATTTAGATCATATCTTAATCAATTAATTGGTTGGGGCCATGTCAATTAGTCAAATAATCATGTCTCAATATTTCACAAATATTATTCAAGATTATTTCACGAAATTAACAATTTAATTTCTCTAATTGACAACCACTTGGTTCTAGATTAGGAATGCAATTTCAGTAATGACCCCTATTCACTAAAATTGGCATATCTCAATCAATTTAAATCCAAATTAAGCAAACTCAATTTTCATAGATTGCTAACTTGATTTACAACAGAACCTAAGTGAATTTGCACGCATTTCGAGGCAGATGATAACAGTAATTAACTCTTTAATCATGTTAAAATCTACTGTTCCCGCAACAGTGCATACATGTCCATTAAAACAACCATAACTAGAGCATACGAAATCCGATTTATGCAAACTCAGTTCCTATGGTTTCCTTATTTAATGGGAAACAAAATCCAAGTATTAAATTCGTGTTTAAAAAATTTAAACAGTGCCGAATTTATTTACTAATCAGATCTGCGAAATCAAATGCGATGAAAACTTTCGCGACCTAAACGAACCCAAGTCGTCCTCGGTTTTTCGAATCATATTCGAAACCGTCGACCTAAGGCTCTGATACCACTTGAAGGATATGGGGAAATCCTCAAGCGCATCACGGAAGCGTGATCGTCGTATCGAATACGACGAAGAACGACTAGTCATACTAGTTGTTCGGTGCAGCGGAATTTAAAAATTTTTAAACCGATGAAACCACATGATCCGAGAACCATTCTCAAATCGTTTCCTCTATAACCACAACAAGTATAATGCAATACCTATTGAAGAGTGGTTGATCAAGTCTCTACGAAAAGAGACCTCCTGTCTCAAGTCCGATCGTCGGAGTAACGGCTTGCGAGCGCGGAGATGACTCGCGGTGTCCTCGCAATCCAAGTTGATCCAAGCGCGGTTGCTCCTGATCTCGTCGCACGAGATCAAACGTCTCCTTCGTGAGTGAAGCACTCCAAGAAGACAAAGAACCGCAGAGAGTCGAAGCGACAGCACGATGGCGCGGGCGTCGACGATTCTCCCCACCAAGGTGGACGACCACCAAGAAGAGAGGGAGAGAGAGGGCTGTCGTGTATGAGAAAGAGAGAGAGAGAGAGTTTGTGCTACAATAGCATGTGTAAAGAGAGAGCCAAGTATGCCTCTCTATTTATAGGGTTTTGGGATCCATGGATCTCAATCCATGGGACACATAAAATCAATGGATGAGATTGATTTATGTTCATCCAATGGCTAAGATTGTTGTTGTCAAAGACAACAAATTTAGGTTAAAATATATTTGATAAAATCAAATATAATTCATTCCTAAATCAACCCAACAAATAAGGAGAGAAGAATCTCCATGTGCCTTCCAAGTGGGCGCACACCCATTCCATATAGGAGTGGGGTGCCGTCCATGAGATTGCATGGAGATTGCAATCTCATGGAAATCCATGAGATTGCATATCTCCATGAAATCTCTCTTATTTATTTGCACCAAATTTATTTGGGTTTTATTCTTCAAAAATAATTCACAATTATCTTTGAGATTATTGCGATCTTGCCATGGAAAAATTGTGAATCATATTCACAACCCAAAACAACATGTAATTCATATTGTCAATTAATTACACAATGTATATCCAATACACATCATAATTAATCAACACATATAAATTATAATTAACTCTCTCTAATACATTATAAATCACATTTATAATATATTATGAATAATTGGATATTTCTATCCACATTATTCTTATCCAAGATAATTAAATCACATTTAATCATATTGGACAACTTCTCATACATCATGATAATTAAATCACATTTAATTATCAAATTCTCTTTGCTTAGATCTTATGGAATTGTTCTTAAACCATTTAAGAACAATGCTATTTCTCCTCAGATACATGGAGATAAGGACAGGGCGATTGTATTGTTCCACGTATAGTGACTTGGATGTTGAGATCATATCTCAAATCCAGATCCTATGGACCTCCCACTGATGCTTGATCAAATCAAGACCGTAGACTTAATCTTCTCATTGCATCTGAATCTTATTCAGATCAATGTCCAGTTCATGGACTAAGATTAGGTCACTTCTCTAATGAGAGGAGTCACTAAAATCCAAACCTGTTTCATCACTCCCTCGGAATGGAAGTGTCATGGTTATACAATCGTATATGATCAAATCACCCTTCAGGTATTCCCAATACCTGCACATCCTACATACTGGAAGACTCATGATCATCCTGAAGATAAAGATCACTTTTACACTGTCATCTTCAGGGCTAGATCATTAAGTTTCTCAATCTTGGTCATCGGGATTTGGTATAGATCAAATGCTTTCACAAAGCATATATCTTACCTTCAAATTCATGTCGTGCTTCCAAAGCAAGACGACCATGCATGGAATTTGTTCAGTCCCAATACCTCATGAGTGAGCTCATATCTTCCGGTTCACAGGTGAACCTGTATGATCCCTTTGAGAGATCGCATTACTCATATGTCCTTACATGCACACCAGCTCGCCGGTATATAGACCTTGATTAGGTCATCAACCTATTGGTCTGCCAAATGTACATACTCAGACATATAGCAATACATCTGTCTCTAGTCAGAGGATGCATGCCTTTGTTGTGACAGTATTCAACATAGGTCTTTGGTTATCTCGATCTCGTCAAGTCAACCCATTGACTTAACTAACCCGACACCTCTGAATCACTATTCCCATGCAGAGGACCTGCATCAAGAGGTCAGTCAGATATCAGTCATATGAGATAGGATTGCCATCTCCTACTCAGACTGGAGATCATCACATAATGATCATTTGATGATGCTTGATGAGTCCTCTATCTAACTCCTTAGATATTCATCCAAGCATCAGCCTCTATGATTCATCCAATGAATCAACAGCTGTATGATCATCAAGTTGGCCATGATACATAACCCTTATTGTACAGAGGGACCCTATAGTGCATTCATTCATTAATCTCAGAAAGGGAGTGAAAAATAATCAATAACTTTCATTGATAATTTATTCATTACAATAACATTTATTGTAGAAATGGTTCGCCCGGGGCTCACATTGCTAACACCCTCTCAGCAGCAGCACCAGTTCCAGCAGCCTCATTACCAGAGAGGTTACCCGTCAGGCTCCCATGAGAGCCCCGCCTTGGATGACATAGCCCACCTCCTCACGGACCAGCAGGCTACATTTAGACAGGAGATGGACGAGTTCCGCCAGGAGATGCGGGACCTGATGAGAGGGAAGGCCGCCATCCCTGCATAGATAGAGCCGAATCCGAATAGCCTGAAGAGGAAGTCTGAGAAGGTAGTTGACACTGAGCATACCACTCCTAGTGATCCATTTGATGATATGTCTTCAGATCTGTTTGATGCTGATTTTGTTACACATAGGAGCGGTAAAGCACCAGCAGGCGGCGCCTCATCTGAGCTACGACTCGAGGATCCACCCAGGGCGCCAGATGAGGAGGAGGAGAGCGGTACTGAGGCCGCACCCAAGGATGACGATGGTACTTATGCCACCAAGGATGCTGATTCCACCGGCGGTACTGAGGCCACCGCTTCACCAGTTCGAGGAGGTGGTACTGACGCCACCAGAGTAGCCGAGCCAGCACGCGGTACTGAGGCCGCGAGACGTCTAGCAGAGCCATCCCGTGGTGGTACTGAGGCCACCGATGTTTTTGTAGAGAGAGCAGTTGTTTTTCCTCATGCTGATGTATCTCAGAACACTGTTTCGAATATAGGAAAAGGTTTAGTTTCTTATGGACCCACTGTGGTGATTGATGTATGTGCGGATCCGGCCGTCGAGCCATCTATGCCTTTTCCTAGTCCTTCATCTGAGAAGGACCCTGTGATCCCCTTCCCTAGAGCCCTTCAGATGGGGAAGGGGGAGAAAAGAGAAAAAGACCCAAAAAAGAGAGAGCAGGAGGAGTTCAGCCAGAGCATGATCGACAGATTTCACATACAGCTCACCCTTCAAGAGGCTTTGCAGCACATCCCCCTTCTTCTGCGATCTTTGAGAGATAGGACTACAGCCAGGAGGAGGAGGAGGAACCATCATTCAGAGATACATGTGCTGACGAAAGCCACGTGCTTCGCGATCCAGAACTGTCTGCCAGCCAAGAGGCCAGATTCAGGAGCCCCATATGTCAGATGTCAGATTAGTGAGCAGAGGTTCGATCGGACTCTATTGGATAGCGGATCGTCTATCAACCTCCTTCCGGCAGCCCTTCTCGACCGCTTCGAGTTGGGCACTCTTCGACAGAGCATGACAGTCCTTCAGTTTGCTGATCGATCTGTCAAGAGGCCGAAGGGGTTGTTGCGAGACGTTATCGTCACTATTCAGGGCCTGCAATTCCTCGTGGACTTCGTAGTGTTGGACATGGAGATCCCTGATTCAGTGGCCGATACCCCCATCATCCTCGGTCGTCCGTTCTTGGCCACAGCCAAGGCGGTGACTGATCATGATAGCGGGAAGGTATACTTTCGCGTCGAGGGCGAGAGTGTACAAATGGAGACGGTCGAGGACTACAGAGCCAAAGAGAGAGAATGCTCAGAGACCAGCACGGATATAGAGCAGCTGACAGACGCCGGGCTAGACATCCACCAGCACTGTGATTTTGTGATCACAGATGATGAGGCAGCATGGGCAGATCCTTCCGCACAGGCCATCCTCTCATTTCCAGACACCACTGATGCAGAGATGACAGCAGAGGAGAGCTTGGAGAGCACAGCCGTGGTCCAGGATACTACAGAGGCAGTAGAGCAGGTTCTCGACCGCGACACGATTCTTAGTGATGGTGGTACTGAGGCCACCTTGTGTGATGGTGGTACTGATGCCACCTTGTTTGATGCAGATCCCTCAGATTCAGAGTCTGATTGGGCAGATTGTGATGATCTGATGCCAGACCTGAGTCCCCCAGAGCCTACAGATGAGGAGGAGGTAGAGGCAGAGCAGATCAGAGACAGCACAGTTGAGCAGCCTTCTCCCGATCCAGTTTGCGAGAGTACACTTTCATTCTCCCGGACAGATTTGGCAGCATATACGCATCTTCTTTCGAAGCCAGATTTACCAGCACCCAGTTGTCCAGAGCTAAAGCCGCTTCCTTCGTCGCTGAAGTATAGAATCCTTGCGGGTGAGCATGAGATGTACCCAGTCATTATCTCAGCCGATTTGACTGGAGAGCAGGAATCCCGTCTGATGGGGGTTCTTGAAAAGAACTGCAAGGCAATAGGATGGAGCATAGCAGATCTCCATGGGATTAGTCCGGCCCTGTGCTCCCACCATATCTATCTCGAGGATGAGGCGAAGTCATCGCGTGAGTTCCAGCGGCGGCTGAACCCAAATCTGAGAGAGGTTGTCATGAAGGAAAATTCGAAATGGTGGAGCGCCGATTTTATCTATCCCATCTCCGACTCCAAGTGGGTCAGCCCTTTGCATGTGGTGCCCAAGAAGACGGGCATCACTACAGTGATTAGCGAGTCTGGAGAGGAGATTGCTACACGAGTACCCACTTCTTGGCGGGTTTGTGTTGACTACAGGAGACTCAACCAGGCCACCAAGAAGGATCATTTCCCCCTGCCCTTTATTGATCAGATTATTGAGAGGCTGGCAGGGAAGAGCCATTATTGTTTTCTGGATGGGTACTCGGGCTACAACCAGGTGGCCATCGCTCTTGAGGATCAGGAGAAGACCACCTTTACCTGTCCCTTCGGCACATACGCCTTCCGACGCATGACATTTGGGCTATGCAACGCCCCTACGACTTTTCAGAGATGCATGCTGTCGATATTTTCGGACATGGTAGGGGAGTGCTTAGAGGTCTTCATGGATGATTTCTCGGTTTACGGCGACGGATTCGACTCCTGTCTTGACTGCCTAGACCGAGTACTCCAACGATGTATTGAGGTCCGCTTGGTTCTTTCTTGGGAGAAGAGTCACTTTATGGTGACTCAAGGGACAGTGCTTGGCCACATCATCTCCAACAGGGGCATGGAGGTTGATCCGGCCAAGGTTAATGTCATTAGAAAACTCACACCACTGTCCAATTTGCTGCAGTTACGGTCTTTCCATGGGCACGTCGGTTTCTATCGGCGGTTCACTCGTGATTTCAGTAGAGTTGCCCGACCGCTGACTGACCTGCTGACGAAAGACACCGAGTTCCTTGTCGATGACAAGTGTCTTTCGTCCTTTGATACTCTCAAGCAGTGTATTGTTGAGGCTCCTGTCCTCCAGCCACCAGATTGGTCTCTCCCATTCGAGATCATGACGGATGCCTCCGATTTTGCCGTGGGTGCTGTGCTGGGACAGAGGAGGGATGGAGTTCTATTTTCTATCCACTATGCTAGCCTTGGATTCCGCCCAGCGGAATTATACAGTCACAGAGAAGGAGATGCTAGCAGTAGTGTTCGCCCTAGATAAATTCAGATCTTACATCATTGGATCTAGAGTGACTTTGTATACAGATCATACCGCCATCCGATACCTCATGGCAAAGAAGGATGCCAAGGCCAGACTGACTAGATGGATCCTTCTACTCCAGGAGTTCGACATTGAGATTAAGGATAAGCCTGGAGTCAAGAATGTGGTGGCGAATCATCTCTCCCATTTAGAGCAGCCTGAGGAGTCTGAGCAGATTGATCCCATTTGTGAGACCTTTCCAGATGAGGCGATCCTTGCTATCGCCTCACTCCCGTGGTATGCCGACATTGTGAACTTTCTTGTTGCTAAGAAAGTCCCACAAGGTTGGCCTAGACAGAGACTTGAGACCTTCCTCACGAAGGCCAAGTCTTACCATTGGGAGGATCCCATCCTTTACCACGAAGGAGGGGATAGTGTCTGGCGTAGGTGCATCCCTCAGGATGAGCACCATAGCGTCCTCACTTACTGCCACAAGCTTGAGGCAGGAGGACATCACTCTGGGAGGAGAACGGCACAGAAAGTGCTCCAATCCGGCTTGTGGTGGCCTACCCTCTTCAAGGACTCTGATGAGTTCGTGAAGAGGTGTACTGACTGTCAGAGGATGGGCACTTGTGGACAGCGTGATATGATGTCGATGCAGCCCATTCACTTCTGTGAGATTTTTGACGCATGGGGCATCGATTTCATGGGTACATTCCCTAAGAGCCAGGGGTTTGAGTACATTCTGTTGGTCGTTGACTATGTTAGTCGTTGGGTTGAGGCTATCCCCGCCCGAGCCGCTGATGCGAGGACAGTTTGCAGATTTTTGAGGAAGCATATCATCACGCAGTTCGGGGTACCTCGAGTATTGATTTCAGATGGGGGGTCTCATTTCATCAACGACCAGGTGAAGGCACTTGCCAGTGAGTTCGGCATAGACCATCGAGTTGCCACTCCATACCATCCACAGACGAATGGTCTAGCCGAGGTCTCGAATAGGGAGATCAAGACTATTTTGCAGAAAGTCATCCGCCCTGACCGAAAGGATTGGTCACAGCTTTTAGACTCGGTCTTGTGGGCATATAGGACGTCTTTCAAGACACCATTGGGCACATCTCCCTTTCGCCTAGTTTATGGCATGGCATGCCATTTACCTGTTGAGTTGAGACACAAGTCACTTTGGGCAGTCACAGATATTCTTTTAGATCCAGAGAGTGTAGGAGACCAGAGAAGGGCAAAGTTAGCTGCCTTGGAGGAGCTTAGAGATACAACCTTCTCAAACAGCCTACAGTATAAGGAGAGAGTGAAAGAGTGGCATGATTCTCATATTAGCCACAAGCATTTTGAGCCTGGGCAGAGAGTATGGTTGTTTGATGTGAGGCTTCGTTTATTTCCAGGGAAGATGCAGAGCAAGTGGAAGGGATCCTACTTGGTCAGAAAGGTACACGACAATGGTAGCATTGATATATCCAAGTTGTCTTCTGAGAGTACCTTTCGAGTGAACGGCCAGCGGCTCAAACCATTTCTAGATCACGAGCCGCGGGTCGTTGATGTTGCCCCTATTCATTTCGCGCGAGATGTGGTCTCTTGACTCACATCTTTTGCATCTTACGCCTGATTATCACTGTTCTTCCGACTTGTATAGATCCAGTTGTCCATATCATTCTATTCTTTAGTCCCACATCCCTTTTCTCATCTTATGATTATGCCATACTTAGGGTGTACTTTACCCTAAGTATAGGGGGGATGCAGGACCTGCGGGTATTCTTTTCATTCTTTCTGCTCTTGTTTTGCTGCCTATACTTACGGATATTTTACCCTAAGTATAGGGGGGGCAGACTCTGTATCTTCTTCACTCGGATTTCCCTTCATGTACAGCTTGCTATACTTAGGATTAGTTAATCCTAAGTATAGGGGGAAACCACCGAGTCCCTCTCATTCTATTCATTTATTCATTTCTGTACTTAGCCATTCCTTTTCACTTCCCTTTTACTAAGCACGAGTTATGTCTTCTTCATCGCTCTTGATCACTCTGAGGACATCGTTCGAGCTAAGTATGGGGCGGTATGTATATATTTCATATATACTTTGGCCATAACTCGTACTTTGTGTGAGTGTGTTAATAAATAAATTGGCTAAAAACCTTTAAAATCACAAATATTAAAAATTTTTCCTGTACATAATCATTCTTTTATGGCACATACATAGCTAGTGTACAAAATTATTCTTGTAAAAATGTTTTCAAAATTTTTTTGTGTAAAGTTTGTGTAAATATTTTCTTATCAAAACTATGTATATAGTACAAAATTTTTCCAAAATGTTTTGAAAATCAAAAGTTTGCAAAAATCTCGTGTAAATGTTTGTAAATACTTTTGCAAAACTTGCACTTCATGCATCCATCCATCCATGATTTCAAAGCATTTTTCAAAAATTTTGCACGATTGTAAATATTTGTAAATAGCATCTTTGTATATATATATATGTATATAGTTTTTCCTGGATGAGAGTTGACATTTAAACTAAGCCTGGAATTAAATTGAGAAATGGAGCTTGATTAAGATCTTAGTCCACCTAATTCTAAGAGGAACCTTATAGGGCTTAGGGTTAAGGCTTTTCAGGTCCATAAGGACGTAATTCTTTGAGTCCACTAGGCTATGAGCATATGTCATCTTGATGAGCCTAAGTAGAGCACTTAACAACACACGCATGACTCTTGGAGACAATGGCTTGACTTGCACCAGCACTTTACACATGGCTCTCCACGGATGAGGTGGTGAGGAGGCAGTTTCCTTTGGCTTGGGGTAGCATATGAGGGTAATACTTCTAGGCGGAACCTCTCTTCTTCTTCTAGTGAAGGAAGTACGTCTCAACTTGGTCTAGTGGTGATGAAGGCTAAAGACAGAAGTAGTGGGTTGCAATAAAGCTTCAAAAGAGGGATAGTCTACTGGATCAAGAGGAAATTTCTTGTATATATGCTGCACCATGTAGATATGTTGTACAGAGGCATTTAAAAAAATGCAAAATGAAAAAAGAACTCCAAAAAAGTGGTGGGTCAGATTGAAAATTTAATAACCCCACCGGAGTGTATATAGTCAAATAAAGCAAAAGCTTATGGTATCCATGTTACATCTCATGAAGCTTGCAGTGGGAGACTTGGCTACACTAGCTGAGCTTCCAAAAGTCTATACTTCTTTCCCCTCTTCTTGAGCCGGTTGCACTTGAACTTAGAAGGGAATACCCCGCTTCTCGAGGAAAGAGTTGCTAGACCGAGGCATTAGAGTTACCAGGTTGAGGGAGGTTTTTTCTTTGTTACTTCTGAGGTGGGGAGCTACATATCACTTACACTGCATGGAAAGATTCATGGTCAATAGAGTTTGTGTATGTAGACTTGTTCTGATCTGGTTTATTGAGGAGTATTGTCCATAGATGGTGGAACTTAGAGGGTTTAGAGTTTTAAGCTTAAGTCCAATAAGGTTCCGACACATTAATAATCCAAAGATCTGATCGAGCTCCGTATTTCAATTTAATGAAGGAAAGTTTAATATTCAACCTTGATCCATGTACATTCCCCTCCTTTTCTTTTTCTTTCTTTCTTTCTTTCTCACTTCTTTTTCAAATAAGTGTTTGCTAAGGGACTAGCAAAAGTTAAGTATAGGGGGGTGATGAATACCCATTCATCACCCATTATCTTATATTTTAGCTACACAAAAACCTTTGCAAATGCATGTATATTCATGTAAATACAAATAATTATCAAAAGCATGCATTGTATAAAGTTTAATAATTAGCATGTTTTTGTGCAAAAATAAAAGAATAAAGATTAAAAAGAAAAAGAGGGAAATATTTAGAATAAATATTGAGCAACTTAACCCAAGGGAGGGCTCAACATGGGCCTGACCGCATAAAAGCCAAAAGTAGAGGGAGATAGGGGCTCATGTGTGTAAATATATATGTAAATAAAATAAAAGTATTTTCCTCACAAAAATAGGCTTGTAAATATTTGTATATATTTTTATAAGTATAAAAACAATATAAAAATATAAAAATTAAAAAGAAACCTAAAATCTCATTCATGTACATGATCACCTTATACATAGTTCCATCATCCCTATTTATTTATCCTTATAAATAAAGAAAAGTAATCTCCAAAAGTTTTGTAAATATTCTATAGTATATAGTGTAACTAAATAAAATAAAAACAATTAAAACAAAAACAAAATAAAAATAACAAAATTAAAAACACAAAAATCGGTCATTTGCTACCCTTAATTTTAATTTCAAACTCCAGCCACGTGGCCGCTTCCTACTGGTCCTGGGATTGTTGACCGCCCGGTCAACTCCCCCCCCCCCAGGACCACTTCTCACGGGCTTGGCGCGCCCGATCCGATTTCCCTAATTTCTAGCGCCTAAACCCGATTGACTCTTACCTAAACCCTGGGTCAGGATCCGTCCACGACACATCCGTCACCCTCGCCGGAGCCTTCGCCTTGGGATCCGCGCTCCAAATTGCCCTACCCGCGCGCTCTTTCCGGACCCTCCATGATATATATTCCTAGCTCCGCCACCTCGAATCTCATCTTTGGCCACTCGATTCCACCTCCCGTGAGCTCCATTGCGTAGGCGAGAGTGACAGCTTGGCCCCGTGGTGTCGAAGCGAGGAGAGAACGAGAGACCACTGATCCGGCGAAGCTTCGCCGCCTTGCTCCGCCACCAGCAGGAGCATCGAGCCTCGGACGTCGGCGCTCCTGGAGGCGAAGACCCAGAGCTTCCTAAGCTCGTCCCCAGTCTACTCATCCACCCAGGTAATCTCGTAGGACCTTCTTTTTCTTTGATTTTTACATTTTGCCCAAATCGCCGCTCCGCCGTATTTCGCGGATTCCGACCACTCCTTAGATAGACTCGATCATCGGAATCCACAGTCATCTTCGCCTTACTCCTACGCGCCTTCTCCATTCCAACCCAGCTCGCACAGGAGCTGGGATTCGAGTTCCACACGTCTCCCCTTCGCCGGAGCTCGTTCACCTCGCCCCATCGTCCACCGTCACTCCGCCTAACCGGGTCGAGGCAGTTTGCCCTCGACCCGCGAGTCTTCTGGTCATCTTTGCAGGTACACCCCAGCCATCTGAGAGCTCGGGTCATTCGGACCAGAAGGCTTCCTCTGCCGTCCTCGCCGGGGCTCACCAAAGCTCGGCTGGAACATCGGAGCCCACCACCAGCTGCGGGACACCATTGCGGAGCTTCTCCGACCTTCAGGCGCAGCAGAGGAGCCTCGGAGCGAGGCCACTGGGCCGGCGAACTTCTCCGGTCATCTGTTCTTCGAGGATCCTCCTCCTCCGTTCGATCAGTCCTCCAGCTCCAGACTTCATCGGGGCCGTCCATCTTAGGAGCAGCAGTCACCGCCCGATCTCAGGAGGACCGATCCCAGCCATCCGATGCACAAGGGTTAGCCACCTGCACCCTACACCGTCCGATCGCCCACGTGGAGGAACCCTCGCCATCGGATTCGCCCAAGGAGCTCAGCTGTGGAGCGGCCACTGTTCCCCATCGTCGGATGCGCCACGTGCCCTCCATCCAGCCGGTCCGCGTAATAAAGGGGTAATTTACCCTTAGGCCCCCTTTGATATTTTATTTCGCTTTTAGTCTTGTAAATATCTAGCGTAGTTGTTTAGTTTTGGGATATTTGCATAGAGACCCTTGTGCTTGCATTTATTTACTGATATGCCCCTATGTGTGGTCTGACACGTGCATCGACACGTGATCCTCTGGGCTTTTTACATTCTCTACCCTGTAGTTCTGGATGTTCTTTAATGAATGAAACTTTTTAATTATTTGCATTTATACCCCTGTGCGTGATACATTTGAGCATGTGCGTTATATTTTGTGTTATTTGCAGATAAGCCCTTGGGATTTTGGTACCTGTTACCAATAGGCCCATGGAAATTATTTTTCTTACATATGGGTCCCTGAGTGCCCCAGACACGTGCATCGCACGTGTTTTGCTGGGTTAATTGCACTAGACCCCCCAGACTTCCGGGTATTTGCACTTTGGTCTTTGTGCACAATGCCCCGTCTTTATTTTTTAATAAAATAGCAAATTACCTCCAAATCCAACGAAAATTGGATACATGGCTCCTGCCATAGTGTAAAATTTTCGAGGATTTTTGGAGACATTTCTTAGTTGATTTGATATTTTTAGAAATTCAAAAACCTCCATTTTTGCTACTTTCTAAGTTTGAAAACCCCAAAAAAAATATTAAATAGAGTCTAAAAATTACAAAAAAAATTTCTACTGTCTATTTTGTTGTGCTTGATTTTCTAGCCAATTTTGGCTATTTTTCATTACTGAAAACCACTAAAAATTGAAAAACACTTGAAAACTTATAAAAATTCTAATAATTAAAAAAAATCCAAAAATAATAATATAGGTGCCTAAATTTTCCTTGTTTAATTCTCTTTACAGGAAAATTACCTCCTAACTAATTTGGGGCCTTTAGATATTTTATCTAGGCCCTTTATCTCGGCTGGACAGTACCTCTCATTTCAATGCTTGTTTGATTTTTAGCAAACTAAATAAACATCAGAAAAATCCCAAAAATTCACCAAAAACACTAAAAATTATAAAACACGTAAAAATATTTTTGTTAGAATTTTGTTTGATTTTTAGTGCTTTTAATAAATTGTTGAAGTGTGTAGTTTCCTTGCTCTTCTTATTTTCTTAATATCTTGAAAATTCAAAAAAAATATAAAAATCCTTAAAAACCACCAAAAATATCTTCTCTTCTCTGATTGACTACTTCGTAGGCCATGAGGCCAATCCGTGCTCCTTGAGTTCGACCCTGGTCGCTATACCAGGTTAAATAAATAACAAGACCGCTATTTCGCTTTTTGATTGATTTTATCTGTCTTGGTGGTCTACTTTTTCTTGATCGACACGATCGAGTGACCGAGGTCGCGACGACCATCGTAGAGATACCTGATTGCCTTAGTCGCTCGGTTTTTCGTGTCGATCACCCACCAATCACCCTAACCCCGGGCCCCGAATATTCCTCGATCTTTTCTGATCCACGCCCGGCAGGGTTTCTTGGGGTCCGTGTTCCGAGTATCTCGCCCGATCGTCTCCAAGCCGGACCCCTAGGAATATAAAGTCTCAGCTCCGGCGAGGTTTTCACGCATCTTTGGATCTCCCCCTCGACGCCTGTGACCTCCTCTGGAGTGCCTGAGTGACATCCGAGTGCTTTGGGAGTAGCAGCGAGGCCCGGGAAGCCGGGAGCCACTGATCCGGTGGTTTTCACTGCCGTATGCCGCGCGTGTGCGCTCAGCCTCGGGGAGACGACACCCCCTTGCAGGAAATGACCCCGGAGCTCCCCGAGCTCCCGCCCAGTCGACAGCATCCGCCAGGTAACCTTCTTAGTCCGTAGATTAGCTTAGAATAGGATTTTTAGATTCAGGTAGCCGTAGCTCCGCCAGCTCTGCTCTTCGTCTCCGTCTACTCATCCACCCATCCGACACCGTCACCACCTTCGCCAGACTTCTCCGCACATTCTTCGTTCATCCACCTAACCCTGACTCGCCCCGGAGTAGGGACTTTGGTCCTCTTCCTCCGCCGCTCGCCGGAGGACCTTCGCCTCGACGCACCAGCCACCCATTTCCCGCTCTGATGGGTCGAAGCAGTTTGCCCTCGACCCAGCTCTCTTCCTGTGCAGGTATCGGGCCTACTCGACCTCATCTGGAGGTCGAAACTTCAGAGCACAGGAGCTTCAGGCCACCGCCGTCGCGGGGCCATTCTGATGGTTATCCGACTCATTGGAGGCCGCCATCAGCTGCGGAGCTTCACGGCGGAACCTCTCCGCACCTCAGGAGCAACAGGGGAGGATCTCAGCGCGTGTATCGGGCCGGCGAAGCTCGCCGACCAAGTGTTCTTCCACCATCCTCCCCAGACGTTCGATCAGCCTCGACGCTCCAGATCGCATCACGTCCGTCCGTTTGTGGAGCTGCAGCCACCGCCAGATCCTTTGGGGTTCGATCGCAACCGTCCGTTCACCGAGGTTTAGCCACGCCATGTTACAACCGTTAGATCTAACACGTGGCTTCACCTACTCCGTCCGATCCGAGCCAGGCACCTTCGCAGTCCCACGTCGCAGCTCAGCCGTTCGATCATCCACGTGGGCTCTTCCCAGCCGTCGGATCTCGCCGAGGGCTCCCTTCGTCGTGCGCCACGCATCCTCCACCGACCGATCAGACACGTGGCGCGCGTCCAGCTCCTCGGATAATAAATAAGGGGTAAATATCACTTCAGCCCCCTCTTGTTTTGTCTTTGCTATTGAGTCCTGTAAATATTTTAGATAGTTTATTTTAGTTTGGTACATTTGCATTTTGGACCTTATAGTTTCTGGTATTTGCATTTATACCCCTGTCTACGTGGACCACTTGCCTCGTCACGTGAACTTTATTGGGTTATTTGCATATATAGACCTATAGTTTCAGGATGTTTCTGAATGAATTTATGTTTTTAGGATTTGCAAATATGCCCCTGTGAATGGTTTGATTGTGCATGTGCGTTATATAGTGGGTAATTTACACTGAATCCCCTGGACTTTTAGTATGTGTTACTAATTAGCCTAGGAACTTAATTTTTCTTGCAAATAGGTCCCTGAGTGCCTCAGGTCACGCGCTTTGCACGTGGATCCTTGGGAATTTTGCACCGGACCCCTGGAACTTATTTTAATTGCATTTAGGTCCCTGTGTACTGTGCCCTTGTGTGTGATTTTAATAAAATAGCAAATCAACTCCAAATTTGACGAAAATTGGATACATGGCTCCTGCCATGGTGTAAAATTTTTTAAAAATTTTGGAGACATTTTAGACACTGTTTGATATTTTTAAAAATTCAAAAACACGTATTTTCTTTACTGTTTAACTTTGAAAATCACAAAAAATATTGAAACTTATCTAAAAATTACAAAAACAATTAGCTACTGTTTGTTTTGGCTTGCTTGATTTTCTTGCCAGTTTTGGATATTTTTCATTATATAAAACTCATAAAAACTGAAAAACACCTGAAAACTCATAAAAATTCTAATAATTAATCTAAAAATCCAAAAACAATAATTAAGGTGCTCAAATTTTCCTTGTTTCTTTCTCTATATAGGAAAATTACCTCCAGTCTTATAGGGGATCTCTAGATATTTTATTTAGGTCCCTTAAGCTCGGCTAGACAGTCCCTTCATTTTCTCGCACTGTTTGATTTTTAGAAAATAAAATAAAAATCAGAAAAATCCCAAAAATTCATCAAAAATAGTAAAAAACATAAAACACACAAAAATATTTTTATTTGAATTTTTGATAGATTTTTAGTGCATTAAATAAATAGTTGAATTGCTTGCTTTCCTTGTTTTCCATAGTTTCTTAATTAATTAAAAATCCAAAAAAATATAAAAAGAATTAAAAACCACCAAAAATTCTCTTTTCTTCTCTTTCATTTTATTCTTGACTACTTCGTAGGCCGCGAGGCCATTTCGTGCTCCTTGAGTTCGACCCTGGTCGCTATACCAGGTTAAAATAATAGCAAGACCGCTATTGATTTTCGAGTTGATTTTTATATTGGTGGTCTATTTTTCTTGATTGATCGAGCCTGATTGCTTGGGTCGCAACGACCATTTAGCACCTTATACCCTAGTGGTCAGCTTTTTCAGTCATCAGAATGGCGCCGTTGCTGGGGATCACGGCTTAGTAGTCGGTTTTCGATTTTTCCCGCGGTTTTCTTTTCCGCAGCTTTTTGTGCATATTTTGTATAGATCATTTAATTGCATAATTGTTTAGATAATCTGGTATGACGTTCTGTTTGTTTTTTTGCGAGGGTCCGAGGATCGAGGCGGCTTCTTCGGAAGCTGACGCAACCGCGAGAATCGGAGGGGGCTCTTTTCTTTACAGAGCCACAGGAGAGTACGAGGAACGAGCAGGAGTGCGGGAGCCGCGAGATAGCCGCGGAGTAGCATAGTTTATATTAGGTTTTATTTCTGCAATAATTGAACTGTTATTGTAATAATACAGGGACAGACAGAGACTTGAACTTTCGGGGTCTGTTTCACCGAGCACCGGTGTGCTCGGGGGACCCCTTAGCTAGTTCGGTTTTTCGCGATTTTTACACGTTCCTTTACTGCCTTTTCCGGTTTCGCGCGGATTTTCGAGCCCCTAGCCGTAGGATTTTTTGCTTGATTGTGACGTAATTCATAGGATCCAAACACCCTAATATAATTGCCTGTTCCTATAATGCGGTAATTGGACCTATAATAAAAAAATAATAAAATAGCCGTTCCATCACCTCCGAGCCTACGCGCCGCGAGCCCGCCCCGTCAAGCGCTACTCTCGACCTGTCGAGAAGAGGAGGGGTGGGTCTAGACCGGACTCTTTGGATTGGAGGCTGGTGGTCGGCTAGTTGTTCTTTCGAGTAGCACTGCTGTTTAGGGACTCGATTTTCCGTATGCACCATTTAGGTAGTTTATTTCCTGTCTTTTAAATTCTGCGTGGATCACATTGCATGTAGAGTGCTGGAGCCAGGTACGCATTTCTATCTCTGCATGCATCATTGATTTATCGCCCATCGGCTTTTTCGTCTTCTCCCCCCTGTTTTTGACTTAATAAGCAGGAGAACCGAAAAATTCGTTAGGCGGTTTTGCTTGTATTAAAAATATCTAAAAAAAACAAAAACAATAAAATCGGGACTGCTAATCATACTTGACCTAAAAGACACTTCACTGAAAATCTGTCTTGAGGAGAGTAACCCCCTCCTTGTTTGGTTTGGATGAGCGAGAGACTGACCCGCACATTAGGATAGAGCCTCCAATCTTTCTTGACTGTATAGAGCCTCCAATCTTTCTTGACTGATTACTGGGCTTTCAGTATGGGACAGTCGTTGAGAAATATCTGGATACCTATTACCTCACGTAATCGCTCTGATAGACTGAATGATCACCTAAAATAAAATCGACATGGATAATTGACCGATCCCTTTCGGTCTTCAGCTTTGTGTGCGTAGGTGAATTGGGGTTTGCTTGTTCATCTTGTGTGATTGCCAGATCCCTTCGATCTTTCCCCATCTTCCTCCATCTATTTCCCACCCTCCCTCCCTTCAGTCTTCCTCTTCTTCTCCTTTACCCCTGGATGATGGATCTCCCTCACTTCGAGATGACTCTTACGGCTTCTTCTCCATCTTCTGAGCATCACTCCAGTCCACCTTCTAGGGAGGTCGGATCTCCGACCAACCTCCCGCTCCCTCCCTCCCTTTCATCTCACTACTCTGGGCATGTTGTGCTAGACGTCCGAGGATTCCAGATAGAGAAGATGCGAGACCCGAACGATGCTATTGCTGAGTTGAGAGAGCACTCCGTTAGTGATCAGAGAGAGCAGTGGAGATCAGCAGACATATCCTATTCCAAAAGGATGGAGGAGCATATAGCACAGGGAGCTGAGTCAGCTTCTACATTACGTCCATTCGTTTTGGAGTTCGATTACATTCAGCGACTGCCGACATTTTCAGGAGAGGCGCACGAGGAGCCTTATCTTCACCTGTCCGCATTCGAGGAGTTTTGTAGAGCTCAGAGATATTCAGATATCACTGCAGAGGAGTTGATGACCAGGACCTTCCCATTCACACTTCACGACAGAGCCATGAGATGGCACCGCCGATTGGGGAGGACATTCGATACGTGGGGAGATCTACGCCGAGAGTTTCTACAGAGATACTTCCCTCCACGTAGAGCAGATTTCATGCGGTCTTTGATCACAGAGTTTTCAGTTGACCACCAAGAGCCATTGCACGAGGCATGACCGAGGTTTCTTAACCTCTTGAGGAGATTTCCTGAGCACGAACTTCAACTGACAGACTTGATAAAGATCTCCATGCGGGGGATGACCGCAGAGCAGATAGCACTGGTGATTACCACATGTGGCGGTTCACACCGCAGTTCGGACATTCACTTACTGGACACCATCTCGAGTTTACTTTCACAGATATCTTCTTCACAAGATGCCGTAGTCAGGACAACACATGTAGATGATGTTGTACCAGTGAGGTGTGTTACTTTACATGATGAGACAGCGTCTACACACCAGCCCGAGGACTTGGAGCAGACAGCACCACTGACAGAGGAGATGACTGCGATAGCAGAGGTTCGGACCCAGAGTTTTCTCGAGTTCCCGTTGTTGTTACAGCTGGAGTTCGAGGCAGCCCCAGAGTTCCCAGTTGACGAGTCTTGGATATCAGATCTTCTGATATACCAGGACCGGAGGAGCCCCCTCTACTACAGCCATTATCTCAGACACTTCAGATTCCAGTCTCGGAGGACTCAGCCTCCTTTCTGCAGAGATACTTCTTAGACGCAGACAGCTACCAGGACTCAGCCCAGCAGCCTCAGCTCGAGGAGGGATACCACTTTGAGAGTACAGACACAGAGAGTCCCGTCTTCGAGCCTTTTGTCCTCCACTTTGTTGAGAGAGATACACTTCCTAAGGACCAGCTGACAGCCAGCATAGCTGCAGAGCGAGGATCAGCCACAGACACTTTGCCAGCTTCCGCGATGTTGACTAGTACCTTCTCCTGCTTCCAGATTGCCGAGAGCTACACTTCCGATGATGATGCAGCCTGGTGCACCGAGTGGATACTTGATAGCACTGCAGATGCCCATCTAGATCTTGATCCTCTTCTTGTCACTCTTGATCTCGCATTTCACCCCGAGGGTTATCTGCAGGAGGATGCCGCACTCGATGAGTACTCGGTTTCATCTTCTGAGACTGTTTCCGATCTGGGGGAACACGAAACCGAGTCTTTAGATCATTCTGATTCTGAGTCTTCTCACCTCGACGACCCTCGCGAGGATGAGCCCATTCTGGAGATAGTCAATGGTTTGCCTGATCTGATTCTATTTCATGCATCGGATATCAGTCTGCTTAGAGAGTCTCCTGATCTTGATTGTCCACATTTGTTTGAGACGCTGATTGACGTGGAGGATTCTATTACTGATCCATCCTTCTCCACGTTTGATTTCTTCGGCTCCACACTCTCACTCCAATCTGACCTAGAGCCGCTGATTTCTTTTATGCTACCGGATCCCGATCACTTATTTCCATATCACTGGCCGGTAGCAGTCACCCGCTTGATTGCATATCTGGGTGTCTTTGATTACACTGCTGAGTTCGTCGCAGTTCCCATACCGATATTGCGATGACAGTACGGCATGTGACTTACCGATGTCGTCCTGAACCTTGATACTGCATTATTCTAGCCTTTGCGCCCAGCTAGGTGCGTAAAATCTAGCGCTTGTTGAGAGGCACCTCAACATTGTACTCTTTTGTATATACGTGTTTTGTCTTAGTTTGATCTTTCTGTCTTCCGTTCTTGTTTTCACCCCAGGTCTCGCCTAGGGTTATCTTTGCTATACTTAGGATATTCCTCATCCTAAATATAGGGGGGTGGAAACACCGGGTTGTTCATTCGTTCTGTTTCATCACTTCTGTTGTGTTGCCTATACTTAAGGTGCTTCACTTAAGTATAGGGGGAGTGATGCCCCTCCACCTTGCATATATGTGTTGATTTTCTTCCTGTCTTTCTACCCCTATTTTGCTGCCTATACTTAGGGATATTTCACCCTAAGTATAGGGGGGGGAGACTCTGTACATTCTTCACTCAGATTTCCCTTCATGTACAACTTGCTATACTTAGGATTATTTAATCCTAAGTATAGGGGGAAACCATCGAGTTCTCCTCATTCTATTCATTCATTCATCTCTGTATCTAGCCATTCCTTTTCACTTCCCTGTTACTAAGCATGAGTTATGTCTTCTTCATCGCTCTTGATCACTCTGAGGATATCGTTCGAGCTAAGTATGGGGGGGTGTATATATTTCATATATACTTTAGCCATAACTCGTACTTTGTGTGAGTGTGTTAATAAATAAAATGGCTAAAAAACCTTAAAAATCACAAAACTTATATTTTTTTCCTGTAAATAATCATTCTTTTAATTGCACAGACATAGCTAGTGTACAAAAATTATTTTTGTAAAAATGTTTTCAAAAAGTTTTTGTGTAAAGTTTGTGTAAATATTTTCTTATCAAAATTATGTATATAGTACAAAATTTTTCCAAAAGGTTTTGAAAATCAAAAGTTTGCAAAAATCTTGTGTAAATGTTTATAAATACTTTTGCAAAACTTGTACTTCATGCATCCATCCACTCATGATTTCAAAACATTTTTCAAAAATTTTGCACGATTGTAAATACTTGTAAATAGCATCTTCGTGCATATATGTATATAATTTTTCTGGATGATAGTTGACATTTAAACTAGCCTGGAATTAAATTGAGAAATGGAGCTTGATTAAGATCTTAATCCACCTAATTCTAAGAGGAACCTTATAGGGCTTAGGGTTAAGGCTTTTCAGGTCCATAAGGACTTAATTCTTTGAGTCCACTAGGCTATGAGCATATGTCATCTTGATGAGCCTAAGTAGAACACTTAACAACACACGCATGACTCTTAGAGACAATGGCTTGACTTGCACCATCACCTTACACATAGCTCTCCACGGATGAGGTGGTGAGGAGGCAGTTTCCTTTGGCTTGGGGTAGCATATGAGGGTAGTACTTCTAGGCGGAACCTCTCTTCTTCTTCTAGTGAAGGAAGTGCGTCTCAACTTGGTCTAGTGATGATGAATGCTAAAGACAGAAGCCGTGGGTTACAATAAAGCTTCAAAAGAGGGATAGTCTACGGCTCAAGAGGAAATTTCTTGTATATATGCTGCACCATGTAGATATGTTGTACAGAGGCACTTGAAAAAAAATGCAAAATGCAAAAAGAACTCCAAAAAAAAGTGGTGGGTCGGATTGAAAATTTAATAACCCCACCGGAGTGTATATAGTCAAATAAAGCAAAAGCTTATGGTATCCATGTTACATCTCATGAAGCTTGCAGCGGGAGATTTAGCTACACTGGCTGAGCTTCCAAAAGTCTATACTTCTTCCCCCTCCTCTTCAGCCGGTTGTACTTGAACTTAGAAGGAATACCCCGCTTCTCGAGGAGAGAGTTGCTAGACTGAGGCATTAGAGTTACCAGGTTAGGGGAGGTTGTTTCTTTGCTACTTCTGAGGTGGGGAGCTACATATCCCTTACACTGCATGGAAAGATTCATGGTCATTAGAGTTTGTGTATGTAGACTTGTTCTGGTCTGGTTTATTGAGGAGTCTTGTCCATAGATTGGTGGAACTTAGAGGCTGTTGAGTTTAAGCTTAAGTCTAAATAAGGTTCCGACACATTAATAATCCAAAGATCTGATCGAGCTCCATATTTCAATTTAATGAAGGCTAGTTTAATAATCAACCTTAATCCATGTATATTCCTCTCTTTTTCTTTTTCTTTCTTTCTTTTTCACTTCTTTTTAAAATAAGTGTTTGCTAAGGGACTAGCAAAGTTAAGTATAGGGGGGTGATGAATACCCATTCATCACTCTTTATTCTTATATTTTAGCTAGAAAAACCTTTGCAAATACATGTAGATAAGTGTAAATACAAATAATTAGCAAAAAGCATGCATTGTGTAAAAACTAATAATTAGCATGTTTTTGTGCTAAAATAAAAGAATAAAGAGTCAAAAGAAAAGAGGGAAATATTTAGAATAAATATCGAGCGACCTAATCCCAAGGGAAGGCTCAGCATGAGCCTGACCGCATAAAACCCAAGTAGAGAGAGATAAGGAAGCTCATTTGTGTATATACCTATAAATAAATAAATGAAAATATTTTCCTCTAAAAATAAAAATAAAAATGGATTGTATTTATTTGTAATATTTGTAAATATAAAATCAAAATAAAAATATAAAAATAAAAAGGAATTAAAAATCCCTTCACCATTGTATAAAAGCCATGTACATAGATCCCTTTATCTATTTATTTACCCTTATAAATAAATAAATAAAAATCCAATAAAATGTGTACATACTACACATTCCATAATGTAAATACATAAATAAAAAAAATAAAAAATAAAAATAAAATAAAAAGAAATCAAAAATCAAAAATACATTGTAATTATACCATGTAGATACATGTGCATATATTTTTAACCTTGTATATAAATAATAAAAATAAAATAAAAATATCAAATTATTCCAAATTTTATTATAATAAATAAATAAAATATAAAATTGGAATAAAATATACAAAAAATAAACAATTAAAAATCAAAAATAAAAAATACATATGTATATACATGTATATAATAATAATATTTTGTAAATACCTAAAATATATTTCAAAAAAATAAATGAAAATCACAAAAAATAGAAAAAAATAAAATAAAATTTTTTCATGTTTTAAGTTTCTTTTAATTCGATCATTTTCTATTTCAAAATAAATAATCAAATAAATGGAATTTGGCGGATTCTGATTGGTCCACGAGGGTTTGTTGACCCCGGTCAACTCTCCCCCGCGGACCCCCTCCTTGCGGATCCGAGTGCCTGACCCGACTTCTCCAATTATCTCCCACTCGATCCGCCAACCAATCACCCTAACCCCAGGCCCTGAATATTCCTCGATCTTTTCTGATCCACGCTCGGCAGGGGTTCTTGGGGTCCGTGTTCCGAGTATCTCGCCCGATCGTCTCCAAGCCGGACCCCTAGGAATACAAAGTCTCTGCTCCGGCAAGGTTTTCACGCATCTTTGGATCTCCCCCTCAACGCCTGTGATCTCCTCTGGAGTGCCTGAGTGACAACCGATTTCTTTGGAGTAGCAGCGAGGCCCGAGAAGCCGGGAGCCACTGATCCGGTGGTTTTTCACCACCGTGCGCCGCCGCGAGCGCGCTCCGCCTTGGGGAGACGACGCCCCCTTGCAGGCAATGACCCCGGAGCTCCCCCGAGCTCCAGCCCAGTCGACAGCATCCGCCAGGTAACCATCTTAGTCCGTAGATTAGCTTAGAATAGGATTTTTAGATTCAGGTAGCCGTAGCTCCGCCAGCTCTGCTCTTCGTCTCCGTCTACTCATCCACCCATCCGACACCGCCACCACCTTCGCCAGACTTCTCCGCACATTCTTCGTTCATCCACCCAACCCTGACTCGCCTCGGAGCAGGGACTTTGGTCCTCTTCCTCCGCCGCTCGCCGGAGGATCTTCGCCTCGACGCACCAGCCACCCATTTCCCGCTCTGACGGGTCGAGGCAGTTTGCCCTCGACCCAGCTCCCTTCCTGTACAGGTATCGGGCCTACTCGACCTCATCTGGAGGTCGAAACTTCAGAGCACAAGAGCTTCAGGCCACCGCCGTCGCGGGGCCATTCTGGTGGTTCTCCGACTCATTGGAGGCCGCCATAAGCTGCGGAGCTTCACGGCGGAACCTCTCCGCACCTCAAGAGCAGCAGGGGAGGATCACAGCGCGTGTATCGGGCCGGCGAAGCTCGCCGGCCAAGTGTTCTTCCACCATCCTCCCCAGACGTTCGATCAGCCTCGACGCTGCAAATCGCATCACGTCCGTCCGTTTGTTGAGCTGCAGCCACCGCCAGATCCTTTGGGGTTCGATCGCAACCGTCCGTTCACCGAGGTTTATCCATGCCGTGTTACAGCCGTTAGATCTAACACGTGGCTTCACCTACTCCGTCCGATCCGAGCCAGGCACCTTTGCAGTCCTACGTCGCAGCTCAGCCGTTCGATCATCCACGTGGGCTCTTCCCAGCCGTCGGATCTCGCCGAGGGCTCCCTTCATCGTGCGTCGCGCATCCTCCACCGACCGATCAGACACGCGGCGCGCATCCAGCTCTCGGATAATAAATAAGGGGTAAATATCACTTCGGCCCCCTCTTGTTTTGTCTTTGCTATTGAGTCCTGTATTTATTTTAGATAGTTTATTTTAGTTTGGTACATTTGCATTTTGGACCTTATAGTTTCTGGTATTTGCATTTATACCCCTGTCTACGTGGACCACGTACCTCTTCACGTGAACTTTATTGGGTTATTTGCAGATATAGACCTATAGTTTCAGGGTGTTTCTGAATGAATTTATGTTTCTAAGATTTGCAAATATGCCCTGTGAATGGTTTGAATGTGCATGTGCCTTATATAGTGGGTAATTTACACTGAAGCCCTTGGACTTTTAGTACGTGTTACTAATTAGTCCAAGACTTAATTTTTCTTGCAAATAGGTCCCTGAGTGCCTCAGGTCACGCGCTTTGCACGTGGATCCTTGGGAATTTTGCACCGACCCCTGGAACTTATTTTAATTGCATTTAGGTCCCTTTGTATGTGCCCTTGTGTGTGATTTTAATAAAATGGTAAATCAACTCCAAATTTGATGAAAATTGGACATATGGCTCCTGCCATGGTGTAAAATTTTCTATAAATTTTGGAGACATTTTAGACACTGTTTGATATTTTTAAAAATTCAAAAACATGTATTTTTATTACTGTTTAACTTTGAAAATCACAAAAAATATTAAAACTTATCTAAAAATTACAAAAAAATTAGCTACTGTTTGTTTTGGCTTGCTTGATTTCTAGCCAATTTTGGCTATTTTTCATTATATAAAACTCATAAAAACTGAAAAACACCTGAAAATTCATAAAAATTCTAATAATTAATTTAAAAATACAAAAACAATAATTAAGGTGCTCAAATTTTCCTTGTTTCTTTCTTTATATAGGAAAATTATCTCCAGGATTATAAGGGAATTCTAGATATTTTATTTACTTCCTTTAAGCTCGGTTGGACAGTCCCTTCATTTTCTCGCACTGTTTGATTTTTAGAAAATAAAATAAAAAATCAGAAAAATCCAAAAAATTCACCAAAAAAGTAAAAAAAATAAAACATACAAAAATATTTTTATTTGAATTTTTGATTGATTTTTCGTGCATTAAATAAATAGTTGAATTACTTGCTTTCCTTGTTTTCTTAGTTTCTTATTGAATTAAAAATCCAAAAAAATATAAAAAGAATTAAAAACCACCAAAAATACTCTTTTCTTCTCTTTCATTTTATTCTTGACTACTTCGTAGGCCGCGAGGCCATTTCGTGCTCCTTGAGTTCGACCCTGGTCGCTATACCAGGTTAAAATAATAGCAAGACTGCTATTGATTTTCCAGTTGATTTTTATATTAGTGGTCTATTTTTCTTGATTGATCGAGCCTGATTGCTTGGGTCGCAACGAACATTTAGCACCTTATACCCTAGTGGTCAGCTTTTCGGTCATCATGCTCCTCCTGCTGCTGCTACTGCTGCGGCCACTACCGCGGCTGCGGCTGCAGCGACAGCTGCCGCATCGTCGGGTCCTCCTCCGCGGTTCTCGCGATTGGCTCTCATCTGCTCAAGCTCTCTTCTCATGTCCATCATGAATGCTCCCTGATCCCTCAGCTGCTGCTGCACTGACTCGAGGGAGGCGATCAGGGTGGAGTTAATCGAACCCTAGTCCAGAACGAAATGCTGCTCTCCTCGTGGACCTCCGATGCTATCATCAGAACTGCCGGCCATCGTCTCTGAAAAACCAAAACAACCGAACTCAGGTGCCGATAAATCATCTGTCTGTCTCTCCTCTGGCACTGGTATCTCTGAATCAGAAGAAGAAGGGTGGTCGAGGGGGAACAGGGCGGAGTCATACTCGGGTTCGGAGAGCGAATCTGAGCTCCCACGAACCGACCTAGATGAATGATCAGGAGTGCTAAAAAGCGGTGCAGCCAGAGGCTGCCTAAGCAGATTTCCTATCCATCATCGTGATCTGGCGAGTAAGGCGGATGAGATCTGGAAAACTATGATCAAAAGCAAACCCCCAGTTCACCAACGCAACGCGAGCTGAAGACCGTAAAGGCTCGGTCAAATTATCTTGTCAATTTTATTTTGGTGAACAATCAAAATATCAGAGCGATTACGTGACCTGCTGGGATACCCGATACTCTCTCTACCGACTGTCCCGCACAGAAGAGTCGGTAATCAGTCGAGATGTGCACCGGAGGGCTTACCTAGTGTACGGGTCACTCTCTCGCACAATCAAACAAGCAATGAGGGGGTTGCTCTCCCCAAGACAAATTTTTAGGTGAGGTGTCTTTTAGGGTCGATAGTTTTAGCAGTCCCAATTTTATGGTTTTTCTTTTTAGATTTTTTTAATGCAAGCAAAAACGCCTAACGAATTTTTCTGTTCTCATGGTTGTTAAGTCAAAAACAGGGGGGAGAAGACGAAAAAGCCGATGCGCGATAAATCAATGATGCATGCAGAGATAGAAATGCGTACCTGACTCCAGCAGTCTACATGCAAGATGATCCGCGTAGAATTTAAAGACAAAAATAAAACTACCTATATGGTGCAGCGGTGAAAACCGAGTCCTAAATAGGCAATTTCTACTCGACAGAACCGTCTAGCTAGTCACTCACCCTCGATCCAAAGAGTCTGGTCTAGACCCACCCCTCCTCTTCTCGACAGGTTGAGTTCAGGAGTAGCGCTTGACGGGGCAGGCTCGCGGCACGTAGGCTCTCAGGAAAGCGACTAAGCTATTTTTATTAATGAATTATTAGTAGGTCCATTACGATCTATAGGAACAGGCAAGCAATTAAGTGTGGGGATCCTACTAATTACGACACAGTCAAGCAGAAAATCCTAAGTCTAGGGGCTCGAGAAAAACCGCGTAAAACCGTAAAAGGTAGCTGAAAAGCTAAAACCGCGAAAAATCTAAACGGGTCCCCCGAGCACACCGGTGCTCGGCGAAACAGACCCGAGAGTCCAAGTCCTGCTGAGTGTACCTGTATTATTACAACAGTTCAAATATACTGGAAATAAAACCTAATCTAAGCTGCACTAATCTCACGGTTATCCCATGCTCCCGCACTCATGCTCGCTCCTCGCGTCCTCCTGCGACTCTGTAAAGAAGAGAGCCGCCTCCGGTTCCCGCAGTTGTTCAGCTTCCGAAGAAAGCCGCCTCGGTCCTCGGGCCCTCGCAAGAAAACAAACACAAGAGTGATCAGACCAAATTATTGTAAGAAAATGTCATAAAAATATATCTACAGAAATCTATACAAAAAGCCGCGAAAAGAAAATCGCGGAAAAACTCGAAAACCGACTACTAAGTCGTGGTCCCCGGCAACGGCGCCATTCTGATGACACGGAAGTCGAGCAAGCGAGGTAATCAGGTATGTCTCAAGTGGTCGTTGTGACCTCAATCTCGGGTGTGCCAATCAAGAAAAGAGACCACCAATAAGAGATAAAATCAAGTCAAAACAAGATAGCGGTCTTGTTATTATTTTAACCTGGTATAGCGACCAGGGTCGAACACAAGGAGCAAGTAATGGCCTCGCGGCCTACGAAGTAGTCAAAAATAAGAGAAAAGACAAGAAAAGCGTATTTTTGGTGGGTTTTTAATCTTTTTATTTTTTTTTTGGATTTTTAATGTTTTAAGAAACTAAAGAAAGCAAGAACACAAGGCAATTCAACTATTTATTTAATGCACTAAAAATCAAGCAAAAATTCCAGAAAAAATGTTTTTGTGTATTTTATGTTTTTTACTGTTTTTAGTGAATTTTTGGGATTTTTCTGATTTTTATATGATTTTCTAAAAATGAAACAATGACAGAAAAAGGAGGTACTGTCCAGCCGAGCTTAAGGGACTTAGATAAAATATATAAAAATCTCTAAAAAGCCTGGAGGTAATTTTTTCCTGTATATGAAAGAAACAAGGAAAATTTAGGCACCTTAATTATTGTTTTTGGATTTTTAGATTAATTATTAGAATTTTTATGAGATTTTTAGTGTTTTGTAATTTTTATGAGTTTTAGGTAATGAAAAATGGCCAAAATTGGCCAGAAAATCAAGCAGAACAGATTAAACAGTAGCTAATGTTTTTGTAATTTTTAGATAAGTTTTAATATTTTTTTATGATTTTTCAAATCAGACATTAAAGAAAATACGTGTTTTTGAATTTTTAAAAATATCAAATAGTGTCTAAAATGTCTCCAAAATTTATAGAAAATTTTACATCATGGCAGGAGCCATGTGTCCAATTTTCATCAAATTTGGAGTTGATTTGCTATTTTATTAAAATCAAACACAAGGGCATAATACATAGGGACCTAAACACAAATAGTGAAAGTCCTGGGGGGTCCGGTGCAAAAATCCCAAGAAATCACGTGCGAAGCACGTGTCTGGGGCACTCAGGGACCTATTTGCAAAGAAACTAAGTTTCTGGGCTAAATAATAACATATATTAAAAGCCCAGGGAACTTAATGTAATTTACCCACAAAATAACGCACATGCGCAAATAAGCCACGCACAGGGGTATCAATGCAAATATCTAAAAATATTTCTTCATTTCATAACAGTCCAAAACTACAAGGCTGATTAAGCAAATAACCCAAAAGAGCGTGTGTCGATGCACGTGCTACACCACAAACAGGGGCATAGATGCAAATAAAATAAAGCTCAGGGTCCAAAGTGCAAATGTACCAAAAATTAAACAACTACGCTATGTATTCACAGGACTAAACGCTAAATAACCTAAAGAGAAGGGCCTACGAACAAATTACCCCTTATTAAATATCGAGGGCTGGATGTGCGCCACGTGTCTGATCGGTCGGTGGAGGATGCGCGGTGCACGACGAAGCGAACCCTCAGCGCGATCCGACGGCTGGGAAGAGCCCACGTGGATGATAGAACGGCTGAGCTGCGACGCGGGTATGCGAAGGGGCCTGGCTCGGATCGGACGGAGGAGGTGAAGCCACGTGTTAGATCTAATGGCTGCAACACGGCGTGGTTAAACCTCGGTGAACGGACGGTTGCGATCGAACCCCAAAGGATCTGGCGGTCAATGCGGCTCCTTGAATGGACGAACGTGATCAGATCTAGAGCTTGAGATCGATCGGACGGCGGAGAAGGACGGTGGATGAACAGGGCTCCGGCGAACTGCGCCGGGCTCGTGACGGCGCTGGTACCCTCCTGGAGGCTCGCTGAAGATCGGAGAAGGAAGCTGCAAGCCCTCCGCGTCTAGTGGAGGTCTCCGATGACCCAACGGAGCCCTGGGGAGCTCCGGCGAGGTCGGCGGAGGCGAAGCTGCTGGACCTAATGGTCCAAGCCCTCAGATGGGCTTGGATGAACCTACAAAATGTGTCAGCGAACTCGCGGGTCGAGGGCAAACTGCCTCGACCCCGTTAGGCGTGGTGAAAGTGATCGGTGAGGCGCAGTGGTTGAGCTCCGGCGAGGGGGTGGACGGAGGAGCTCGAATTCCCAGCTCCTATGCGAGCTGGGTTGAGTGGAAGTGCGAAGAAGGTGCGCGAGGGAAGGGCGAAGGCGATGATGGATTCTGAGGATCGATGCGAAGTGGGAGATGGTCGAAATCAGCGAGAGACGGCGACGGCGAGATTTGGGGGAAATCAGAAATCAGAGAAAAGGAAAGGGAACTGGGTCTACCTGGATGGAGGAATCGACTGTGGGTGAGCTGGCGATGCTCTGGGTTGTGGCCTCGCGGGTCGTCGGGGCCTGAGGCTCGAGCTCTACCTCTGGGCGGAGCACGGCGGCAAGAAGACGCCGGATCAGTGGTCTCGCACTCTCTCCTCGCTGCAACACCACGGGGAGCGAGCTGGCACTCTCGCCGATGCGATCGAGGTCCTTGGGTGGAGAATGGAGGAGCCAAAGTTGGGAAATGGAGTGGCGGAGCTCGAGCTTTATACGGTGGAGGGTCCGGGAAGATGAGAGCGGGTAGGGCAATGGAATGCGCGGATCCCGAGGCAGAGGCTCCGGTGAGGATGTCAGATGTGCTGGAATCGATACGGACCCGGGGTTTAGGATAATGGTGATCGAGTTTGGGCGCAATAATCGGGAGAAATCGGGTCGCCCGCCTAAAACCCGTGCAAGGTGGTCCTGGGGGGAAAGTTGACCGGGCGGTCAACACTCCCCCTGGACCAATGGGAAGCGGCCGCGTGGCAAATATTTGGAAATTAAATTAAAAATAGCTAATGGCAGAATTATTAAAAAGTCAAAACATGAAATATTTTTATTTTAATTTTTTCTATTTTTTAGTGATTTTTAATTAATTTTTCAAAGTAAAAATAAGGTATTTACAAGATAGTACTATACATAGGTATATATACAATATGGGGTTTTTAATTTTGATTTTTAATTTGTTACTTTTATACAAATTTATTCCCATTTTATATTTTATTTATTTATATCATAAAATAAGGAATAAAAATATATTTTTGTTTTATTTTTATTATTTTTATACATAGGTGAAATAAATAGATATGTACATATATACATGGTATATTTACAAAGTATTTTTGATTTTTAATTTTTTTCTTTTTATTTTGTTTTTGTTTTAATTTATTTTATTTATTTACACCATAAAGGATAGAGTACAAGATTTTTGGAAATTGATTTTATTTATTTATAAGGCTAAATAAATACAAGGTGAATGGACTATATACATGGTGACTATGTACATGAGTGATGTTTTTGTTTTCTTTTAATATTTCTATTTTTATCTTGATTTTATGTTGATAAATACATATAAATATTTACAATCCAATTTTAGTCTCTTTTTGGGAGGAAAATATTTTTATTTTATTTACATATATATTTACACACATGAGTCCCTATCTTCCTCTACTTTAGCTTTTATGCGGTCAGGCCCATGCTGAGCCCTCCCTTGGGTTAGGTTGCTCAATATTTATTCTAAATATTTCCCTCTTTTTCTTTTTACTCTTTATTCTTTTATTTTTGCACAAAAACATGCTAATTATTAAACTTTATACATTGCATTCTTTTGATAATTATTTGTATTTACATGAATATACATGCATTTGCAAAGGTTTTTGTAGCTAAAATATAAGAATAAAGAGTGATGAATGGGTATTCATCAAGTAGCACTGCTGTTTAGGGACTCGGTTTTCCTCCTGCACCATTTAGGTAGTTTATTTCCTGTCTTTTCAATTCTGCGTGGATCATATTGCATGTAGAGTGCTGGAGACAGGTACGCATTTCTATCTTTGCATGCATCATTGATTTACCGTGCATCGACTTTTTCGTCTTCTCCCCCTGTTTTGGACTTCATAACCAGAAGAACCGAAAAATTCGTTAGGCCCTTTGTTTGTATTGAAAAAGATCAAAAAGAAAAACAATAAAATTGGGACTGTTTAAGCTATTGACCCTAAAAGACACTTGACTTAAAAATCTGTCTTGGGGAGAGCAACCCCCTCATTGTTTTGTTTGATTGTGCGAGAGAGTGACCCGTACACTAGGTAGAGCCCCCTGGTACTCCTCTCGACTGATTATCGACTCTTCTGTGCGGGACAGTCGGTTGGGAGAGTATCGGGTATCCCAGCAGGTCACGTAATCGCTCTGATATTTTGCTTATTCACCAAAATAAAACTGACAAGATAATTTGACCGAGCCTTTACAGTCTTCAGCTTGCGTTGCGTTGGTGAACTGAGGGGTTTGTTTTCTGATCATAGTTTCTCCAGATCCCATCCGCCTTACTCGCTACATCACGATGATGGGCAGGAGGTCTCTTAGGCAACCTCTGGTTGTACCGCTTTTTAGTACTCTGGCCCATTCATCTAGGTCGGTTCGTGGGAGCTCAGACCCGCTCTCCGAACCCAAGTACGACTCCGCCATGTTCCCCCTCGACCACCCTTCTTCTCCTGATACCGAGATACCAGTGCCAGAGGAGAGACAGACAGATGATTTTATCGGCACATGAGTTTGATTGTTTTGACATTTCAGAGACCATGGCCGGCACTAGTAATGATCGTACCCGGTCCGAGGTCCGCAGGAGGAGCATTTCCGTTATGGACCAGGGATCGATCAACTCCACCCTGATCGCCTCCCTCGAGTTAGTGCAGCAGTAGTTGAGGGATCAGGGAGCGTTTATGATCGACATGAGGAGAGAGCTAGAGCAGATGAGAGCCGACTGCGAGAACTGCGGAGGAGGACCCGACGATGCGGCAGCTGCCGCAGCAGCCGCAGCCGCGGCAGCAGCTGCAGCAGGAGCAGGAGGACCACCGAGATCGATGGGGAGAACCACAATCCCGGATCGACTTTGACGCACCGTTGGGTGGTGCTACCAGCTATCGTGGGGGACTTCAAGTTCGCCCCGAACACTTTGCAGCTCCTTCCCCGGTTTCACGGTTTGGCTACTGAGGAGCCTCATCTCCACCTACAGGAGTTTGAGATGATTTGCAGTACTGTCCATGATCGCCAGGTGGACCAGGACACCATACGGTTGATTTCTTTCCCCTTTTCCTTAGCAGACAGAGCAGCCACCTGACAGAAGTACCTGGGGAAGTTTGTCTACACTTGGGAGCAGCTCCGCACCGAGTACTTGCACAAGTACTATCCACTCGGCGGACCAATGCTGCGAGAGCCCTGATCAGCAACTTCTCCATGCTCCCCAACGAGCAGTTTCATGAGGCATGGGAGAGGTTTAGAGAGCTGACCGATAGATGCTCGTACCACGACATTTCTAAGCCGAACCTCGGCAGAGCTTTTTCAGCGGGCTAACACCAGAGCTTCAGGGCTTGGTGAACGCTTCTTGTGGCGGGTCTTACTTCGCCAAGGATCACGACCAGGTCTAGGCCATCTACGAGGAGATGGCTGAGAACTACATGGTGATGTCCCAGACCCGGTTGTACACTCAGGGTAGACCCCAGCAGCCCAGGACCCGTGCAGTACCAGAGGATAGCACGGGTTGACGCCGGTCCTTCCAGTTCGTCCGCATTAGCAGCAGCACAGGCAGAGTCATCTGCTGCGGACATGGGCATCGTTAGCGAGAAGTTGGATCGGATGGAGCTGATTGAGAAAAAGCAGTGCCAGGGCATCCCTCAGATGGAGCAGATGGCACAAACTCTGAGCGACTTGAAGACCCAGCTCATGTGTCTCCAGGAGGCACAGACGGCTTCCCACCCCGTCTTCAGTCGCGAGGCGATCACGGCAGCAGCAGCAGCTCGTCCCAGCCCTCCAGCTCACACCAGCAGCCTAGACAGGTTCACCTTGTACTGGCAGAGCCATACCAGCAGCCGCAGCCCACCTACCAGTCACCACCATCTCCAGACTTGCAGATGGTGGTATACCAGCCGGATCAGCCTCTGGCAGTACTCCCGCCAGCCCAGTACGATGCAGAGCCGTTGATGGATGTCAACGGGATTTGGTATGACCGCCCTAAGCCTGGTATCCGACGAGACCATCCCGGATTCAGGTGGGGGAACGGAGGTACCCAACCCCAGCAACATCCATCAGGCCAGGGAGGCCAGTACAATCAGCAGAGAGAGCACCAGCCGCAGCAGCAGCCCCCCGTGTACCCCCCACCACAGCAGCAACAGTCATCCTATGGTCCTCGTCCCTATCAGCGGGACAGTCGTGGAGGCGTGAGCAACCTCACCACCAGCAGCAGCAGCATCACCCATACCCCTCTCAGCAACAACAACAGATCCAGCAGCCTCACTACCGGAGAGGCTACCCATCGGGTTCCCATGAGAACCCTGTCTTGGAAGACATAGCCCGCCTTCTCACAGATCAGCAGGCTACGTTTCGACGAGAGATGGACGAGTTCCGCCAGGAGATGTGGGACATTGTGAGAGGGAAGGCCGCCATCCCGGCCCAGATTGAGCCGAACCCCAACAGCCTGAAGCAGAAATCTGAGCAGGTAGCTTGTACTGAGTATACCACTCCTAGTGATGCATTTGGTGATATGACTGGATATCTGTTTGATACTGATTTTGTCACACTTAGGAGCGGTAGGATGCCAGTAGGCGATGCCTCGTCTGAGCTACATAATGAGGATCCACCTAGAGCGCCCGACGAGGAGGATGACGATGGTGATACTGATGCCACCAATGATGCTGATTCCACCGGTGGTGCTGAGGCCGCCATTTCACTAGTCCGAGGAGGTGGTACTGAGGCCACCCACTATGCCGAGCCAGAGCGCATTACTGAGGCCGCGAGTCTTCCAGCCGATCCAGCAAATGATGGTACTGAGGCCACCCATACTTCTGAGAGACATAGTTTTTCCTTCTTCTACACCTGTATCTCGGAACACTTCTGTGAATAAAGGAAAGGGTTTATTTTCTTCTGGTCCCACTGTGGTGCATGATGTATGTGCGGATCCGATCGTCGAACCGCCTAGACCCTTTCCTAGTCCTTCATCTGAGAAGGACCCTGTGATCCCCTTCCCCAGAGCCCTTCAGATGGGGAAGGGGAAGAAAACAGAAATCCCAAAAAGAGAGACCAGGAAGAGTTCAGCCAGCAGATGATAGATCGTTTTCACATACAGCTGACTCTTCAGGAGGCTTTGCAGCACACCCACCTTCTTCAGCGTTCGTTGAGAGACAGGACCACATTTAGAAGGAAGAGGAGGAACCACCACTCTGAGATCCATGCGCTGACGAAAGCCACGTGTTTCACAATCCAGAACCATCTGCCGGCAAAGAGGCCAGATTCAGGAGCCCCTTATGTCAGATGCAATATCAGTGAGCAGAGGTTCGACCGTACTCTATTAGATAGCGGATCGTCGATCAACCTCCTTCCGGCAGCCCTTCTCGACCGCTTCGAGTTGGGCACTCTTAGACAGATCAGGACAGTCCTTCAGTTTGCTGATAGATCTGTCAATAGGCCGAAGGGGTTGTTGCGAGACGTTGTCGTCACTATTCAGGGCCTGCAATTCCCCGTGGACTTCGTAGTGTTGGACATGGAGATCCCTGAGTCAGTGACCGATACCCCCATCATTCTAGGTCGTCCGTTCTTGGCCACAACCAAGGCGGTGACTGACCATGATAGCAGGAAGGTATACTTTCGCGTCGAGGGCGAAAGTGTACAAATAGAGACGGTCGAGGATAGCAGAGCTAGAGACAGATCATGCTCAGAGACAACTTCAGATACAGAGCAGCTGACAGAGGCAGGACTCGACATCCACCAGGACTTTGACTTTGTGATCACAGACGATGAGGCAGTTTGGGCAGACCCAGCAGCGCAGGCCATCCTGTCATTTTCAGACACCGCTGATGCAGAGATGACAGCAGAGGAGAGCTTGGATAGCACTTTCCTGGTTCAGGATACTTCAGAGGCAGCGGAGCGGCTCCTCGACCGCGAGACAGATTTTTGTGATGATGGTGGTACTGATGCCACCGCAGATGATGCAGATTCCTCGGAGTCAGAGTCTGATTGGGCAGATTGTGAGGACTACATGCCAGACCTGATTTCCACTAAGCCTACAGATAAGGAGGAGGTAGATGCCAAGCAGAGGAGAGACAGTCCAGTTGAGCAGCCTTCTCCAGATCCAGTTTGTGAGAGAGAGTTCTCGTTCTCCCGGGCAGATTTGGCCGCATACACTCGAATTCTTCAGAAGCCAGATTTGTCAGCGCTAGTTTGTCCAGAGCTGAAGCCGCTTCCTTCGTCATTGAAGTATAGATTCCTTGCGGGTGAGCCTGAGATGTACCCAGTCATTATATCTGCCGATTTGACTGGAGAGCAAGAATCCTGTTTGATGGGGGTTCTTGAAAAGAACCGCAAGGCGATAGGATGGAGCGTAGCAGATCTCCAGGGGATTAGTCCGGCCCTGTGCTCCCACCACATCTATCTCGAGGATGCGGCAAAGCCGTCGCGTGAGTTCCAGCAGCGACTGAACCCGAATCTGAGGGAGGTTGTCATGAAGGAAATCTCGAAGTGGTGGAGCGCCGATTTTATCTATCCCATCTCCGAATCCAAGTGGGTCAGCCCTTTGCATGTGGTACCCAAGAATAAGGGCATCACTACAGTAATTAGTGAGTCTGGAGAGGAGATTGCTACACGAGTACCCACTTCTTGGCAGGTTTGTGTTGACTACAGGAGACTCAATCAGGCCACCAAGAAGGATCATTTCCCCCTGCCCTTTATTGATCAGATTATTGAGAGACTTGCAGGGAAGAGCCATTATTGTTTTCTGTATGGTACTCGGGCTACAACTAGGTGGCCATCGCTCCTGAGGACCAGGAGAAGACCACCTTTACCTGTCCTTTCGGCACATACGCCTTCCGACGCATGCCATTTGGGCTATGCAATGCCCCTGCGACTTTTCAGAGATGTATGTTGTCGATCTTTTCGGACATGGTAGGGGAGTGCTTGGAGGTCTTCATGGATGATTTCTTGGTTTACGGCGATGGATTCGACTCCTGTCTTGACTGCCTAGACCGAGTACTGCAACGATGTATTGAGGTTCGCTTGGTTCTTTCTTGGGAGAAGAGTCACTTCATGGTGACTCAAGGGACGGTGCTTGGCCACATCATTTCCAACAGGGGCATGGAGGTGGATCCGGCCAAGGTCGATGTCATTAGCAAACTCACACCACCGTCCAACTTGCGGCAGTTGCGGTCTTTTCTGGGGCACGTTGGTTTCTATCGGTGATTCATTCGTGATTTCAGTAGAGTTGCCCGACCGTTGACTGATCTACTGACGAAAGACACCGAGTTTCTTGTCGATGACAAGTGTATTTCATCCTTTGAGACTCTCAAGCAGAGTTTTATAGAGGCTCCTGTTCTCCAGCCGCCTGATTGGTCTCTCCCATTCGAGATCATGACGGATGCCTCTGATTTTGCCGTAGGGGCCGTGCTAGGACAGAGGAGGGATGGAGTCCCTTTTGCTATCCACTATGCTAGCCACACCTTGGATTCCGCCCAGCGGAATTATACAGTCACAAAGAAGGAGATGCGAGCAGTAGTGTTCGCCCTAGATAAGTTCAGATCTTACATCATTGGATCTAGAGTGACCTTGTATACTGATCATACCGCCATCCGATACCTCATGGCAAAGAAGGATGCCAAGGTCAGACTGACTAGATGGATCCTTCTACTCCAGGAGTTCAATATTGAGATCAAGGATAAGCCTGGAGTCAAGAATGTGGTGGCGAATCATCTCTACCGTTTAGAGCAGCCTGAGGAGTCTGAGCAGATTGATCCCATTTGTGAGACCTTCCCATATGAGGCGATCCTTGCTATCGCCTCACTCCCATGGTATGCCGATATTGTGAACTTTCTCGTTGCTGGGAAAGTCCCACAAGATTGGCCCAGGCAGAGGCTTGAGACCTTCCTTGCGAAGGCCAAGTCCTACCACTGGGAGGATCCCATCCTTTACCACGAAGGAGGGGATAGCGTCTGGCGTCAGTGCATTCCTCAGGAGGAGCACCATAGCGTCCTCACTTACTGCCACAAGCTTGAGGCAGGAGGACATCATTCTGGGAGGAGAACGGTACAGAAAGTGCTCCAATCCGGCTTGTGGTGGCCTACCCTCTTCAAGGACTCTGATGAGTTTGTGAAAAGGTGTACTGACTGTCAGAGGATGGGCACTTGTGGTCAGCGTGATATGATGCCGATGCAGCCCATTCACTTCTGTGAGGTTTTTGACGCATGGGGCATCGATTTCATGGGTCCATTCCCTAAGTGTCAGGGATGTGAATACATTCTGTTGGCCGTTGACTATGTTAGTCGTTGGGTTGAGGCTATCCCCGCCCGAGCCGCTGATGCCAGGACAGTTTGCAGATTTTTGAGGAAACACATCATCACGCGGTTCGGGGTACCTCGAGTATTGATTTCATATGGGGTGTCTCATTTCATCAACGACCAGGTGAAGTCCCTTGCTAGCGAGTTCGGCATAGACCATCGTGTTACTACACCATACCATCCACATACGAATGGTCTAGCCGAGGTGTCGAATAGGGAGATAAAGACTATATTGCAGAAAGTCGTCCGCCCTGACCGAAAGGATTGGTCACAGCTTTTGGACTCGGTCTTGTAGGCATATAGGACGTCTTTCAAGACACCAATGGGCACATCTCCCTTTCGCCTCGTATACGGCAAGCCCTGCCATTTACCTGTTGAGTTGAGGCACAAGTCACTCTGGGCAGTCACATATATTCTTTTAGATCTAGATAGTGTAGGAGACCAGAGGAGGGCAGAGTTAGCAGCCCTGGAGGAGCTTCGTGATACCGCCTTCTCAAACAGCCTACATTACAAGGAGAGAGTGAAAGAGTGGCATGATTCTCATATCAGCCATAGGCATTTCGAGACTGGACAAAGAGTATGGTTGTTTGATGCTAGGCTTTGTCTATTTCCAGGGAAGCTACAGAGCAAATGGAAGGGACCCTACTTGGTAAGAAAGGTACACGACAACGGTAGCATTGATATATCTGAGTTGTCTTCTGAGAGTACCTTTCGAGTGAACGGCCAGCGGCTCAAGCCATTTCTAGATCATGAGCCGCGGGTCGTTGATGTTGCCCCTATTCACTTTGCGTGAGATGTCCATATCACTTTATTGACTCACATCTATTGCATCTCACGCCTGATTATCACTGTTCTTCCGACTTGTATAGATCCAGTTGTCCATATCACTTTATTCTTTAGTCCCACATCCCTTTTCTCATGTTATGATTATGCTATACTTAGGGTGTACTTTACCCTAAGTATAGGGGGGATGTCGGACCTTCGGGTATTCTTTTGTTTCTTTCTACCCTTGTTTTGCTGCCCATACCTAGGGATATTTCACCCTAAGTATAGGGGGGGCAGATTCTGTGCATCCTTCACTCAGTTTTCCCTTCATATACAGCTTGCTATACTTAGGATTACTTGATCCTAAGTATAGGGGGAAAAGCCGAGACCCTCTTGTTCTTCTATTCCTTCTATTATTTGATTCATCTAGGTATATAGCCATTCCTTTTCACGTCCCCATACTAAGCACGAGTTATGTCTTCTTCATCGCTCTTGATCACTCTGAGGACATCGTTCGAGCTAAGTATAGGGGGTGTGTATATATTTCATATATACTTTAGTCATAACTCGTACTTTGTGTGAGTATGTTAATAAATAAAATGGCTAAAAACCCTAAAAATCACAAAAATAAAAAAAATTTCATGTACATAATCATTCTTTTATTGCACATACATAGCTAGTGTACAAATTATTTTTGTAAAAATGTTTTAAAAAATCTTTTTTGTAAAGTTTGTGTAAATATTTTCTTATCAAAATTATGTATATAGTACAAAATTTTTCCAAAATGTTTTGAAAATCAAAAGTTTGCAAAAATCTTGTGTAAATGTGTGTAAATACTTTTGCAAAACTTGCACTTCATGCATCCATCCATTCATGATTTCAAAACATTTTCCAAAAATTTTGCACGATTGTAAATATGTGTAAATAGCATCTTTGTATATGTGTATATAGTTTTCCTGGATCATAGTTGACATTTAAACTAGCTTTGAATTAAATTGGGAGATGGAGCTTGATTAAGATCTTAATCCACCTAATTCTAAGAGGAACCTTATAGGGCTTAGGGTTAAGGCTTTTCCAGGTCCATTGGGACTTAATTCTTGGAGTCCACTAGGCTATGAGCATATGTCATCTTGATGAGTCTAAGTAGAGCATTTAACAACACACGCATGACTCTTAGAGACAATGGCTTGACTTGCACCAGCACTTTACACATAGCTCTCCACGGATCAGATGGTGAGGAGGCAGTTTCCTTTGGCTTGGGGTAGCATATGAGGGTAGTACTTCTAGGCGGAACCTCTCTTCTTCTTCTAGTGAAGGAAGTGCACCTCAACTTGGTCTACTGGTGATGAAGGCTAAAGACAGAAGCCGTGGGTTGCAATAAAGCTTCAAAAGAGGGATAGTCTACCGGCTCAAGAGGAAAATTTCTTGTATATATGCTGCACCATGTAGATATTTGTACAGATGCACTTGAAAAAAATGCAAAAAGAACTCCAAAAAAGTGTTGGGTCGGATTGAAAAGTTAATAACCCCACCGGAGTGTATATAGTCAAATAAAGCAAAAGCTTATGGTATCCATGTTACATCTCATGAAGCTTGCAGCGGGAGACTTAGCTACACTGGTTGAGCTCCCAAAATTCTATACCTCTTATTCCCCCTCTTCTTGAGCCGGTTGCACTTGAACTTAGAAGGGAATACCCCGCTTCTTGAGAAAAGAGTTGCTAGACCGAGGCATTAGAGTTACCAGGTTGAGGGAGGTTGTTTCTTTGTTACTTCTGAGGTGGAGAGCTACATATCACTTACACTGCATGGAAAGATTCAAGGTCATTAGAGTTTGTGTATGTAGACTTGTTCTGATCTGGTTTATTGAGAGTCTTGACCATAGATTGGTGGAACTTAGAGGCTGTTGAGTCTTAAGCTTAAGTCCAAATAAGGTTCCGACACATTAATAATCCAAAGATCTGATCGAGCTCATAATTCAATTAATGAAGGCAAGTTTAATAATCAGCGTTAATCCATGTATATTCTCCTCTTTTTCTTTTTCCTTTTCTTTCTCTTTTTCACTTCTTTTTCAAATAAGTGTTTGCTAAGGGACTAGCAAAGTTAAGTATAGGGGGTGATGAATACCCATTCATCACTCTTTATTCTTATATTTTAGCTACAAAAAACTTTGCAAATGCATGTATATGTCTGTAAATACAAATAATTATCAAAAGCATGCATGGTGTAAAAAGTAATAATTAGCACGTTTTTGTGCAAAAATAAAAGAATAAAGAGACAAAAGAAAAGAGGGAAATATTTAGAATAAATATTGAGCAATCTAACCCAAGGGAGGGCTCAGCATGGGCCTTACCATATAGAAGCCAAAGTAGAGAGATAGGGTGCTCAGGTGTGTAAATAAACTTATAAATAAAATAAAAATATTTTCCTCTAAAAACAAAAATAAAAGTGGGTTTCTATTTATTTGTAAATATTGTAAATATAAAATTAAAATAAAAATGAGAAAACTAAAAAGAAGATAAAAATACCTTCACCCTCGTATATCCACCATGTACATAAACTCACTTATATATTTATTTTTACCTATAAATAAATAAATAAAAATCTCATAAAAATTGTACATATTCTATACTTCATATTGTAAGTAAAGAAAATAAAAATCACAAAAATAAAATAAAAACAAAAAGAAATAAAAATAAAAATCAAAGCCACCTTGTGTATATACCATACATGGATATAAATAAAACTATTTATTTCAACCATGTACATAATTGATAAAAATATAAAAATACCATATTATTCCAAATTTTATCCTATAAATAAATAAAATATAAAATTGGGATAATTTGTACCAAAATAAACAATTAAAAAATTAAAAATTAGAAATATATACGTATATACATGAATATAATAATAATATTTTGTAAATACCAAAATTATATCTCAAAAAAATAAATAAAAATCACTAAAAAATAGTTTGAAAATAAATAAACATTTTCATGTTTAAAGTTTTTCGAAAAGAAGTCATTTATTATTTTTAAATGAATTATAAATAATTAAAAAAATTGAAATTATCTGATTGGTCCACGGGGATTGTTGACCCCGGTCAACTCTCCCCCGCGGACCCTTCCTTCACGGATCAGGTTGTCAACCCGACTTCTTCCATTTTTACCCACTTGATTCGCCCGCCAACTCCGCAAACCCCGGGTCCTAATCACTCCCTGATCATCTGAGATCCGCGCCCGGTGGTTAGCATCGGGGTCCGTGCTCTGAGTGTCTCACTCGACCACCTTTTAGCTGGACCCCTAGGACTATATAGCCGCAGCTCCGCCGCACGATTCAGTCACCTTTGGCTCCCCACCTTACCTTCCCAGGACCTCCCCTGCCATCCTCGAGGTGACAGCTCGCCGCTCGTGGTGTTGTAGAGAGGAGAGGGTGCCTGGACCACTGATCCGGCATCCTAGCGCCATCATGCTCCGCCTGAAGCAGGAGCTCGAGCCTCGGGCCACGACGACCCACGAGGCGACGACCTAGAGCAAGCCTAGCTCATCCCTAGTCGATCCCTACGCCCAGGTAGCCTTAGTTCTTTCCCGTTTTCTTTAATTTCTAGTTTCGCTCAAATCTCACCGTCGTCGTTCACCTCCGATTCCGGTCACCTTCCCCTTCGCCTCGATCATCGGATCGTACCATCACGATCGCCTTCTTCCCACGCACGTTCTACGCCCCTCCATTCGACCCAGCTCGCACAGGAGCTGGGGATTCGAGCTCCACCGTCTACCCCTCGCCGGAGCTCGACCACCACGCCTCACCGACCACCATCACACCTCCTAACAGGGTGGAGGCACTTTGCCCTCGACCCGCGAGTCTGCTGGTGCACTTTGCAGGGACATCCGAGCCCATCTGAGGGCTTGGACCATTTGAAGCAGCAGCTTGAGCTCCGCCGGCTCCGCCTGAGCTCCTCGGAGCTCCGTTGAGCCATCAGAGACCACTAGTCGACGCGGGAGCCCACAGAGCTTCTTCTCCGATCATCAGAGCCCCGCGAGGAGGCCGGGAGTGCGCGCAGTGGGCCGGTGAAGGTCGCCGGCCATCAGTTCTTCCTCGACCTTTAGACACCGTTGGATCGTCCTCCAGCTCCAGATTCCATCCGAGCCATCCATTTTCGGAGCGCCAGCACCGCACGATCGTGAGGAGAGTCGATCTATACCTTTCGATCCGGACGAAGAAGCACCACCTGTTCTCGACCGTCAGTTCAGCGACGTGGCAGCTTCCCAGCCGTTCGATCGCGCCGAGGGCTTCTTTTGCTGCGAACCACCAGTCCTCCACCTTTCGATCCACCACGTGGCAGCCATCCGTCCCTCGGATATAATAAAGGGGTAATTATTCTTAGGCCCCTCTGTTTCCTTTTATTTCGAGTTTAGTCCTGTAAATACCATAGTACGTTGTTTTTATTTTTGGTACTTTTGCACTTTGGACCCTGTCTTGTTTGCTATTTGCATATATACCCCTACCTGTAGTGTGTCATGTGCATCGACACGTGGTTTGTCTGGGATATTTGCATTGATGCCTTTGTAGTTCTGTGATGTTACTTAATGAATGAATCTTTTTAGTTAATTGCATTTATACCCCTGTGCGTGATTTATTTGTGCATGTGCGTATTAGTGGGTAATTTAAACTGAGGCCCCTTGACATTTAGTACGAGTTACTAAATAGCCCAGGAACTTAATTTTTCTTGCAAATAGGTCCCTGAGTGCCCAGATCACACGCTTTGCACGTGAGTTCTTGGAAATTTTGCACCGGATCCCCTGGAACTTATTTTAATTGCATTTAGGTCCCTGTGCTCTGTACCTTGGTTTTGATTTTGAATAAAATATCAAACTCACTCCAAATTCAATGAAAATTGGATACATGGCTCCTGCCAAGGTGTAAAATTTTATAGAATTTTTGGGGACATTTTTTATTTCATTTACTATTTTTAAAAATTCAAAAATATGCATTTTCTTTGTTGTCTGACTTGGAAAATCACAAAAAATATTAAAACTCATGTAAAAATTACAAAAACATTAGCTAATGTGTATTTTGTCTTGTTTCATTTTCTGACCAATTTTGGTCATTTTTCGTTATATACAACTCATAAAAATTGAAAAAACGTTAAAAACCTTATAAAAATTCTAATAACTAATCTAAAAATCCAAAATAAATAATAATTCTGGTGCCTTAATTTTCCTTAGACTATCTAGTTTATAGGAAAATTACCTCCTGGAGCGAAATAGGCCCTTTTGCATTTTAAATTGGCCTTCTACTCCTGACTGGACAATACCTTCATTTCCCTGCCTTGTTTTATTTTTAAAAAATTAATTAAAAATCAAAAAATACCAAAAATTCACCAAAAATAGAAAAATCATAGAATACACAAAAACGTTTTTATTTGAATTTTTGATTGTTTTTTGATGCATTAATTAATTGCTTGAAGTTGGTTGTTTCCCTTGTTTTCTTATTTTCCTTATTAATTAAAAATCCAAAAAATTAAAAACAATTAAAAATCCACCAAAAACACCTTCATTTTTATTTCTGACTACTTCGTAGGCCGCAAGTCCATCACGTGCTCTCTGAGTCCGACCCTGGTCGCTATACCAGACTAATCTAATAACCAGGACCGCTATTGTGTTTATTTGATTTCATCTGATTTTGGTGGTCTGAACTTCATTTTTCTTGATTAAGCCGAGATCCTTATTGATCCGGATCGCAACGACCAGAGTGGGATATTTTTACCTGATCCGGATTAGTAGGATTTTTGGCCTATCACTTAGCGAGATCGAAATAACCAAAGTCCTATATCGTATGTTGTCATGATATAGGCACGCATCCTCTGACCGGAGACAGATGTGTTACTATATGTCTGAGTATGTACAATTGGCATACCAATAGGTTGATGACCAAATCAAGGTCTATACACAGGCGCGCTGGTGTGCATGTAAGGGCATATGAGTAATACGATCTCTCAAAGGGATCATACAGGTTCATTTACTGAACCAGAAGACATGAGCTCACTCATGAGATATTGGGAAGAATCAAATTCCGTGCGCACGGTCGTCTCGCTTTGGAAGCTTGACTGAATTTATAAGTTTGATATATACTTTTGGAAAGTATATGATCAAGACCTTGGTATGATATATGTTTTTGGAAAGTATATGATCAATACTGACTCCCAATGATCAAATGAGAAACTTACTGATAAAATCATGAAGTAGACAGTATAAAGTAGATCAAATACTTCAGGTTTAATCTGAGTCTTCAAGTATGCAGGATGTACAGGTATTAGGAATACCTGAGGGTGATGTGATCATAAACAATTGTATAACCATGACGCTTCCATTCCTAGGGAGTGATGAAACGGGTCTGGATTTTAGTGACTCCTCTCAGTAGAAAAGTAATCTGATCTTAGTCCAAATGTTGGACATTGATCTGAATGTGATTCAGATTCAATGAGAAGATTAGATTTACAGTCTTGATTTAATCAAGCATCTATGGGAGGCCCGCGATCTGGATTTGAGATACGATCTCAATATCCAAGTCACTATACGTGGAAAAATACAATCGCCCTGTCCTTATCTTCAAGTATCTGCGGAGAAAGCGCATTATCCTTGAAGGAGTTCATGGATAATTCTATTGTTGATATATGTATCCAAGCATTGAAAAAATGGATAATTAAATGTGATTTAATTATCATGAATAATATGGATTTGATTCATATTATAAAGAGAGTTATCTAAGATAATTAAATGTAATTTAATTATCAAAGATGTAAGTAATATGAATATGATTCATATTATTTGAGAACAAGAGAAATGAGATCCAAGGTGATTAAATATGATTTAATTATCATGGATATGAATAATGTGGATAGCAATATCCATATTAGTCATATATATTATAAATGTGATTTATAATATAGAAGAGAGAGATGTTTGTAATTTACATTTATTAATTAAATGTTAATGTGAATTGGATTCGCATTGGACATTAAATTGAAAATGTAATTTACATTTTATTTTGGGTTGTGAATGTGATTCACAAATTTTTTAATGGCAAGATTGCAATGTCTACAAAATAATTATGAATTATTTTTGTAGATAATTTGCAACAAAAGTTGTTGCATAATCTTGGAGATTACATTAAAGAGATGAGAGCCACCTTTCAAGTATATGGAGTGGACGACCACCACTCCTATTAGGAATGTGTGGTCGTCCCCTCTTTCCAACATGGAAGGAGGCACTCTCTCTCCTATGATCTCCAAGAGATCTTGAATTAATTTGGTAATTAAATTGTGTTGATTTATCAACATATATTTAATATAAATTAAACTAATTATTGTTGGTTTTACCAACACAAATCTTGACCATTAAAAGAAACACAATCAATGAGAGCCATTGGATTTGTGTTGTCCCATGGACTGAGATCCATGTATCCAAAAAGCTATAAAAGGAGAGGCACCCCTTTGCTCTTCTTTAGACACACATAAGTGAGACAACAAGTCTCTCTCTCTCTCTCTCTCTCTCTCTCTCTCTCTCTCCCTCTCATGGCCGTCCACCATGGATGCCCTAGAGAAGCTCTCCATCGTTGCGGCATCGTCGTTATGCTGCCCGATTGTTTACTCGTGGATCTCCGTCTCCTTCGATGCGTCTTGCTCGTATAGAAGACGGTGGATCTCGTGTGTCGAGATCAGGAGATCCTATCTCTTGGATCATCAACATGGATTGCGAGAAGCACGCGGTTCATCTCCGCGCTCGCAAGCGTCTCCTCCGTCGGATCGGACTTGAGACAGGAGGTCTCTTTGTTTAGAGACTCGATCGCAACCACGCTTCAAGAGGTAACCCGAATACTTGTTTGTGGTTTAGATGAAATGATCCGAGAAGTGTTCTTGGATCATGTGGTTTCGTCGCATAAAAATTTTTTAATTTCCGCTGCATAGAACAACTAGTGCGACTAGTCGTTCTTCGACGTATCCGATATGACGGTCACGCTTCCGTGATGCGCTTGAGGATCTAACCATATCCTTCAAGTGGTATCAGAGCCTTAGGTCGACGGTTTCGAATATGATTCGCAAACCGAGGACGACTTGCGTTCGTTAAGGTCGCGAAAGTTTTTTGTCGCATTTGATTTCGCAGATCTGTTTAGTAAATAAATTCGCTACTGTTTAAATTCTTTAAACACGAATTTAATACTTGGATTTTGTTCCCCATTAAATAAGGAAACCATAGGATCTGAGTTTACGTAAATCGGATATCGTATGCTCTAGATATGGTTGTTTTAATAAACATGTATGCACTGTTGCGGGAACTTCAGATCTTAACATGATTAAAGAATTAATTACTGTTATGATCCGCCTCGAAATGCGTGAAACACCAATTGGGTTCTGTCCTAAATCAAGTTAACAATCTTTGAAAATTGATTTTGTCTAATTTGGATTTAAATTGATTGAGATATGTTAATTTTAATGAATATGAGTCACTACTAAAATTGCAGTCCTAATCTAGAGCCAGGTGATTGTCAATTAGTGAAATTAAGTGTTAATTTCGTGAAATAATCTTGAAAAATATTTGTGAAATATTGGAACAAGATTATTTGCCTAATTGACTTGGCCCCAACCAATTATTTAGATTTGATCTAAATCTTAATTGGAATCACAATCATCAAACACCTTGCTTGAATAGGATTGGGAATTTGTCTACCAAATTTCCTTATAATCAAAATTGTTTTGATTACTATATGGTATAATTTTTGATTGAAGAACCGATGATCATCTCAAGTACAAATTAATCAATTTGGCATTATCCTTTCCCGAGGTGGATATGGTGTCTAGTCGGGGATCGCTGGGGTAGCGGGTTGCAACGTATGCGGTCCGTCCCACTCCCGTCGGTACTGGCCATGACAGCGGGTAGGGAGGGGATAATGTCCGAGGGATTATGATGTATTTTTCTAATTATTAAAATACGAATTAATACGTACTTTGAGAATAATACCATGTATATTCAAGTAAGATATTTAAGTTTGTTGATTGAATTGGATTGATAATTAATTTAATATGATTAAATTTATTATGTCCAATTAGAATACTGTAATATGATTAGAGTTAATAATTCCCTTGGAAGAACTAATTATGTGAATGTGATTCATGATAATTAATTAAAATTTGAATATGAGATGGAGGATCACATAAGTGACATCCATGGTCTCCCATCAAGGCGAAGAGTTCCGTCGCCAGGGATTGCATGTGGGAGACGCCTAAGTGACAACTCTTGTATGCAAGCGCATCTGGATCGGGCTCTTTGCTTCTCGAAAGAGTAAGGCCGTATACCTAGTGACCCCAATGTCGGATCCTCATATTATTGGGGCGATATTAGATTGCGTATAGCGAGTACTATTCCTGTTGACGGTTGATTCAATTAATGACGGGTCAACATCGCCTTAGGGGTTGTGGGCCTGGGTATTAAAGACCGAATTGGGAAATGCAAGTTGGACTTGCAAGGCGGAATGTGTTCCCGCTTCTTTTTATCGGAGTTGCAGATTCTCATATTATTGGGATGTAACAAAGATAAGGAAGGAGATCCCAGATCTTGCTTGAGATATATTGGTAAGTATATCTCTTACATTGAAAAAAATAAGGGAATGAACTTTCAGTGTTGACAAGGCAAGACAACTTTGATTTAAAAATTCCTAAATCAAAGTAAAATATGTGTATATATATATAGGGAAAAGGGAGCCTACACCCATGTGTAGGTAAGTTTCCTACACCCACCTCTTTTTGCCTCAAATTTTTTTATTTTTTTTGAAATAATTCCTTAAGGAATTTAGATCACAATATATCATCATGCCTTCATTCAAATTTCAACTTATTTCGAGACTTCTAACTTATCCATCATGACAGTCAAATTTTAACGGTCTGAGATTTGCTGAAATCGGCCCCTTCCGATGGAGCTGTTAGGAATGTTTGTTTTACATGAAATTTGAAACACATATTTCATTTAATATTCTAAGTAAATCCTCTAAATATCCATTTCAAAAAAATACAAAAAATTAAAGAAACAAGAGGTGGGTGTAGGAAAGTTACCTACACATGGTGTAGGCTCCCCAATCCCATATATATATAAATATGTACACTTATGAAAATTTCTTATTTCAGATAATGCTTCATTAAAACCCACTCAATCAAATAGGAGAGAGAAGGCTAACTCACTAACGCAAAAATCAATAAAGAAATTTCGAAAAATCTATAAATACTCAATGATAACCAGTAAAATATCATGGATTGGATGCATGATCCAGATATTGTACTTGCATTTGGACACATAATGTATGTGGTTACAATGTGCAAGTTTCCTCATAATATTGAGGAATGACAATTAAATAGATAATAGGACTACAACCCTAGGGTTTGTATGTCTCTATAGCCTTGATCTCATCGGATGTACATTGGAAGTGACATGTCGATGATGATCATAATTGTCAATTAATCCTTATAAAATCTAAGAAGATGTTCTGGCATACATATGTGCTCTTGACATTTAATCATGAATGACATGGTTCTCTGCATCGTGCAGAATGGTGGCTCTATAAGAGATGATGTATTCAAATTGTTTGAATACCTACCTGAACCAATGTTTTAAGAGTCTAGATGGATGCAGACATGATGAGTGTCATCATTCCACTGTCTATACTCTAGTCATTCATGAAGCTTCATAATATTCATATTATATGAATTTAATGAAGCTTGTATAAATGTTGAAATGTTCTTACATTGAATTCTTTTTTGAATTTAATGAAAGAGATCCTTAGTCCTAAGCAATGGTTGCTTATAGATAAAGGGAGCACAGTGGAAGCATGGGTTGGACCCGAGTAAGAAGTATGGTCAAAGAGTTGACTGTACAGTTATGACTTCCATATGTCATCCAAAGAGTTGGATGAGTATGACTATCAAGTCTGTCTAGAATCCTTAGAGAAGGACTCGGATAGAGCATCAGAATAATCTACATAAATCATTGAAATTGACTTGCTTAAAGTCTTGTAATTGTATCTCAATCTTCTACAACACTTGCAATGGGTGGCATATGTTTTGGAAGAATGGTAAATTTGATCTTAAGGCTTATAGTCATCCACATGGATATTGATGCAATTGTTGCAACAATCTCTATTGGATTGAAAGGCTTCATAATTTCAGTGGGAGAGCCCTTAGTCTTAGAGAATGTCTCTATGACCTAGACATTAGAATACATTCATTATTTATTTCTAGATGTTGGAAATAAACATGAATTCTGTAATGAATCTATCATAAAGAGTTATGATGGAGATATTTCAGATAGTAATCTAAAATCTAGTGGACTCCACTAAATTAGAAAATTAATGAATGGTTCATTAACATTTCTATATACTGAAATTAAACCATAAGATCATTAGGAGGATGAAGATCATTTGACAATGATCTAGCATCAAGCCTTGGACATTTATCTATTGATTTGATCAATAGACTAAGTAAGAGATGAAACTTTAGAATGTCTAAAATTTCAAAACTTACATACTTATGAATATTTTATTCAAAGTAAAATGTCCAATACACCCTTCTTTGAGAATGGTGTAAGATGTCAAGGTATTCAGGATCTCATACATATTGATGTATGCGGATCATCTATATCATAATAAACATTATGGATATATGATATCTACTGATGATTACGTATGATATGAGATTTCTTTTCTTCACCTAGAAGCCTTTGAAGTGTTCAAAGATTTCACATAATTTTGGTCTACAACCAAAGTTTGAAGGAATATAAAATGAATTTGATCTAATCTAGGTAGCTTGTACATGTTAGATGAATTCAAAGAATGCCTTATGGAGATATGAATATCATTTCTATCTCAATCCTCCTAGCACACCTTAACTCAATAGAGTTATAGGGAGATACAATTGGATCATGTGTGACATGATCTTATCAATGATGAATTTTAGCATAATTATCCCTTAGTTTCCAGGTATATATATGTGTAGTAGAGACTACAATATATATCCTTAATAAGGTTCCATGCATGCTGGAATCTAGCACTTGAAAGTGATGCTTCATTAGGAAAATAAAGGATGGTATTGGATATCTACTTTATAACCTTGAGATTCTTAAAATATCTCATCTCTGAGGATATGATTCTTAGAGGTTGAGAATCTTGAGAATCAAGATGAAAATGAAGTGTAGGAACTCATTTAATCTTGAAAAGATAATGAGGCTCCGGAAATTGGAAACTAAAAGGACAATTTAAGATGAAACACTAAAACCTTTTCAAATGAGTTCGAGGAAGGATTCCATGTGTCAGAGAAATCTGACAATGATCGAAGTTCATGTGATGAAGCTTCTGAAGATCATAGCATGGATAGATGGATGTTAGCAATAAAAGTCTAATGTAGACTTCATATACAAGTGTTGTATATGGACCCTCGAGGATCCACCTATATGGGTAAGACCTGTAAAGGTGTAAATGGATCTTCAAGAGAAAGGGAACCTGATGAGAATGTAGAGACCTTCAAAGCACGGTTCGTAGCCATGAGATACACACCGGAAGAGAAGACATTTCTTGCGATGAGACTTGCTCTTCGGCGACCATGCTTAAAATCATCAGAGTATTGCTAACCTTAGCTACACAACTTGACTATTGCATCTTCAAGATGTAAGTCAATATTGCATTCCTCTATGAATACCTCTCCGAGGATATTCACATGAAGTAGCCCCAGGGCTTCATGATTGAGGGAAGCAAGGTGTGCAAGCTAAGGAATCCATCTATGGACTCAAATAAGCTTCTTGATGTTGGGCCATAAGATTTGATGAAATTATAAATGTTATGATTTCAGATGGAATCTTGATGAGCCATGTGAAGCTTAGTGGGAGTTCCTTTGTGTTCATCATGCTAAATGTAGATAATATCCTAATCATTTAAAAATGATATAAGGATAATAATAAGTGTTTTATTATCTGTTTGTTCCACAAGTTAATATATGATCTCAAGGATACCTCTTGGATCTTAGTTCTGAAGGTGTTCAGAAGCAAAGAGAAGGGGGTATTGGGATTGTCACAATAGTAGTACACCTTGAACTTATTCCATTTTTTGGGAAAATTTCAAGAAAAGCTTCCATACCTTAAGATATGATTTTGACCTATCTAAAGGGATAGCACCTCAAAGAGTTGAGGAAGTGAATGTTAGAACTACTTGCACTTGTGCATTAGTTACAAGAAGCTGAGTATATGCTAAATATGTACAGAAGCCAGATATCTACCATACAGTGGGAGTAGTAAAGTCTTACTAATTCTACTATAAAGATAAAACACTTGATTGCAGTAATAACAAAATGTTCATAGATGATGAGATTTTTGAAATAGTGATCTCAAAGTCTTATCTTCAAAAGTTTAAGACCTTGTAGATAGTGATCTATGAGGGTCTTAACCCTAGAAACCTTTGGAGATAGTGATCTCCAAGAACAAGGGTATTCTAATAAGGATTATGGAAATATTGGTTATGATAATTGTTAAGCTGTAGTGTCAAGGACACTATGACTAACAAAATTGAGTATTGGTTGCATGAGATGCAACATTCGCATTAAATGCGAGCACTGTTACTGGGGATATGCAAGGGTCGTAAAAGGACTTAGCATAGTCTTGCAAGAACAAAGTGACTGATTAGCTTACCTAGCTATTTTCTAAATAGTCTATGATTGTCACATGAGTGTGGGTTTAAATGATTAGCCCATCAATGGCTCTTTGGGCTAGTGGGGGATTGTTGGAAATGCGAGCCCACGGCGAGCCATTAAGCAATAAATGTTATTGCAAATGTCATTCCCTGATCTGAAATGAAGAATGAATAATTTTCATAATAGGTCCCTTTGTACAATTAGGGTTATGTACCATGACCATCTTGATGATCATACAGCCATTGATTCAACTGTTGAATCATAGAGGCTGGTGCTTGGATGAATATCTAAAGAGTTAGATTGAGGACTCATCGAGCTCCATCAAATGATCGTTAAGAGATGATCTCCAGCCTGAGTAGGAGATGGAAATCCTTATCTTTAAAGGCTGATATCTGACCGACCTCTTGATGCAGGTCCTCTGCATAGGAATAGAGATTCGGAGGTGTCAGATTAGTTAGGTCAAAGAGTTGACTTAACGAGATTAAGATAACCAAAGTCCTATAGCGTATGCTGTCATGATATAGGTACGCATCCTCTGACCGGAGACAGATGTGTTACTATATGTCTGAGTATGTACATTTGGCAGACCAATAGGTTGATGACCTAATCAAGGTCTATACACCAGCGCGCTGGTGTGCATGTAAGGGCATATGAGTAATACGATCCATAAAGGGATTATACATGTTCATTTACTGAACCAGAATACATGAGCTTACTCATAAGATATTGGGAAGAATCAAATTTCGTGCGCACGGTCGTCTCGCTTTGGAAGCTTGACTGAATTTGTAGCTTTGATATATACTTTTGGAAAGTATATGATCAAGACCTAGGTATGATATATGCTTTTGGAAAGTATATAATCAATACTGACTCCCAATGATCGAATGAGAAACTTACTGATAAAACCATGAAGTAGACAGTATAAAGTAGATCAAATACTTCAGGTTTAATCTGAGTCTTCAAGTATGCAGGATGTACAGGTATTAGGAATACCTGAGGGTGATGTTATCATAAACGATTGTATAACCATGACGCTTCCATTCCTAGGGAGTGATGAAACGGGTCTGGATTTTAGTGTCTCCTCTCAGTAGAAAAGTAATCTGATCTTATTCCAAATGTTGGACATTGATCTGAATGTGATTCAGATTCAATGAGAAGATTAGATTTACAGTCTTGATTTAATCAAGCATCTATGGGAGGCCCGCGATCTGGATTTGAGATACGATCTCAATATCCAAGTCACTATACATGGAACAATACAATCGCCCTGTCCTTATCTCCAAGTATCTGCGGAGAAAGCGCATTATCCTTGAAGGAGTTCATGGATAATTCTATTATTGATATATGTATCCAAGCATTGAAAAAATAGATAATTAAATGTGATTTAATTATCATGAATAATATGAATTTGATTCATATTATAAAGAGAGTTATCTAAGATAATTAAATGTGATTTAATATCAAAGATGTAAGTAATATGAATATGATTCATATTATTGGAGAACAAGAGAAATGAGATCCAAGGTGATTAAATATGATTTAATTATCATGGATATGGATAATGTGGATAGCAATATCCATATTAGTCATATATATTATAAATGTGATTTATAATATAGAAGAGAGAGGTGTTTGTAATTTACATTTATTAATTAAATGTTAATGTGAATTGGATTCACATTGGACATTAAACTGAAAATGTAATTTACATTTTATTTTGGGTTGTGAATGTGATTCACAATTTTTTTAATGGCAATATTGCAATGTCTACAAAATAATTGTGAATTATTTTTGTAGATAATTTGTAAAAAAAGTTGTTGCATAATCTTGGAGATTACATTAAAGAGATGAGAGCCACCTTCCATGTATATGGAGTGGACGGCCACCACTCCTATTAGGAATGTGTGGTCGTCCCCTCCTTCCAACATGGAAGGAGGCACTCTCTCTCCTATGATCTCCAAGAGATCTTGATTTAATTTGGTAATTAAATTGTGTTGATTTATCAACATATATTTAATATAAATTAAACTACTTGTTGTTGATTTTACCAACACAAATCTTGAGCATTAAAAGAAACACAATTAATGAGAGCCATTGGATTTGTGTTGTCCCATGGATTGAGATCCATGGATCCCAAAAGCTATAAAAGGAGAGGCACCCCATTGCTCTTCTTTAGACACACATAAGTGAGACAACAAGTCTCTCTCTCTCTCTTTCTCTTTCTCCCTCTCATGGGAGTCAACCATGGATGCCCTAAAGAGACTCTCCATCGCCGCGACATCGTCGTTATGCTGCCCGATTGTTTGCTCGTGGATCTCCGTCTCCTTCGATGCGTCTCGCTCGTGAAGAAGATGTCGGATCTCGTATGTCGATATCAGGAGATCCTATCGCTTGGATCATCAACATGGATTGCCAGAAGCACACGGTTCATCCCCGCACTTTGCAAGCGTCTCCTCCGTCGGATCAGACTTGAGACAGAAGGTCTCTTTGTTTAGAGACTCGATCGCAACCACGCTTCAAGAGGTAACCCGAATACTTGTTTGTGGTTTAGACGAAATGATCCGAGAAGTGTTCTTGGATCATGTGGTTTCGTCGCATAAAAATTTTTTAATTTCCGCTGCATAGAACAACTAGTGCGACTAGTCGTTCTTCATCGTATCCGATACGACGATTATGCTTCCTTGATGCGCTTGAGGATCTAACCATATCCTTCAACATGTCATGTGTCTCCAGGAGGCACAGACGGCTTCTCAGCCCCGTCTTCAGGCACGAGGAGATCCGAGTAGCAGCGATAGCTCGTCCCAGCGCTCCAGTCAGCCTAGATTGGTTCACCTTGTACATGCAGAGCCGTACCAGTAGCCACATCCTTACTACCAGTCACCACCATCTCAGGACACTCAGATGGTGGTCTACCAGCCGGATCATCCCCTGGCAGTACTCTGCCACACCCTTAGGAGCCGGAGCCGTTGATGGATGTTAACGGGATTTGGTACGATCGACCCTAGTCCGGTATTCGACGAGACCATCCCAGATTTCGTTGTTCAGCCGGAGGTGCCAGTTCCCAGCAGCAGCCTCCAGTTCAGGGTGGCCAGTATGACCATCAGTGAGAGCAGCACCAGCAACCCCCAGTCTCCCAACAGCAATCATCCCAGCCACAACAGCAGTATGGTCCTCGTCCCTATCAGCAGGGGCAGTCTTGGAGGCGAGAGCAGCCTCAGCAGTATCATCCCCAGCAGTACCCCTCTCACCCGCACCAGCCACAGCAGCAGCCTCACTACCAGCTAGGCCACCTGTCAGGTTCTCATGGGTCAATCCCCACCTTAGACGACCTAGCCCGCCTCATGACAGAGCAACAGGCTACCTTCAGACGGGAGATGGATGAGTTATGCCAGGAGATGCGGGAGATAATGAGAGGGAAGGCCGCCATTACTGTCCAGATTGAGCCGAACCCGAACAATCTGAAGAGGAAGTCTGAGCAGGTAGAGTAAATATTCGTAAATTGCATATTTGTAAATTGTATATTTGTAAATACTTGCACAGTTTTTCCAAATTATAGTTTACATTTAAACTAGCTTGGAATTAAATTGACAAATGGAGCTTGGTTAAGACCTTAATCCACATAATAATAAGAGGAACCTTATAGGGCTTAGGATTGAGACTTTTCAGGTCCATTGGGACTTAAGTATTTGAGTCCACTAGGATATGAGCATATGTCATCTTGATGAGCCTAAGTGGAGCACTTAATAACACACGTATGGCTCTCAGAGACAATGGCTTTACTTGCACCAGCACTTTACACATAGCTCTTCACGGATGAGGTGGTGAGGAGGCAGTTTCCTTTGGCTTGGGGTAGCATATGAGGTTAGTACTTCTAGACGGAACCTCTCCTCTTCTTATAGTGAAGGAAGTGCATCTCAACTTGGTCTGGTAGTTATGAAGTCTGAAGACAAAAGCCGTGGGTTGCAATAAAGCTTCAAAAGAGGGATAGTCTACTTGCTCAAGAGGAAAAACTCCTTGTATATATGCTGCACCATGTAGATATGTTGTACAGATGCACACAAAAGAATGTGCAAAAAGAAAAGAACTCCAAAAAAATGGTGGGTCGGATTGAAAATTTAATAATCCCACCGGAGTGTATATAGTCAAATAAAGCAAAAGCTTATGTTATACATGACCATCTCATGAAGCTTGTTGCGGGAGACTCAGCTACACTGGTTAGAGCTCCCAAGGATACATGGCTATACTGACCATGGTCCATTCTCTTCTTCCCCCACTTCTTGAGCCGGTTGCACTTGAACTTAGAAGGGTATACCCCGCTTCTCGAGGAAAGAGTTGCTAGACCAAGGCATTAGAGTTACCAGGTTGAGGGAGGATGTTTCTTTATTACTTCTGAGGTGGGGAGCTACCTATCACTTACACCGTACAAGGAAAGATTCATGGTCATTAGAGTTTGTGTATGTAGACTTCTTCTGATCTAGTTTATTGAGGAGTCTTGACCATAGATCGGTGGAACTTAGAGGCTGTTAAGTTTTAAGCTTAAGTTCCGACAAATTAATAATCCAAAGGTCTGACCGAGCTCCATATTTCAATTTAATGAAGGAAAGTTTAATAATCAACCTTGATTTCTCCTCCTTTTCTTTTTCTTTCTCTCTTGCACTTCTTTTTCAAATAAGTGTTTGCTAAGGGACTACCAAAAGTAAAGTATTGGGGGGTGATGAATCCCAATTCATCACTCTTTATTCCTTTATTTTAGCTAGAAACCTGAGCCAAATACCATGTAAATAGGTGTAAATATCATAAATTGTGAAAATGCATGCATATTGTAAATATGCATAATTAGCATGTTTTTGAGTAAAGATAAAGGAATAAAGAGACACAAGAAAAAGAGAGAAATATTTAGAATAAATATTGAGTGACCTAATCCCAAGGGAGGGCTCAACATGGGCCTGACCATAAAAGAACCCAAGTAGAGAGAGATAAGGTCAATCATATATGTACATATCTCCAAATATTTAAATAAATTTATTTTCCTCAAAATAAAAATTAAAAAATGTTTCTCATATTTTGTACATATTTGTAAAAATAAAACTAAAATAAAAATGGGAAAAATAAAGAAAATAAAAATTAAATAAAAGTCTCTCTCATCAGTGTACATAAACCATGTATATCCAATCAAATGCCTAATTATTTTCTCCATGTAAATAATTAATAAATTCAAATAAAAAATATGTTTATATACTCCATATATTATGGTGTAAATAAATAAAATAAAAATCTAAAAACAAAAATAAAATTCATCTCCCACCTTGTATATATATACCATGTACATATGTATATACACCTATTTATTTGACCCGTGTAAATACATCATAAAAATAAAATAAAAATACCTTATTATTCCAAATTTTATGTTGAAAATAAATAAAATATAAAATTCCGGCGATCGACATTGACGCACCGGTGCGTGGTTCTTCCGGCGATCGTGAGGGATTTCAAGTTCCCCCCGAACACACTTCAGCTCCTACCCCGCTTCCACGGGCTCGCCACAGAGGAGCCCCATCTTCATCTCCAGGAGTTTGAGATGATCTGTAGCACCGTCCACGATCGTCAGGTGGACGAGGACATTATTCGGATGATTGCTTTTCCTTTCTCCCTGGCAGACAGAGCAGACAACTGGCTGACGCATTTGGGGAGATATGTTTACACATGGGAGCAGCTCCGCACCGAGTACTTGAACAAGTACAATCCACTCGGGCAGACTAATGCAGCGAGGGCCCTGATTAGCAACTTCTCCATTCTCCCCAACGAGCAGTTCCATGAGGCATGGGAGAGGTTCAGAGAGTTGACTGACAGATGCCCGCACCACGGCATCACGAAGCCGAACCTAGTTCAGAGCTTCTTCTGCGGGTTGACACTAGAGTTGCAGGGCCTCGTGAACGCTACTTGTGGCAGTGTCGATCCATGGAACACGTGCATCGTCACGTGATATTTTGGGATATTTGCATGTATGGGCTTTGGGTTTTCTACTTGTTATGAAATGAAATTAAGGTTTTGATATTTGCAGTTATACCCCAGTGCGTGGATTTTATTAAACACGTACTGAATATTTGGGCTTTTACGCATTTTACCCTAAAGTTTCCGCACCTGTTACGTTTAAACCTTTGGAACTAAGTTTCTTTGCATTTAGGTCTCTATGTGCTGTGTGCCTCGTTTTTAGTAAATAAAATATCAAATCCAAATTAGGTAAAATTTGGATACGTGGCTCCTGCCACTGTGTAAAAATTTCCCTAAATTTTTAGGACATTTTTTAGGCTTTTTACTATTTAAAAAAATCAAAAATACGCATTTATGTTACTATTTGAAAAAGAAAATCAAAGAAAAATATAAAAACCTCTTTAAAAATTCTAAAAATATTAGTGGTAGTTATTTTTAGTATATTTTAGCTTCTATCAAATTTTTGTGCTATTTGGATTTATAAAACCCTTAAACATTGCAAAACCCTAAAAATCTTATAAAAATCCTAAAAAAATCTATAAAAATAAAAAAAATGCAAACTATTTTTCTATAGTTTAGTTTTTATCTATATTTTTCGTAAAAATTGCCTCCAGACTTTTATAGATCAATTTTATATTTTTAATTGATCTTTCAAGTCTGGCTGCACAGCGACCCTTATTTTTCCTCTTTCGTGATTTTTATAAAATCAAATGAAAATTGAAAAATTCTGAAACATTCACCAAAAACACTTAAAAACCTAAAAAACCTAAAAATATTTTTGTTTGAATTTTTTGTATATTTTTTAGTGCTTTCATAAATTGTTGTATTTGCTTGGTTTCTCATTTTCTTATAAAATTAAAAAATATAAAAAAATAAAAACAATTAAAATCCACCAAAAACATTTTCCCTTTTATTTTTCGATTTTGACTACTTCGTAGGCCGCAAGGCCATCCCGTGCTCCTTGAGTCCGACCTTAGTCGCTATACCGGGTTAATAAAAATAGCGAGGACCGCTCTTGATTTTATTGTTTGATTATCTGATTTTGGTGGTCTCTTTTTCTTGACTGACCGATTCCTCTCGATCCGGGTCGCAACGACCCGAGTGTGATTATTTTCACCTAGCCCGGATTGAGTGTTGAACTTTTAGGGTCATCAGGTAGCTAACTTGTCTCCCCGTGTTATTTTTTCCTGTTTTTTTAATTTCTTCCATGGATTTTCATCAATATATTCATATATTATGTCATTCAAATTTCATGTGAAACAGAGATTCCTATGGCCTCCATTTAGAAGAGTCATTTTTAGTAATTCTGTTGCCATTGAGAATGACTATCTGGATAGAGGTCATATGAATCTATGTTTCGCACGAAATTTGAATAGCATAATATAGAGATATAGTGATGAATATTAACGGAAGAAATTTTCAAAAAATAAAAAATAACAAATGGGGGAAATTGCGCGGGGGAGCGAAGTTAGCTCCCCCCAAGGGGCAGCCCCATTGAACTCTATCTCTCTCTCTCTCTCTCTCTCTATATATATATATATATATATATATAGGAGATTTTCAAATGAGGCAAGGTCTCACCATATATATGGTGAGCCACCCTCAATTTAGGAATCTTTTTAATATATTTTACAATTTCTTGCTTCATACATATAACAATAAATATTAAAATAACATGTATAGTGAAATAAAATTATGAAATATTATTATATTTTATGAAAATGTTATTAAATTTGGATTCTATATTTTTACAAAATTCATTCTTTTTACAATGCGCACTTTATACTTTTACAAAACTATTACAGAGTTTTTACTAAATTCACAATAGCCTTTACAATTTCTAAAAAAAACCCCCATCTAATTTGAAAAGTCCCCTATGTATATATGGAAAAAAGGAGCCTACCTCGGCAGGTGCCGGTAACTCCCTACACCGGGCCTAATTTTTCATTATCTTTTGTTTTTTTTTAAATGAAACCTTGAGGTATTTAGATCACTATGTATCACCATGTTGTCATTCCAAATTCAACTTAATTCGAGACTTTTATCATCTCCATCAAGACCACCAAATTTTATCGGTCTCATAATTTCTGAAATCGACCCTGTCTAGATGAACTTGTTAGGAATGTCTGTTTAGCTTGAAACTTGAAACACATATTCCCCTTAACATATTAAGTAAATCCTCCTAACTTTTAGTTCAAAAAAAAATAAAAAAATAGTCGAAAAATGGGGTAGGTGTACGGAATTTCCTACACCTCAGGGTGCATGATCCCTGCCCTAAGTGTATATATGGCTTATCCAATGAGCCATGTGCCCATTAACGTTTTGATGAGCACCCATTATGAGCCATACACGTGTATTAGCAATAACTATATTTCTAATTATACGCTACCATGCATTTAAAAAATCCTATATTTCCTATTATACATCGTCCCTAAATTGGAAGACAGTTTTGGAAAGAAATGATTCAAATAAATGACCACACGGATGATTAAGATCTAAACGCTATGATACTAATAAATATAATCCGTCAAGTAAATGCTTATTGTGAGATCGGTAATATCAAGACAATTATTAGTAATTTACATCCAAATAGTTCCATTGTACAGAATTTAGTAATGTGTATAAAATAGTCAAATAAATGTGTGTTGTGAGATCAGTAATAACATAACAAATGATTAATAATACCATTGTGTATGTAATACACATTAAATTAACAAATAGTTACTTTCTTACTTGAGCAATGCACATGACTTACTGACCATTACTTTGTTATTTCTGATCTCATAGTAGCTATTACTTGAGAATCGTACACATATTACTGAACGTGTGATATAAGACATAGATTATACATTACTGAACATAGACAATAATTTACTTGATAACTGTATATATATTACTTGAGTATCATCTCTAAATTACTGAATTATCTTCAAAGTAATAAAATATATGGAAATTACTGACCATTTATTATGGTTTTACTGACTTCACAACAAGCACTTACTTATCTACTGTGTATATATTACTGAATTCTGCACCATATAATAAAATGAATGTAAATTACTGACCGTTGTTTGGATATTACTGTCTCGCAACAACCATTTATGTAAGTATTATTTCTAAATTACTGAATTCTATTCAAAGTAATAATACATATAGAAATTACTGATCATTTGTTATGCTTTTACTGACTTCGCAACAAGCACTTACTTGACCAGTGTGTATATATTATTGAATTCTAAACCATATAATAAAATGAATGAAAATTATTGACCGTTGTTTGGATATTACTGATATCGCAACAATCATTTACTTGATTATTGTTTATATATTACTGACTTGAGCATTGATTCGAATGTTTTCTTTCCAAAATGTTCTTCCTATTTTTTAGGATACGATATAATTGGAATACCCCTTATTGTTAAATCACTTTGCATATTAATCTCCTTCGAAAAACAACATGCTTTGAAATAGGTAACCACTCAATTGGTAATACACATGTATGGCCTACAAATGGTGCTCACCGAAATGCTAATGGGCCCTGTACGCATTAGATAAAAATCATATATATATATATATGCTAATGGGCCCTGTACGTATTAGATAAAAATCATATATATATATATATATATATGTGGTTAAAATGGGGCTGCCCCATTAGGGGGGGCTAACTTGGCTCCCATCGTGCCATTTTTTTATTTTTTGAAAAAATTCTTGCGTGGATTTCATCAATATATCTCTATATTATGTTATCAAATTTCGTGCAAAAAAGAGATTCCTACAACCTTCATCCAGAAGGGTCGTTTTTAGCAATTTTGTTTCAGTTAAAAAAAGAATGTCTGGATGGAGGTCGTAGGAGTCTTTGTTTCGTACAAAAATTGAATTACAAAATATATGGATATAGTGATGAAATTCGAAGAAAGAAATTTTCAAATAAACAAGTGAAATAGGGTGGGGGAGGGAAGTTAGCTCTCCCTACGGGGCAACCCCACTTAACCCTATATATATTGTTAAAGCTCCCATGAAAGTCAGACTTAGTAATAAAGTACCTCATGTTTTACCTTCTACTTCTAGCTCTCGCAAAACCTTCTACAACTTGTCATGCAACAATACCTTGACCAACTCCAAGTCCAATAGAAGCAAGCCCTACAGCTAATCCAACAGCAATAACGGAAGTGGCATAAATCAATGGATTCATATTAGACTAAGTTCCTCGCACAAAAAAAAGAAATGGTTAATGATACAATCAACCAATGAATTATTATTTATTTTTTTATCACTAAATATCACTAAAATATATTATATCTGGTCGAAATAACTAAAAATCCAAGAAATAATATATATATATATATATATATATAGTCCTTCCAATAAGATATGGTCCTTCCATCTCTAAAGGAGACCAACGATCATAGCCATTAGATTCAAATCTAATGACACCATCAATTTGTTTGTCCAAAAGGGTATTTTAGTCTTCATCTTTTGCATTAATTATATATTCCATTTAATATTTGAAAATACTAAATTTAGATAGATCTAATTTTGGTATTTTTTCTTAATGCTTTATTTAGATAATGTTCTATTTTGTGTTGGGCGACATTACGTGTGGTGTTTATGTTCTCTCATTGTTTTGTAGAATATGTGATTCCTATGTAGCGATTGAATGTTTTTTTGTATAATCCATGGTTCCTTCTAAATTCATCATCCAGTTGTAAACTTTATGTGGTATTTTGTAGAATGTAATTCATACTAGTATTATATTAGTGATTTATATGAAATCTGCAAATTTGTTGTAAATGTTGCATGTCATTCTACAAAGAAATGCCAATTTCGTAAGAAACACATCCAAAATTTATAATACACATCCTAAATGTATAATACACATCTAAAATATATAATACACATCAAATATAAAAGATGCCTAAAAATTACAATTGGATAATACATATCAAAACTATATAATATAGATCAAAAAATTATATATTACACATGAAATATATAAGATATAGTGGTTGCATGGCCTCCCTACGCTACCATCAGTGTATTACACATTTTATTCTGAGGGTGAGCTCTCGAGAGGGGAGTCACCATGATGACACTATATTAAATCAGAGAAGGGGAATAACATAATACATTACCACTACTCCCAAAAACGCGTTAGAGCCTTACAATGCGACACTTCTTTTTCTGCATAAAATATCTGATTTTTAAAAATGAGGTCATTTCTCGCTAGTCAGTTTTTGCCCAGAGCGCTGCAAAAGGCTTAGCGATGTCATCTGAGGAGTTGTTTCCTATCTTCCTCACCGATTCCTAGAATACCACCATGCCATCTGTCTTCACCCATGGAACCGCTAGTTCCTTCCAAACCTGTGTTGAGGCTGCGCACGTGAAGAAGAGATGTTCCGACCTTTCCATCTGCTCCCCACATTTTTCACATGTTAAGTCCTACAACCCAAAGATCTTTGCTCTCCTTTCTTTGTCACAGAGTCTTCCTCTCCGTAGACACCATAGAAAGACCTTTATCCTGATTGGAATCTTGTTGATCCAACTAATTTTCAGATTCTGACAGAGTTCCTGATCGTGACCCTCCGAATTGTTTCTGAATTCTCTATACAGCTTTTTGATCGATACCTTTGTGTCCATCCATTCATAGTGATCTCTATTCTTAGTGAATATACCCGATGTCGGAATCTCTGACTATAACGTATCAAGCTCCTCTCTCCTTCTAACAAAGAGGACAACATAAAACTCTGGGATCCAAGCTCCAAATCATTGTATTACACATGATGATCTACGCATTATTGTTGCTGATTGCGTGAAGATATGCACATGTCGTTGTTGATCTAGGCATTATCGATGCCACCTACATGAAGATCTACTCACCCCGTCGTCGATCTATGCATTGTTGATGTTGCCTGCATTAAGATCTACACATGTCGTCGTCGATCTACACATTGTCGATGCCACCTGCGTGAAGATATACACACATCGTCATCGATCTACATGTTGTCGTCAATCCACTTCTACCTTGCCATGATGCCAAGCGTGATGTTGGGATCGCTCCAAGAACCGCCTTACCATATACAACCATTATCAACTATGCTCACGCATCGGCTGGAGTACAACCTTTGATGATACCGGAGACGAGCGACAACCTCCTCTTCCTCCCGTTTTTTGTGTGTATGAGGTTAGGGGTTTGAAATGGTTTGCTGGCAACGTGAATGGAAAATTAGGAGAGAGATTAATGAATAGATATTTTAGTAGATTATATACTATATTTAGATAATTAATAATGGCCAAAATGGATTTTTGATTGACTAAATAATAATAACATGCCCATAATGACAACCGTCAGATTAATTACAGATGTGTGAGATACTGAGATCGTTTGCCTTCCATAGGGATGGAACGACCAAGTCCTATTGGAATGATATCATATATATATATATATATATATATATGGGTAAAATGTATATGCCCCATCGGAGGAGCTAACTTAGCTCCCCTGCATTATTTTTCACAATTTTTTTTATTTTTTTGGAAAATACTTCCATGGATTTTTCTAAATATATCCCTAGATTATGTCATTCAAATTTCGTGCAAAATAGAGGCTCTACGGTCTCCATCCAGACGATCATTTTTTAGCAATTTTGAGATCGTTAAAAAATGACTGTCTGGATGGAGGTCGTAGAAGTTTCTATTTCGCACGAAATTTGAATGGTATAATATAGGGATATAGTGATGGGTATTCAAGAATTTTAAAAAAATAAAAAATATGGGGAAAATAGGACGGGGGAGCCAAGTTAGCTCCCCTTAGGGGGCATCCCCATTTTTCCCAATATATATAATAGGGAAAAAGGATCCTACATCGGGTGATGTAGGCAACTTACCTACATCGGATTTTTTTCTAATTAATTTTTTAATTTTTTGAAATGAAATCTTCGTAGATTTACATCACCATATACCACCATTATGTCATTCCAAATTCAACTGAATTCTAGACTTCTATCCCCTCCATCAAGACTGTCAAATTTTAACGGTCTCAGAATTGCTGAAAATAACCTCCTTAAGATGGGCATGTTAGAAATATTTTTTTCCCACGAATTTTGAAACACATAATCCACTCTATATATTAAGTAAATCTCAGTGAGGTTTCATTTGAAAAAATAAAAAATAACGAAAAAAATGACCCGATGTAGGTAAGTTACCTACATCACCCGATGTAGGCTCCTTGCCCCCATATATATATATATATATATATATATATATATATATATATATATATATATATATATATATATATATATAATATATATATATGGGTAAAATGGGCTGCCCCCTGGGAGTAGCCAACTTGGCTACTCCCACCCTATTTTGCCCTCATTTTTTATTTCTTTGGAAAATAAAAATTTCTATATTCATCGCTATATCCCTCTAACATTCTATTAAAATTTCGTCAGAAACAGAGATTCCTAGGCCCTCCATCCAGACGTCATTTTTTTTAACGGTCGCGAGATTTTTCAAATCGACCCTGTTTGGATGGAGGCCATAGGAGTCTCTGTTTCTGATGAAATTTTAGTAGAATGTTAGAGGGATATAATGATGAATTTACAAAGTTTTATTTTCCAAATAAATAAAAAAATGAGGGAAAAATAGGGTGGGAGTAGCCAAGTTGGCTACTCCCAGGGGGCAGCCCCATTTAACCCTATATATATATATATATATATATATATATATATATATATATATATATATATATATATATATATAGAGGAGTGATCCTATGAGAGCAAAATTTTGTGAGAGCATGAGAGGGGTGATTCTGGACCACATGATTCACCCAGGAGAGAGAAGACCAGGAGAGAGAAAACAGAATCATGTGGTCCAGAATCATTCCTCTCATGCTCTCACAAAATTTTGCTCTCATAGGATCACTCCTATATGTGTGTGTGTGTGTGTGTGTGCGTGTGCGTGTGCGTGTGTGTGTGTGTGTGTATGGAGCCTTTCCAATGAGGTGTGCCTTTTCTGAAATTTAAAAAGTCACTACCAAATTTGTAAGTTGTGCAATAATTTTGTAAAATATGAATTGCACATTGTAAAATAATGATGATCATATTATTTTGTAAAATTAAGCATTCATATTGTAACTAACATTGTGTGTTCAATATTATAATAGTTTTGTAAATCTTTCTTGATATACATATTATGCTTACATTTACTATAAAATTTATAGTGTAAGAAATAGTAAAATAAATAGAAAAATCCAAATTGGTGTGGCTTTCCATGCATCCAAGTGTACCCTATATAGGGGGTCCTTCCAATGAGGTGGGTTTTTCCTAAATCTTAAAAGTCACTATCGAATTTGTAAGTTGTGTAATAATTTTGTAAAATATAAACTGCATATTATAAAATAATAATGATCATATTATTTTGTAAAATATAGCATCCATATTTTAACTAACTTTTTTTGTCCAACATTAGAATATTTTAGCAAATCTTTCTAGATATACATATTATGCTAACATTTATTATTAAATTTATAGAGTTATAAACTGTAAAATAAATAGGGGGTGGCTTTTCATGCATCCAAGAAAGGCCCACCACATTGCAAGTTTCCCCTATATAGGGGACCCTTCGAATGAGATGAGCCTTTTCTTGAAATTTGAAAAGCAACTACCAAATTTGTATGTTGTGTAACAAATTTGTAAAATATAAACTACATATTGTAAAATAATGATGATCATAATGTTTTGTAAAATATAGCATCAATATTGTACCTAACACATTTATGATCATAATGTTTTGTAAAATATAGCATCAATATTGTAACTAACACATTTCATCCAATATTATAATATTTTCATAAATTTTTCTAGATATACATTTTATGCTAATATTTTTTATTAAATTTGTAGAGTTAAAAATTATAAAATAAATAGCAAAAAAAACTTAAATCGGTGGGGCTTTCCACGCATCCAAGAAAGACTCACGTTATTGGAAGTTTCCCCTATATAGAAGGCCCTTCCAATGAGGTGGGCCTTTCTCCAAATTTGTAAGTTGTGTAAGAATGTTGCAAAATTTAAACCGCACATTGTAAAATAATGATGATCATATTATTTTGTAAAATATAGCATCCATATTGGAACTAATGTTTTTTGTCCAATATTACGGTATTTTCGTAAATCATTCTTGATATAATAAGGGCTAACACAGATAAATGAATCTGCAACTGATATTTAGATCTATTTCCTTTTCAAAAGAAGATATTCACATTTATGTCTGTATCCACATACATAATTGAAGCCCATGTTTTTTTTCCGTATATGTACCCATCGAAATAAAAAAAATACATATCTTTGTTAGCCAAAATAAAAATAAAATATCCACATTTGCTTAAGAACATATATGATAGTAGACGAAGACATATTATCTGATTGCATTGCTATGATTGAGTCTAATATGGAAAAAGGAACCTACAACTAAATACTTAGATCCATCTCCTATAAAATGGAAATGAAATCTACATCCGCAAATATAATTTAAACTCATATTCTTTTTCGTATCCATGTCTGCAAAATTTAAAAATAGAATATCTGCCAAACTAAGAATAGATATTTATATCTTCTGAAAAACGTAAAAGATTATAGACTGATACAAATTATCTAATTACGTCTCTATGATAGGAGCCAATTGCAAAAATGAACATAGAACTAATTTGTAGATATGCATTTTTATCCTAACAAATATTCATAAAACTAGTTGAAACCCATGTCCTTTTTCCATATCAATATTCACCAAAAAATAGATATTCATAACCACTTCAAAAAGGGACAAGATACCAAGCCGGTATGTGTATAGATGTCTCGGTTGCATCCGGATATGGGCCTAAAACGTAAGACTTTAAGCCGTTGATGCATGATAAATATAACCTCCAAAACTACTCATAGTAATCATGGAATTAACAAGTATTTGATTTTTCATTAGGATTATGAAAATAAAAGCAAAATAATATAAGAGGGTTATTTTATAATAATAACTTTTGAATATGGTACAAATGCAAATTATTTGAACGTAAGTGTGTAAGTCCTCCCTTCCAATTCAAAGCATGAGGTGTTATTTTGTACTTTCTCCCAATTTCGACCCTTAGTACTCCTCAAGTTTTAAATACCTGACCTTCATGCATTTATTTAATTAAGACGAAATTAATAACTCTTTTGAAGAGTCCTAAAAGTTCTATACATCATCATCTACTATAACCTTTGGCTGCAAAAATGACATTATTGTTGTGGTTTCATATCAAATACGAAAACCTTTCATTATCTCTATCCAAATTTATTTATACATGCCCAGAAGCCACTTGTAGACTTCAATATTGTCGAACATTTATTATGAATTGAAAATTGTGGTGATGAGAAACATGACATTGACAGCCATCTGAATCATATGCAAATAGAAACTCCTCATTATGGCTTCTACATAGATTTTAGTCTTCTATTGCAATAAAAAGACAACTTAGAGGGGGTAAGGAGTATCAACCAGTGTTTAAAAAATCAGATCGGACAGGCCAGTCAGATTGGGAACCGGCCTCAACTTGGTCGGTTCGGTCGGTTTTGTGTAATTAATTTTAAAAAATAGAAAGAAAATAAAAAAATCAGGTCCCATCAGTGATCGGATTGAGTTCAGCTGGATGGTCAGACCGTGTTGACCCGGATATACCTTGTTTTGATGGTTTGGTAAATTTTTTAAAAAATAAAAGTTTAAATAATGAAATAATAGGGTTTTTATCACTTGTGTCCTTAACTTCTGCGATATAAGTTCTGTTCCTCTCTTTTTTGGAATATAAGTTGTGTCACTACTTTCTTAGTGAAATTTTTTAGAAGCAACTGTAAATAAATTATTACAATACTATATTCATATATAACGCTAGAAAACATGACTACAGTTTTACCTGAAATAGACAATCATGTTAATCTATTGAAAGATTTGACATTTTAAATGATTATTTCATTGATATATAACTACAAACTTATATATATGTATCATGTTTATCGGTTTAAAAAATCGATTCGACTGATCATCCCAATACAATAAGCTCGGTCTGATTTTTTTCGTGTCTATAGGAATGATTATGTCAAGTTGACATCATAACCAATCAGACCAGTTTAGACCGACGGTTCGACCCAGTTGGACCAAACCAAAGACTGACGGATTCAATGCCCTGTCCAGGTTTTAAAATCTTAGTATCGACTATAGATTGAAATATTTCATGAAAATAGTCAGAGTAATGAAAAAACAAACCAACCAAGCAATCACATTGTACGAGATGTTTACATGGCAAATCATATGGGTTAAAACTGCAAGCCAAGTTCTCTCAACTTAGGATTTCAACTTAACAGGACCAAGCAACTTCTTTACTAATTCAAAGATAATTACATGGATTCTAAACCATTTACAAAAGATACTTTCTTTACAACTATGAACTAGACACCAAAGTTATCGACATAGATCTGACACTATAGCGAAGTAGAGACTGAACACATTTTGTCTATCTTCTATTTTTTTGGATGGGACGAGCTTCGAGTATCGAATATCAGCTTGCAAACTTTCGGATCTAAGACCATGATGACTTGTAGAGAGTGTTATACTGAAAAATAAAATAACAATAATATCTTTTGAACAATATCATCAACATAATTATTTGCCGAGTATGTATCAGAATACAAGCGCAAGTAGAAATCTCTCAGATAATAATGATGACCCGGATGTGATTTGCGGTCGAGATAGAATAATTACGTAATGGTCGTGATTCTCAACCAATCGGTTCGGTCAACAAGAAAAATATTTTTAAACCACTTTAAAGAAATCAAGCAATGAAATGTAAGAGGTTTTCGCTATTCAATTTACAAGGAGCACGATTTAAAAACTCAGCAGTCAAATTCGAAGATAAAATTTTTAGTGGTTTTTACTTTTTATTTTTTTTAATTTTCGAATAAGGCACAATATGCACAAGGTAATAAAATCTCACATACCACACTCTTTTTGTATTTTTCACAATGGTTAAAAATGCTCAGAAAAATCCAGAGAAAATGTTTTTGTGTTTTATATGCTTTAAAATATTTTTGATAATTTTTACATTTTTTTGATATTTTTGTGATTTTATAAAAATCAAACAGTGACAACAAAAGTGAACAATGCACAATCAAGAGAATTTTGCAACTTAAAATTAATTTAAATGCTCAAAACTGATGTTCACCCCTTTCATCATTGTTATATTTCGGACGTACTTTGTCTTAAGTATAGGGGGTGATCGCCTTGGGTTTCTCATTTCTTGATCCCTCATCGGTCTCATCAACTCTTGATTCTGTCTATACTTATGGATGTTTTACCCTAAGTATGGGGGACAGGTCAAGGCAATGATTTCATATATTCCCACCCTTGACCCTCCCTGCATTGCGTACAACCTACTATACTTAGGATTATATTTAGAGACATTTTACCCTAAGTTTGGGTGGGACACTTCTCCTTTGTTCATTCTTTAGTCGTTGTAGTATAAACATTTCTATACTTAGTATGAGTTATGTCTTCCTTTTTTTCTCTCCGATCTATGAGGACATGCTCAAACTAAGTATAGGGGGGTTGTATATACGTTGTATATACTTTAGTCATAGCTCATACTTTTTTTTCAATAACATGGATAATAAATAAAATACACAATAATGTTTTGAAAGCACTTATAATAAACACAAAAATATTTTGCAAAATATTTAAAAAATGATTGAAAAATCTTTTGAAATTTGTTAGGAAAAGGTTTTGTAAAATGTTTATGACCTTTGTAAAAATATTTTGTTTATAAAAACTTCTTTTCTTTGTTTGAATAATATGTTTTGAAAATCTAGATGCAAATGATTTGGAAAACGATTGCAAAATTAGTTTATAAAATCTATACATACTATTTGAAAAATCTTTGAATAATGATTTTCAAATTTTATAAAAGTTTGTGGAAATTATTTTGTCATAATGGGTTTTAAAAATTTTTGTGAAATTCTTTTCAAATATTTTGAGAATCATGTACATAATGCAAACAAATAAACTTCTCTACAATCACAGTAGATAAACTTGTAAATAATCAACCGTGTAAATTCTTCACCAAAACTCTTGTAAATAATATTGTATTTTCCATTAAAATGAGACAATTACATCACAAAATATTTTTTACATTATACATATCATTTGCATTTGTTGGATTGATGTTGGTAATTGAATGAGTCTAAATAAAATCCGAAGATTGGAGCTTGGTTGGACCTTAATCCACTTAATCACATGAACCTTATAGGAATTGGAATTGAGATACTTCAGGTCTACTAGACTATTATTTGAGACCATGAGACTAGGTTTAGTGTCATTTTGACAGCATAAGTAGAATATTTTGGAACACACGCATGACTCTTGTCGAAAGTGACCTAACTCGCATACTCGCACTTTACACTTTGCTCACCTCAATTGAAGTGGTAAAGGGCTGGATTGTCAGCATAAGACACAAGCCAATGAAAACACCACAACTCACATATCTGTGCCCATTGTACCCCAACTCAATTCAGTAGCCATGAGATCTAATGACAAAAGTTGTGGGTTGTAGAAATGCTTCAAAAGAGGGATAGTCTACTAGCTTAAGAGAAATGTCCATATGTAAATGTTACTGTATATAGTATTGAAAAAATGCAAAACCAAAAGCTCCAAAAAAATAGACGGGCAAAAGTTAAAGAAAAATCAATTCCCGTTGGAGTACATATATGTATATAGTCAACAAGCAATCTTATGCTTCAAAGTCAATATTATTTGAGCCTGCAGTAGGATGACTTGGCTACATTGGTCAAGCATCTTATGATAGGTAGCTATACTGGCTACCATCCATTCTTCTCTCCACTTCCTCATCTTGAGCTAGTTGTACTTGAACATAGAAGGGAATATCTGGCTTCTTGAGGAAAGAGTTGCTGGACTGGGAAATTAGGGTCACCATATTAGAGAAGATTGACTTTTACCGCTTCAGCTGAGAGGGGCCATATATCACACACACTATACAAGATAGACTCATAGTCATTAGGGACAGCGTATGACATGGACTTGTTTTGACCCGACTTTTTAGGAGACTTTGGTAGAGTCCTATAGGTCTTAGTGAATGTTATGTTTTAAATCTGTTTCCCAAAGAGGTTTTGACCACCCCGAATTCCAAAGGTCTGAATGAGCTTCAAACTTTGATTTTAAGAAGACAAGTTTGCAAGTTAAAATCAATTTAAGTTCTTGATTATTCTTTTCTATACATTTTTTTGCACTAACGTGCAAAAATGTTTGCTAGGGACAAGCAAAGGCAATTATAGGGGGGTGATGAACCCCCATTTCATCACCTTTATTCTTTCATTTTGTCTTTTAAATCCTTGTAAAATCTTGTAAATATCATTATTTTTCATGAAATAACATAAATTATTTATTGCATAAATATTGTATAAAATACTATATTTAAAGCCAAAATAAAGGATAAAGAAAAGAAAAATAAATGAAATAGCAAAGGTATTGAATGACCCTATACCCCGAGACCTAGGTATCATGATGACTGGGTCAACATGAAATAAAGTAGGGAGATAAGGACCAAAAATATAATAAAGCCCAAATTTATAAATCTCCAATAAATCAATTGTGGGACCTATTTTATTCTTTATCATATATACATCAAATAAATAAACTTTGTATATGAAAGTTCTAGATAAATGTATATAGAAGGACGCAAAATTTATTTCATGTAATAATAATCCATATTGTACCTTTTACACTGAGAATAAAAATCCAAAAACCCAACTTTCCATACCTATATCTCCTCCATTTGAACTCAAAATTCATCAAAATCACCATTAATTGTATATAACTTTTAATTATCTATTTAAGGAAGGTTCATTTAATTTGGTATTAGGATGCGAAGTAAGGTTTTGGACCCTACTTGAATGACATATTTATTAATTTATTTTTTATATTCTTTAATATTTTATATTTTATAATTTTATAAATATTATTTATATTATATATAAATAATTAAAATAAACTGTAAAAATACAATGAAAAATTAGTATACTAAGATACATAGATGAATTACATGTACATATATCCATATAATAAACACATATATTTATTTGAGTGTTTAAATGCCTTCAGAAAAATACCATAAAATATATTTGAGTATATTTAAATAAGTTATAAATATATAAAATAATTATATAAAACAATAAAATCTAAAATATAAAATAAAAATAAAATACACACAATATAGGTAATTATACTATAATTACACTTGTAAAAATAAAAGTCTAATAAATTAACCTATAAAAATAAATCAAATTCTCTAAAAAATAATATATAAAATAATAAATATTTTTTATATTTAAGCTTTATTTCATAAATTAGTTTACTATTTTATTTTCAATTAACTATCCTTTTTAATTTCTATTTTGTCTTTTAATGGCTTCACCAACTTAGCACAGTGCGATAACTATGAATGCTCGGTCTTCTATCTTGTAAATTTTTATTTTGATGATAATCCAATCTTGCAGAGTGAGTTGATGAGCCAAAAAATCGATCAATCCGGATCAGATAAAAATAATCACTCTCGATTCGTTGCGACCCGGATCGATAGATCAATCAGCTCAATAAGAAAAATGAAGGAACAGACCACCAAAACAAGATAAAAATCAAAGAAACTCAATAGTGGCCATGGCTATTAGATTAGCCTGGTATAGCGACCAGGGTCGGACTCAGGGAGCACGTAATGGCCTTGCGGCCTACGAAGTAGTCTAAGGAAAAGAGAAAAATATAAAAAACGAGGTTTATGGTGGGTTTTTAATGTTTTTTATATTTTTTGGATTTTTAAAATAATAAAGAAAATAAATAATCAAGGAAACAAGCAACTTCTAACAATTATTGAATCACTCAAAATTCATCCAAAAATTCAAACAAAAATATTTTTATGTTCTTTATAATTTTTTATGTTTTTAGTGAATTTTTGGTATTTTCTGATTTTTAGGGAATTTTATAAAAATGAAACAAGACAGAAAATGCAAGACACTGTCCAGTCAGGCTTCTACAACAATTTAAAAATTCTAAATGGTTGTTTCAAGTCCTGGGAGTAATTTTCCTCTAAAGTATGAAATACAAAGAAAAATTAGGCATTGGATTATTATTTTTGGATTTTTCAATTATTTATTAGAATTTTTATATAGTTTTCAATGTTTTTCAATTTTTATATTTTCTTTATGTCAAAAAATGACCAAACTTGGTCAGAAAATAAAACACAACAAAACACACTAAATCTATTTTGTTTTGTAATTTTTGAAGATGTTTTTAATATTTTTTTATGAATTTTAAAACTGAACAGTAAGAAAAAGTGATGTTTTTGAATTTTTAAATATAGCAAAAAGGCTCTAAAAATTCTCAAAAATTAGTGAAAATTCTACAGTGGCAGGAGCTATGTGTCAAATTTTCACTTAATTTGGAGGTGACTTGTTATTTTATTTAAAGCAAACACAAGCCCACAATTTGCAGGACCTATCTGCAATAAAAACAACTTCTGGGGGCCTAAAAGTAATAATCCAAGAAACCCAGGGGGTCCGGTGCAAAATTCCCAGATCTACATGCGCTTTGCACGTGTCTGGGGCACTCAGGGACCTAAATGTAAATAAAATAGTTCCTAGGGCTTTTTAGCAACAGGTGCTAAAAACCCAGGGGACTATTTGCAATTTACCCACTAAATTCGGCACATGTGGAAATAAAATGTTCACAGGGGTATATATGCAAATACTAAAAAGATATTTTCATTCATGAACACCCTAAAACAACAGGCCCATACATGCAATTATCCCAAGAAATCACGTGTCGAAGCACATGTCCCACAACGTACAGGGGTATAAAAGTAAATAACAGAAACAACAAGGTCCACAATGCAAGATGACCAAAATAAAAACAACTGAACTAGATATTTACAGGACTAAATATTAACAACAAAAGAACAGGGGCCTAAGGATATTTACCCTTTATTAAGCGGAGGGCTGGATGCGCGCCACATAGCGAATCGGACGGTGGAGGAGCGCGGCACACAACAAAGGCACCCCGCTTGGATCAGACGGCTGAGGACCTCCCACGTGGAGGATCTGACGGTTGTGAATCGCTGTGGGTAAACGAAGGGTCCCCTGCTCTGATCTAACAGAGGAGAGCTAGCCACGTGGATGATCAATGGCTGTTGTACGCCGTGTCTAACCCTCGTGGATGGAGGGTCCAGATCAGTCCTCCAAGAGATCGGACGGTGGAGGGCTCCTCGAATAGATGGATAAGATCGCGTCTGGAGCAGGAGGAAGATTGGACGGCTCGGGAGGATACTCGAAGAACAGGTGGCCGGTGAACTTCGCCGGCCCGGTACGTGCACGGTGATCCCCCTCGTGGGCTGCTGGTGATCGGAGAAGAAGCGCCTGGGCCTCCCGCGTCTGAAGAGCCCCTCCGAGGCGCAACGGAGCTCCGGAGAGCTCAGGCGACACCGGCGGAGCTGGAGTTGCTGCCCCTGAACGTCAAGCCCTTAGATGGGCTCGTCTTGACCTGCAAAACAACGCAACAGACTCCTGGGTCGAGGGCAAAGTGCCTCGACCCGGTTAGCAGTGGTGGGGATGATCGATGCGTCGAGATGGGGGAGCTCCGGCGAAGCGACGGCGGTGGAGCCCCAATCCCAGTTCCTTTGTGAACTGGGTTGAATGGTTAGGCGGAGAAGGTGCGTGGGGGGAGTGCAAAGGAGATGGTCGACTCCGATGGTCGAGATGTGGGCGAGGGTGGTCGGAATCGAGGGTCGTCGGCGGAGGAGCGAATTGGGCGTAACTCAAAATTAGCGGAAAAGAGAAAGAACTGGAGCTACCTGATGGACGAGGTCGACTGGGGATGAGTTGATGAAGCTATAGGTCCTAGCCTCGAGGGCCGTCGATGCCCGAGGCTCGAGCACCACGTCTGGGCGGCGCACGGCGGCGCTACGTTGCCGGATCAATGGTCCGCTCGCTCCCTCCTCGCTGCAACACAGCCACTCGCGAGCTGTCACTAAGGCGAGAACAATGGAGGTCCTGGGGTGGAGAAATGGGAGCCAAAGATGAGTGAAGAAGCTGGCGGAGCTCAGACTATATACGTCTAGGGGTCCGGCTAGATGGGAGTCGGGCGTGAAGATCGGAGCGCAGATCCCAAGAACCCCTGCTGGACGTGGATCATGGATGATCGTAGATGGATTAGGACCCGGGGTCAGAGTTTTTGGTGATCGGATCGTGATGCTAGAAATAGGAGAAATCGGGTCGGGCGTGCAGATCCGCGGGGAGGTGTCCAAGGGGGGAAGTTGACCGGGGGGTCAACATCCCCCGTGGACCAATCAGAAGAGGCCACGTCGAAAATATTTGGAAATTGAATTAAAAATATCAAATGGCCTAATTAGTAAAAAATCAAAACATGAAAAATGTTTCTTTTATTTTAAACTAATTTTTTTTGTGATTTTTAATTATTTTTTTGAAATATAAATTAGATATTTACAATATAGTGCTATATATAGGTATATATACAATATTGATTTTTAATTTTTGATTTTTATTTATTTTTTTATGTACATTTTTATTCCAATTTTTTATTTTATTTATTTACAAGATAAAATTTGGAATATTTTGGTATTTTTATTTTATTTTTATTAATTATTTACAAGGGGTAAATAAATAGGTTTATTTATATACATATATGGTCTATGTACAATGAAGGAATTGATTTTATTTTTATTTCTTTTTATTTTATTTTTGTTTTTATGATTTTTTTTATTTGATTTGTTTACAATATGAAATATAGAATATGTAAATTTTGACGGGATTTTAATTTATTTATTTACAAGGTGAAAAAAATATTGGAAGTGAGTCTTATGTACATGATGAATATGTACAAGGAAGGATGTTTTTATTAAATTTACTTATTTTTATTTTGATTTTGTATTTACAAATATTTACAAGTATTTACAAAACTTATTTTCATTTTATAAGAGGAAAATATTTTATTTTATATGCATGTATATTTACACATATGAGCTTCCTTATCTCTCTCTACTGGGTTTTTATGCGGTCAGACCCATGCTGGGCCCTCCCTTGGGATTAGGTTGCTCAATATTTATTCTAAATATCTCCCTCTTTTTCTTTTTTCACTTTATTCTTTTATTTATGCACAAAAACATGTTAATTATTTCATTGTATACAATGCATGCAATTTGATAATTATTTGTATTTACATGAATGTACATGTGTTTGGAAAAGGTTTTGTAGCTAAAACAAAAGAATAAAGAGTGATGAATGGGTATTCATCACCCCCTATACTTAACTTTGCTAGTCCCTTAGCAAACACTTATTTGAAAAAGAAGTGAAAAAGAGAAAGAAAAAGAAAAAGAGGAGAATATACATGGATTAAGGTTGATTATTAAACTTGCCTATTAAATTGAAATATGGACCTCGATCAGATCTTTGGATTATTAATGTGTCGGAACCTTATTTGGACTTAAGCTTAAAATTCAACATCCTCTAAGTTCCACCGATCTATGGGCAAGACTCCTCAATAAACCAGATCAGAACAAGTCTACATACACAAACTCTAATGACCATGAATCTTTCCATGCGGTGTAAGTGATATGTAGCTCCCCACCTCAGAATTAACAAAGAAACAACCTCCCCCAACCTGGTAACTCTAATGCCTCGGTCTAGCAACTCTTTCCTCGAGAAGCGCGGTATTCCCTTCTAAGTTCAAGTGCAACCGGCTCAAGAAGAGGGGGAAGAAGAGAATGGACCATGGCCAGTGTAGCCATGTATCCTTGGGAGCTCTAACCAGTGTAGCTGAGTCTCCCACTGCAAGCTTCATGAGATGTAACATGTATACCATAAGCTTTTGCTTTATTTGACTATATGCACTCCGGTTGGGTTATTAAAATTTCAATCCGACCCACCAATTTTTTTTGGGTTCTTTTCCTTTTGCACATTTTTTTCGTGCAACTGTACAACATATCTACATGGTGCAGCATATATACAAGGAGTTTTTCCTCTTCAGCCAGTAGACTATCCCTCTTTTGAAGCTTTATTGCAACCCACAACTTCTGTCTCGAGACTTCATCACCACCAGACCAAGTTGAGACGCACTTCCTTCACTAGAAAAAGAAGAGAGGTTTCACCTAGAAGTACTACCCTCATATGCTACCCCAAGCCAAAGGAAACTGCCTCCTCACCACCTCATCCGTGGAGAGCTATGTGTAAAGTGCTGGTGCAAGTCAAGCCATTGTCTCTAAGAGTCATGCGTGTGTTGTTAAATGCTCTACTTAGGCTCATCAAGATGACATATGCTCATAGCCTAGTGGACTCAAAGAATTGAGTCCCAATGGACCTGAAAAGCCTTAACCCTAAGCCCTATAATGTTCCTCTTAGAATTAGGTGGATTAAAATCTTAATCAAGCTCCATTTCCCAATTTAATTCTAGGCTAGTTTAAATGTCAACTAGAATCCAGGAAAACTATACAAATATTTACAAAGATGCTATTTACAAATGTGCACTTTACAAATATTTACAATCGTGCAAAATTTTTGAAAAATGTTTGAAAACATGGATGTATGCATGAATGCGAGTTTTGCAAAATATTTACAAACATTTACAAGGTTTTTGCAAACTTTTTGTTTTCAAAACATTTTGGAAAAATTTTGTATTATATACATAATTTTGATATGAAAATATTTACAAATCCTTTACACAAATCATTTTACAATCATTTGTACAAAAATAATTTGTATAGATAAATAGGTATGTGCAAGGTGAATTTTATATACAAGGGAAAAAATTTAACTTTTATGAGTTTTTAGCCATTTTTATTTATTCACACACTCACACAAAGTACGAGTTATGGATAAAGTATATATGAAATATATACGCACACCCCTATACTTAGCTCGAACGATGTCCTCAGAGTGATCAAGAGCGATGAAGAAGACATAACTCGTGCTTAGTATAGGGAAGTGAAAAGTAATGGCTGGATACAGAGATGAATGAAAGAATAGAATGAGGAGAACTCAGTATTTTCCCCATATACTTAGGATCAAGTAATCCTAAGTATAGCAAGTTGTACATGAAGGGAAATCCAAGTGAAGGATGTACAGAGTCTACCCCACCCCCCTATACTTCAGGTGAAATATCCCTAAGTATAGGCAAAAACAGGGGTAGAAAGAATCAAAAGAATACCCGAAGGTCCTACATCCCCCCTATACTTAGGGTAAAGTACACCCTAAGTATAGCATAATCATAAGATGCGAAAAGGGATGTGGGACTAAAGAATAGAGTGATATGGACAACTGGATCTATACAGGTCGGAAGAACAGTGATGATCAGGTGTGAGATGCAAATAGATGTGAGTCAAGAGACCACATCTCACGTAAAGTGAATAGGGGCAACATCAGCGACCCGCGGCTCATGATCTAGATATGGCTTGAGCCGCTGGCCGTTTACTCAAAAGGTACTCTCAGAAGACAACTCAGATATGTCAATACTCCCATTGTCGTGTACCTTTCTCACCAAATATGGTCCCTTCCATTTGCTCTGTAGCTTCCCTGAGAATAATCTAAGCCTAGCATCAAACAGCCATACTCTCTGTCCTGGCTCAAACTGCTTGTGGCTGATATGAGAATCATGGCACTCCTTCACTCTCTCCTTGTACTGTAGGCTGTTTGAGAAGGCGGTATCATGAAGCTCCTCCAGGGCTGCTCACTCTGCCCTGCTCTGGAGTCCTACACTATCTGGATCCAAAATAATACCTGTAACTGCCCAAAGTGACATGTGCCTCAACTCAACTGGTAAATGACACGGCTTGCCATATACGAGGCGAAAGGGAGATGTGCCCAAAGGTATCTTGAAAGACGTCCTATATGCCCACAAGACCGAGTCCAAAAGCTTTGATCAATCCTTTCGGTCAGGGCAGATGACTTTCTGCAATATAGTCTTGATCTCCTTGTTCGACATCTCGGCTAGACCATTCGTCTGTGGATGGTATGGAGTGGCAACTCGATGGTCTATGTCGAACTCGCTAGCAAGGGCCTTCACCTGGTCGTTGATGAAATGAGACCCCCATCAGATATCAATACTCGAGGTACCCCGAACCGTGTAATGATGTGCTTCCTAAAAAATCTGCAGACTATCCTGGCATCAGCAGTTCGGGCAGAGATGGCCTCAACCCAACGACTCACATAATCAACGGCCAACAGAATGTACTCAAATCCCTGACTCTTAGGGAATGGACCCATGAAATCGATGTCCCATGCATCAAAAACCTCACAGAATTATATGGGTTGCATCAGCATCATATCACGCTGTCCACAAGTGCCCATCCTCTGACAGTCAGTACATCTCTTCATGAACTCATCAGAGTCCTTGAAGAGAGTAGGCCAGCATAGGCCGGATTGGAGCACTTTTTGTGCCGTTCTCCTCCTGAGTGATGTCCTCCTGCCTCAAGCTTGTGGCAGTAAGTGAGGACGCTATGGTGCTCGTCCTGAGGAATGCACCTACGCCAGACACTATCCCCTCCTTCGTGGTAAAGGATGGGATCCTCCCAGTGGTAGGACGTGGCCTTCGCTAGGAAGGTCTCAAGCCTCTGCCTGGGCCAATCTTGTGGAACTTTCTTAGCAACAAGAAAGTTCACAATATTGGCATACCACGCGAGAGAGGCGATAGCAAGGATCGCCTCATCTGGGAAGGTCTCACAAATAGGGTCAATCTGCTCAGAATCCTAAAGATGCTCTAATCGGGAGAGATGATCCGCCACCATATTCTTGACTCCAGTCTTATCCTTAATCTCTATGTCAAATTCCTGGAGTAGAAGTATCCATCTAGTTAGTCTGGCCTTGGCATCCTTCTTTGCCATGAGGTACCTGATGGAGGTATGATCTGTGTACAAAGTCACTCTAGATCCAATAATGTACGATCTGAACTTATCTAGGGCGAAGACTACGGCTAGCATCTCCTTCTCTGTGACTGTGTAGTTCCGCTGCGCGGAATCCAATGTGCGGCTAGCATAGTGGATTGCAAATGGGACTCCATCCCTCCTCTGTCCCAGCACGGCCCCCACGGCAAAATCGGAGGCATCCGTCATGATCTCGAATGGGAGAGACCAATCAGGTGGCTAAAGAACAGGAGCCTCAACAACACATCTCTTGAGAGTCTCGAAGGACGAAAGACACTTGTCATCCACAAGGAACTCGGTGTCTTTCGTCAGCAGGTCAGTCAACGGCCGAGTAATCCTACTAAAGTCATGAATGAATCGTCGGTAGAAACTGATGTGCCCCAGGAATGACCGTAACTGCCGCAAATTGGACGGCGGTGCGAGTTTTCTAATGACATCTACCTTGGCCGGATCCACCTCCATGCCCCTGTTGGAGATGATATGGCCAAGCACCGTCCCTTGAGTCACCATGAAGTGACTCTTCTCCCAAGATAGCACAAGGTGGACCTCTATACATCACTGAAGTACTCGGTCTAGGCAGTCAAGACAGGAGTCGAATCCGTCGCCGTAAATCGAGAAATCATCCATGAAGACCTCCAAGTACTCCCCTACCATGTCCGAAAAGATCGACAACATACATCTCTGAAAAATCGCAGGGCATTGCATAGCCCAAATGGCATGCATCGGAAGGCGTATGTGCCGAAGAGACAGGTAAAGGTAGTCTTGTCCTGGTCCTCGGAGCGATGGCTACCTGGTTGTAGCCCGAGTACCCATCCAGAAAACAATAGTGGCTCTTCCCTGCCAGTCTCTCAATGATCTGATCTATAAAGGGCAGGGGGAAATGATCCTTCTTGGTGGCTTGGTTGAGTCTCCTATAATCAACGCAGACCCTTCAAGAAGTGGGTACCCGTGTAGCAATCTCCTCTCCAGACTCGCTGACCATTGTAGTGATGCCCGTCTTCTTGGGCACCACATGCAAAGGGCTGACCCACTTGGAGTCGAAGATGGGGTAGATAAAATCGGCGCTCCACCACTTCAAAATTTCCTTCATGACAACCTCCCTCAGATTCGGGTTCAGCTTCCGCTGGAACTTACGCGACGGTTTCGCCTCATCCTCGAGATAGATATGGTGGGAGCACAGGGCCGGACTTATCCCCTGGAGATCTACTACGCTCCATCCTATCGCCTTGTGGTTCTTTTCAAGAACCCCCATCAAACGGGATTCATGCTCTCCAGTCAAATCGGAGGAGATAATGACTGGGTACATCTCATGTTCACCCATAAGGAACCTATACTTCAGCGACATAGGAAGCGGCTTTAGCTCTGGACAACTAGGTGCTGGTGGATCTGGCCTCTGAAAACTCTGCGTGAACGCTGCCACATCCGCATGGGAGAACTGAAAACTCTCTGTCACTCTCTGAATCTGGAGAAGGCTGCCCTGATGGACTGTCTCTGCTCTGCTTGGCATCTACCTCCTCCCTAGCTGTAGGCTCAGTGGAAGTCAGATCTGGTATGTAATCATCAAACTCTGCCCAGTCAAAACCTGACTCCGAGGGATCTGTATCATCCAAGGTGGCCTCAGTACCACCATCATCACAAAAATCAGTCTCGCGGTCGAGAACCGGCTCTGCTACTGATGGCCGAAAAATCACCAAGACTCGGGTGAATAAAATAGATCAAGGGTCGTTGCGACCCGGATCTCAGAGACAATCCGGTCAACAAGAAAATAGGGATCAGACCACCAAAACAGAATAAAAATCAAACAAACTCAATAGTGGCCCTGGCTATTAGATTAGCCTGGTATAGCGACCAGGGTCGAACTCAGGGAGCACGTAATGGCCTCGCGGTCTACGAAGTAGTCTAAAATGAAATAAAATAAAAGAAAATGCTTTTTTGTGGATTCTTAGTATTTTTATATTTTTTTGAAATTTTAAATTAATTAAGGAAATAGGAAAACAATAAATCAAGCAACTACAAACAATTATTTAACTACTCAAAAATGATCCAAAAATTCAAACAAAAATGTTTTTATGTTTTTTATTTTTTTTATGTTTTTGTTATTTTTTGAGGTTTTTATGATTTTTGTGGAATTTTATAAAAATCAAAAAGGATGAAAAATAAAGGCATTGTCCAATCAGACTTGGAGGGCCAAATTAAAATGCAAAATGGCCCTATCAAGTCTGAAGGTAATTTTCCTGTAATGTAGAAAGTACAAGGAAAAATTGGGCACTGGAATTATTATTTTTGGGTTTTTTAATTAATTATGAGAATTTATATGGTGTTTTAAATGTTTTTTTAATTTTTATAGGTTTTGTGAATCTAAAAATGACCAAAATTGGTCAGAAAATCACACAACACAAAACAAACAATCTCTAATTTTTTTGTAATTTTTAAAGGTGTTATAATATTTTATTGTGAATTTTCTACTTAGACAGTAACAAAAATACTTGTTTTTTGATTTTTAAAAATAATAAAAAGTGTCTAAAATGTCTCCAAAAATTAGAGAAATTTTTACACCACTGCCATGTATCCAATTTTCATCAAATGCGGAGTAGGTTTTCTATTTTACTAAAATCAAACACAGAGGTACAGTACGCAGGGACCTGTACACAATTAAGAGAAGTTCCAGGGGGTCCGGTGCAAATTCGCCAAGAACTCACGCGCGAGGCACGTGACCTGAGCACTCAGGGACCACATTGCAATAAACTTAAGTCCCTGGACTATTTATTAACACGTACTAAAAGTCCAGGGGCAAAAGTATAAAAAGCCCACAAAACATAGTGCTTGCACAAATAAAACACTCACAGGGGCGTTTTTGCAAATATCAAAAACATAATTTCATTCATTAACACCCTAGAACATAAGGCCTAATCATGCAAATAACCCATAAAGTCATGTGTCGAAGCACGTGTACCACTACGTACAGGGGTATAAAAGCAAATAAACTATAGTACGAGGTCCTCTATGCAATATTCACAAAAATTAAAGAACTACAAAGCGTATTTATAGGACTAGATAATAAATGCAAAAAAACAAGAGGGGCCTAAGGGAAATTACCCCTTTATTAAATGTCGAGGGCTGGATGCGCGCCACATGCTGGATATGACGGTCGAGGAGGTACAACGCACAACCAAGGGAACCCTCGGCACGATCGAACGGCGGAGGTCGTGCCACGTGGAGAATCGGACGGATCTGAAGCGTGGTGCCTAAACCTCGCTGAGTAGGACGGTCACGATCAAGCCTCCAAAGATCTAACGGTGATGACAGCTCCTCAAATGGACGGGTCTGATCTGAACTGGAGTTGGAGGACGATCGGACGGCTGCTGAGGATGCTCGATGAACTCGACGCCGACGAGTTTCGCCGGGCTCGTGCGCGTGCAGGAGAGCTCCTCGGAGGATGCTGAAGATCGGAGAAGCTACGCCTTGGCCTCCCGCATCTAATGGAATCCTCCGATGATGCAACGGAGCTCCGGAGAGCTCAGGCAACATCGGCGGAGGCGGAGCTGCTGTTCCAGAAGGTCGAATCCTCAGATGGACTCGCTTGGACCTGCAACGCAAAGAAACGAGCTCCTGGGTCGAGGGCAAAGTGCCTCGACCCGGTTAGGGGTGGGACGGCTCGGGAGGATACTCGAAGAACAGGTGGCCGGTGAACTTCGCCGGCCCGGTACGTGCACGGTGATCCTCCTCGTGGGCTGCTGGTGATCGGAGAAGAAGCGCCTGGGCCTCCCGCGTCTGAAGAGCCCCTCCGATGGCGCAACGGAGCTCCGGAGAGCTCAGGCGACACCGACGGAGCTGGAGCTGCTGCCCCTGAACGTCAAGCCCTCAGATGGGCTCGTCTTGACCTGCAAAACAATGCAACAGACTCCTAGGTCGAGGGCAAAGTGCCTTGACCCGGTTAGCGGTGGTGGGGATGATCGGTGCGTCGAGATGGGGGAGCTCCGGTGAAGCAACGGCGGTGGAGCCCCAATCCCAGTTCCTTTGTAAACTAGGTTGAATAGTTGGGTGGAGAAGGTGCTTGGGGGTGCGAAGGTGATGGTCGACTCCGATGGTCGAGATGTGGGCGAGGGTGGTCGGAATCGAGGGTCGTCGGCGGAGGAGCGAATTGGGCGTAACTCAAAATTAGAGGAAAGGAGAAAGAACTGGAGCTACCTGATGGACGAGGTCGACGAGGGATGAGACGATGAAGCTCTAGGTCCTAGCCTCGAGGGTCGTCGATGCCCGAGGCTCGAGCTCCACGTCTGGGCGGCGCACGGCGGCGCTACGTCGTTGGATCAATGGTCCGCTCGCTCCCTCCTCGCTGCAACACAACCACTCATGAGCTGTCACTAAGGCGAGAACAATGGAGGTCCTGGGGTGGAGAAATGGGAGCCAAAGATGAGTGAAGAAGCTGGCGGAGCTCAGACTATATACATCTAGGGGTCCGGCTAGATGGGAGTCGGGCGTGAAGATCAGAGCGTGGATCCCAAGAAACCCTACCGGGCGTGGATCAGGGATGATCGTAGATGGATTAGGACCTGGGGTTAGAGTTTTTGGTGATTGGATCGTGACGCTAAAAATAGGAGACATCAGATCGGGCGTGCAGATCCGCGGGGAGGTGGTCCAAGGGGGGAAGTTGACCGGGGGTCAACATCCCCCGTGGACCAATCAGAAGAGGCCACGTCGAAAATATTTGGAAATTGAATTAAAAATATCAAATGGCCGAATTAGTAAAAACTCAAAACACGAAAAATGTTTCTTTTATTTTAAACTATTTTTTGTGATTTTTAATTATTTTTTTGAAATATAAATTAGGTATTTACAATATAGTGCTATATATAGGTATCTATACAATATTGATTTTAAATTTTTGATTTTTATTTATTTATTTATGTACATTTTTATTCCAATTTTTTATTTTATTTATTTACAAGATAAAATTTGGAATATTTTGGTATTTTTATTTTATTTTTATTAATTATTTACAAGGGGTAAATAAATAGGATTATTTATATACATATATGGTATGTGTACAAAGAAGGAATTGATTTTATTTTATTTATTTTTATTTTATTTTTACTTTTATGATTTTTTTATTTTATTTGTTTACAATATGAAATATAGAATATGTACAATTTTTATGGGATTTTAATTTATTTATTTACAAGGTGAAATAAATATGGAAGTGAGTCTTATGTACATGATGAATATGTACAAGGAAGGATGTTTTTATTAAATTTTCTTATTTTTAGTTTGATTTTGTATTTACAAATATTTACAAGTATTTACAAACTTATTTTTATTTTTATAAGAGGGAAATATTTTTATTTTATTTACATGTATATTTACACATATGAGCTTCCTGATCTCTCTCTATTTGGGTTTTTATGTGGTCAGACCCATGCTGTGCCCTCCCTTGGGATTAGGTTGCTCAATATTTATTCTAAATATCTCCCTCTTTTTCTTTTGTCTCTTTGTTCTTTTATTTATGCACAAAAACATGCTAATTATTTAATTTTATACAATGCATGTGATTTGATAATTATTTGTATTTACATGATTGTAAATGTGTTTGGCAAAGGTTTTGTAGCTAAAATAAAAGAATAAAGAGTGATGAGTGGGTATTCATCATGAGTTAGCGAGCTGTTAGGAGCCCGATTCTTCCTAGAGACTGGCCTGGATTCTTACAACTAGTTGTAACTATTTCCAGCCAGTATATGTGTAAGTACAGACCGTTTCTGGCTACCAGATTACTTGAGGATAGAGTTTTAGACAATGTCATCTAAACCACCCACTCTGCTAAGGAAGTATGGACCATTTACTCGCTACTCGTAAATCATCAGTAGATAATAGCTAATCATTTTTATTAGAATCGGTAGTCTGAAAAAAGTCCAGGCATGGCTTTATCCTAGTGTGTGGTTGCTCAACTCTCAGCAGATAAAACAAACAAGGAGGGTGTTACTATTCCCAAAATAAGATTTTGTCGTCAATTCAGGTTTTAGGTCAAGTTTTCTTTAATACTCCTGATTTAATGGTTATCTCTTTCTATGTATTTTTTGAATAAAAATAACATCTAAAAATTTTTTCTATTTTTTTAAGTATAATAAAAATGGGGGAGGAACACGGAAAAGCTGATGCACGATGAAAACTCAATGATACAAGTAGAGTCAGAGATACGTACCTTACTTCTACTAGTCTACATGTAGAGTGATCCATGCATAATTAGAAGACATAATTTAAACTAATCTAAATGATGTATGAGAAAATCACCCTAAAACAATAGCTTCTATTAGCGGGAAGAACTAGTGCTAATTAATTAGAAAAGAGACATGAGTCTGGTCTTGGAGGTCGTTCGGTGCCCGCCACAACGGGTATTTCTACCACTATATGCGAACTCTCATGATACGTGGTCTCTAATTCATTTAAAGTAGCTTTTTATTTTGACTAAGTCAATCATGATTCATGGGAACATATATTCTTGATTAGGGTGTTTGGAACTTAATTATTTACCAAGCTCAACCAAAATCAATCCTAAGTCTAGGATCTAAAACCTCAAAAAATAAATAAAAATAAAATGTGGCAAAACTATAAAAAATCTGATGAATTCTCCTGAGTGCACGACACTCGATGAAACATACCTCGAATAAATGTCCAAAGGCGACCGAGGATTGACCTCAGTCAACTCCCTAGTCCATGTAGCCTTGACATCTGTCAAAGGTATTGACCTCATTTTTGCCAATTTCTTCTGCTTGGTTCTTTTACTTTTTGGGATCGATTCCTTCTGGAAAATTGTTCCTCGACTAGTGCACTAACATGTTAACCCTTCTCCTTAGTCGATAAACATATGTATCATACTCTCCTCTCGATCAAAGATCGCTTGCTATAAAGTATCTCTCCCATCTTCCTCCACCCTTTGATCCTCTTCTACCCCTGTAAACCTAACGTTAGACGCACTTGAGTTACCTGGTGACAGCAGGTGATTCACCAAGGGTCCAGCTAGGAGATTTAGGGATGAATCGAGTCGATCAGCCAGTTCATCAGAGTTGCTCTATCGTTTGCTCTAGCTTACGATCCCCAGGTCCAGTGAGCCTATATTCCTCTCATTTTGGATTCCTTAGAGTAGCAATAGCGTAGATGTCCCTTTAGTTTGGTTTATCATATTTATAGTATCCAAAATTAAAAAAAACGATCGACAAAGCTCTCTTCTTCGACCCTATTCCTCATAGTCATACCCTTGTTTCCTCACATTTGTTCACCTCACTATTTATCCCCTTCATTTCTCCATCGATCTACCTTCACCAACCACCAGATCGATCCTTGACCTGGTCCATCGAGGTTCTCTCCACCACCAATCGACGGACCTCCTCAATCCACCTCCATTTCTCCTCCGATCTTCGCCAATAAGATCTTGGACCTCCCCTACTACATCGCAGTTCTTCTTAGCTTATTTGTAGGCCCTGAAGAGCCCTTGTTTTGGCAAATCACATGAAGAGAAGGCTCCCAATTTATTATACAAACACTTGAGCTCCAGTGCCCATCCAACTGGATCCGAACACATTTGAAGTCTCTAGTAGGTGGTACAATTGCAGGAATGAGAAGAGACCCTCGACGGATCCCCAGGTGCCAGAAGGAGCGAGCTTCGGGTTCTATCGATCAACTTTGATGGCTGACATTATACTATATAATTATCTCTCAGAAATATTAGGCATCTTAAAATAATTTTTAGATCTAAATTTCTAGGAATATCAAGCAATCATGTTTTGCATGTAAAAGTTGTCCAACAACTATTGTATGATAACTAGTATTTTCACGAAACTTTCATTCCATGGCCAATGATGATTAATTGTTTATTTTCATAAATATTAGGCATCATAATTAATCAAGGTGAACTCATAATTTTCATGATTTCCATTGAATAACAAACACATCAAGCAAAAAGATTTGATGACCTAATCATCGTTCGACCAATCTCCACTAAATATGTAATATAGGGAAAACAGAGTCAGAATCATGTTAAATAAATTCTACTTAATACAAGTATATATTTCATGTTTTATTATGAAAATTAGTAATAAATATTAATTTTCTTACATATCCGCAAATACATGCAAAAATAATTTTCATGGCGGGAACTCTTCGAATCATATTCATGCACTTTTCGTACCAATATAGGTTACTATTTTTGGAACATATTCATATATTCTAAATATATTTTAATAACCAATAAACACATTCACACATTTCGCAAACAATATGTTTCTATTTTAACAAAAAACCAATTCGAATCTTGCATCCAATGCAAAAACAATGATTCCCGCATTTCTGAAACATAAACCTTAATCGCTTAGTGTTTCAGATCATATACAAGACCTCGATCACGACTATGATACCACTTGAAGGTTATGGAAAAAACCCTAAGCACATCATGGAAGCATAAAGATCATATCATATGCGATTAGGAACGACTAGTCGCACTAGTAGCTCGGGGCATCAGAATTTAAAAAATTTTAAAATGATGAAACCACGTGATCTTAGAACACTTCTTGAATCATTTTATTTAAACCACAAAGTATATATAAGAATACCTCTTGAAGTGTGGTTGTGATTGAAGTCTCTAAACGAGGAGACTGCCTATGCCAAATCTAACTCGACAGAGGAGACACTTGCGAGTGCATTGATGAAACACATCCTACTCGCAATCCAAGATGTTAATCCAAGTAACGGATCTCCTATTTTCATGACACAAAATCCGAGGTCTTCTTCACGTACTAGAAGCACCAAGGAAGACGAAGATCCATGAGCAGTCGAAGCGGCGACATGATGGCGTAACGATGAAGACGATCCTCTCTAGGTCACAAAGTTGACGACAACTTAGAGAGAGGGGTGTATATGATGAGAGAAAGAGAAAGAGAGAGCATGTGAATTATATGTTGTAAAAGAAGAGCTAGGGTTTCCTCTTCTTTTATAATATTTTAGAAGTCCATGGATCTCAATCCATGGACAACACAAATCCAATGGTTGAGGTTGATTTGTGTTTCTCTCAATGGTCATGATTTTATTGTAAAAACATAATAAAATTTAATTTAATTTACTTTATATTGAACAAAATATTAATATAGATTAATTCAATCAAATCAATATGCCACAGAGTATTAGGAAGGAGGCAAGCCTCCTTCCAATTAAGAGGGGACGACCACCTTGACTCCTAAATCAAGAGTGGTCATCCATTCTCTAAATAAGGTAAGGAGGCTCCTCATTCCCATTATATGAGATCTAGTATCTCATATAATCCATCATTATTTACAATAAAATTTGTTGCAAATTATTTCAAAAACATAATTCCAAATTATTTTGTGAAATATCAATCATGCCATTGGAATTTGCGAATCATATTCATAACCAAAAATAAAATGTAAATTACATTTTCAAATAATTGTCCAATATGAATACAATTCACATCAACATTTAAACTGTAAATGTTATTTACAAATAGCTCTCTCTTAAATATTATAAATCACGTCTATAATATATAAGATTAATATGGACAATGTTATCCACGTTGTTCATATCCATGATGATCAAATCACATTTAATTATATTGGATCATCACTCTAATACATATAAATAATATGAATCAATCTCACATTATTCATGATAATTAAATCACATTTAATTATCCATTTCTCAATGCTTGGATACACATTTATCAATGGAATTATTCTTGAACTGTTTCAAGAATAGTGCGCTTTCTCCGTGGATACTTGGAGATAAGGATAGTGTGATTGTACATTCCACATATAGTGACTTAGATGTTGAGATCACATCTCAAATCCAGATCTTGGGACATCTTATAGATGCTTGATTAAATAAATGTTGTAGATCTAATCATCTCATTGCATATGAATCACATTCAAATCAATGTCCAACATTTGAACTAATATTAGAATACTTCTCTACTAAGAGGAGTCATTAAAATCCAAACATGTTTCATTACTCCCTTGGAATGGAAGCATTATGGTTACACAATCGTTTATGATCACATCGCCCGTAGGTATTCTTAATATTGGCACATCCTCCATACTGGAAGATCTAGAATAAACCTGAAGATAAAGATCAATTTTATATTCTCTTCTTCACAAATTTATCACTAAATTTCTTATATAATCATTGGGAGTTGGTATTGATCATATGCTTTCTAAAAGCATATATCAAACCTACAAATTATTGTCATGCTTTCAAATAATGATAACAATGCATGGAATTTGACTGGTCCCAATATCTCATGAATGAGCTCAATTCTTCCGATTCACATGTGAACATGTATGATCCCTTTGAGAAATTGTATTACTCATTTGCCCTTGTATACACAACAGATCGCTAGTTTATAGATCTTAATTATGTCATCAACATGTTGGTCTGCCAAATGTACGTACTTAGACATTTAGCAATACATCTGTCTCCGGTCAGAGGAAGCATGTCTATATCATGACAGTATACGATATATGACTTGGTTATCTTGATCTCATTAAGTCAACGCTTTGACCTAATTTATCCAACACATCTGAATCTCTATTCCTATGCATAGGATCAGCATCAAGAGGCAGTTAGATATCAACCTTCAGGGAAGGAATGACATCTCATTCTCAAGATGGAGATCATATCTTAATAATCATTTGACGATGCTTGATGAGTCCTTAATCTAACTCTTTAGATATTTATCCAGATGGTAATGGTACATAACTCTAATTGTACTAAAGGACCTTATAGTGCACTCACTCATTTAATTCTTAGACATGGAGTAAAATAAATCAATAACTTCTATTAATATATCAAACATTACAATAATATTTATTTTAAGAATGGTTGCTCACATGGCTAACACAAACATAAAGATCAACACTACAATCTAGACATTGTAGTACAAGTACAAGAACAAGCAAGCTTTCGACTTTCTTCGTGTTTCCATGGAGGTAGGGTGGAGCATTGGGCTCGACTTGACCCGGGCCCATCGAATTTTCTTGGGACTTGGGCCGAGTCGTGGCCTTATTATTTAGGTTAGTTGAGGGCCTTAGCTCGATACAAAGATTGCAGGGTTGGGCCCATGTTCGAGTTATGCTTATCCCACCGCTATTTATCATGTAAAAACATGAATGTTGGTTTATTTCACATGTAAATGGGATAGAATTCAGACTCATAACGTCTACCCCAACAACAACTCGTAATTATTAGCATCATTTCTACATTAAAATTTTGTATCTCCGATTTTATGTTGTACCGCAATTCTTTGACCATATTTGATTTCAAATAAAACATGAAAACAACTTAATCCCAATGTTCATCACAATGTTCGTTTTGCTAAATTATGTGAGACACCAAAAGATAAAAAATGTTAACACACTATTTTACCACGTATGGTTTTAAATACTCTCTCATGCGTTGGTGTCTTTTTTATTCACTTGTACATAGTAATATGATGTCGGATTTCTAAAAAAAATATATAGAGAAAACAATCATGCAATTTAAAGAATCATTTCATTAATAATATAGAAATTGGAAAAAAACTGATATTACCATTCTTCTAATGCCATACTTGTGTCTCAAATTGCATTATAATATGACAATGATATAAATACAATTATCTAAGATGGAATAATATAGAATTTGTGATAGCTACAATAAAATTTTCTATATCAACACAAGAAAATATAATGCTCGTTGTAATATATGTGGTCCATCCATCATTGTTGAACCTGAAACAAAATTATTTACTGGTCATATATACTTAAGTCTTTACTAATAGAAAAGAATTTATGTATGCGTAGAATAAATATGTCGTTACAACATCAATTAACCTGAATTGGTGATCTATTTCTTATCACTCATATTGATGGACATCTGAAATTAAAAAATAAAATTTTCATGGGCAGTAAATGACTACTGTAAGCAAAGAATCGTGAAGTAACAAGGTATTCAACATACCTATATGGACCAAGTCATCATCATCATTAGCTTCTTTGTTTGATTTCTTGAACCCCACAACCAATCTTGAATACAAGTCAAAGCTGCTACTATATGGGGATCTAATTGACAATAGTAAGCATCCAATATTCGACATCCTATGCTCAATGCAGGATTCGAAGCAATTGTGGACACTGGAATAGCCAGAAAATCACAAGCCAATCTGGAAAGTATTTAATACTTGCTAGAAATGGTTTTCCACCAATGTAGAATATCAAAGGAATCATTTTCCTAGTTATTGAAGCCTGCAGATCTATCAATTAAATACATATCGATTTCTGATTTTCCTATCTCCAATCCCACCATCTCTTTCTTCTTCTTGCAAAATTGTGCATTAAAATCTTTCATCCTCTTTCTTGTTGCGGATCCAACTATATTGTTGTTGACCACAGTAGGTAATTGAGAACGTGCACACCATGTTGCCGTTGTAGATTGAAATTGCATAGAGTATTCTTCATAAATTACGTTCATGAAGGTCTCGACTTTATTCATAAAATCATTGACCTTGAATTCGAGTAAACTTACTATAAGCATAATCGAATACATTCGAACTTATATCAAGGATCAAGGGAGACATAGATCATCAATGGTAAATTACATTTGTGTTCCTTCCCATTCTTTTCCAACTTGACACTCATTTTTGGCTACCATATTTCTTATGGAGAAATCATTACTTGAAAATAAAATATTCAACTCCCTTATGACTTTAAAGATCTAATTTAAAAAATAAATTAGGCTTGGAATACAGATGCCTATAGAAAACTTTTATTGCAATATAAAATACCTCCAAAGCTATACAAATATTATTTGTCGTCTTCATGACTCCAATGCTCATGATGTCAATTGCGAATAAAAACTTTCATGTAGTTTAAGGATGATTGTAGCATTAAAAAAAGTAGAATTCCACAGTGTACTTATGTCTAGAACTAGTCCCCTACTTGTAGAGATTCGTTCATGTTTGGCGACCTCGTCAAACTCCTCCTTTCAACATTGTGAACATTTTACTTACTTGACCAAATTTTCAATTTTAGAAATAATATATTTAATTTTGATCAAACCATCTTGAACAACTAGATTCAAAATATGTGCTAATTCCATACATGAAAAATCATCCCGTAATACATAAGACTACAATTGGGAATGAAATGCACAGTCAAATTGCTAGTTGCCACATCATTAAAAGATGCATTGCCTACTGCAACGATGCATAATTTTCCAATACCCCACTTAGATAACTGATGAAAATCATATCAAAGATATTATCTCCAGTGTGTGGAAATGGACACAAAAGCTAAGAATTTTTCTCTTGAGAGCCCAAAGCTCATCAATATAGTGGTCAGTGATAGTAACATAACCAATCGTTTGGATTGATGTCCATAGATCCATTGTAAAGTAAATTTTGTGTGACGGTTTTTAAATATCGTTTTTCAATTTAACATTCTTTGTATCATAAATTTTTATGATATCCCTTTTCAAAGTAAATCTGGAAAACGGTTGAACTTCGATTACAAAAATATAATACGGATACCATCAAAGAATCTTTCTCAAATGAGCGGAAAGGTGATTCATGTAGAATAAACAATCGAGTTAGGTCTTCTTGACACTTAACCTGATCAAATTTCTAATTCTCTAGCGAGGTTGTTGTATTATCATATGTTGAGAAATGTAGGAGTTGTTGACCGACATTTTTACTTGTGTTGTTTATGCGATACTTATCAACAATGTTTTTTAAATTGCTAGTCCCACCTTACATTCCACATGACAAAAATATGATAACATTTTAAGCATTCACATTTGTATTCACAATTGTATGAAGACTCAGTAACTTCAAAGTTATCCCAAATGCTTGATAAAGAACACTTGGGTCATTTGTGTCCTTTGTTACCAATCTCAATGGAAGAATCACGTATTCACAAGCATTATCATTATTGACATCCATTACCTAACCATAATTAGATACATTAACTAACTAGTATAGTCATGAAATAGTGAATTGATTATGTTACTAAATATAATTGCATCATATTTATGACATACATATTTGCATCACCAAACATTACATTATACATTATCAAATTTTTCAGATCAAATAAGTAAAGATGTGGTTAAAAATAACATCACCAAATATCACCAAATATTACATCACATGTGAAAATATATGGATATTAAGAAACATTTCGATGATTTACTAATGGTGGTTGACGGGTCGAGGAGGGTTGTCTTGATGTTTTGCTGATTCAAGAGCCGATGGTGAGGGTCACCCCTTCATAGGATGAACCTTTGGCTAGTGGATGAGGCACTGGAGCGATGGGCATGGAGAGCATGGTAGGGATGAGAATCGAGTAGGGCTATGGGTAGGGTACAACAATGAGTAGATTGTGAGAGAGAGGGAAGAGGGAGTTGGTGGGAAATTGGGAATCGAGCCATTCAACTTGCATAAATTATGCACATTAAAATGGAAACCCATGTACATCAGGTCAGACGAGGACATCAATGCCCACCTCGGATTCAATCTAGGCATGGCCCATGCATGAAAATTAGATAGAATGAGGACATGAACTCGACCATCATTTACATCATGTCTGGGTCGACTCTGGGCTTTTTCAAGTCAAGTCCAGGCCGACCCGACCGAATGATCCACCATACTTGGAGGTCTCGCATCCAAGAATTTATCTGCACACATAGGATCAAACATCTAAGATTCTACAAAGAGAGGTTAACTGGAAATAAGAAATATAACAGTAACAATATCCAAGTAAAGAATTATCTCCACATATATCAAGAATATAAATTTACCAATTATTAGCAGATGATATCTTGAGAGAAAGAACAACAATATAATTTCATAGATAATTCACAAAGAATAGTGTAAGCAATTATAACACATATATCACATGTGGATTAGCAATATCAAACAAGGTACTAAATATCATCACGATGAGAAGAGGCTGCTAAAAATACTTTTTTTGATGCATTGCTAAAAATACATTAAATGCCACTAGTAACTTGTATAGTGGCTATCGAATTGAATATTGATGAACTGAATAACTTGCTTAATATCTTTTCAACCATGAGAATTGTTCTCAAAATATTGAATAAATCAAAGGACAAGATAAAGACTATCAAGGAAATCACTTAGAGAGCTTCTTACTTTCCTAGAGAAAGTAAGAGTGATTACTCGAATGGTATGTGTTCCAACAATGGATATGGGGTCCTTTATATAGGAGCTCAAGAAAAGTGATCGTTGGAAAAAAAGGTATGAAATCAAAGATGATCGATTAATAGAAACCAATGACCAACAAGGTGTGATTGATCAATGAGAAAATATGATCGATAATTTCATCAAACCTTGACATTCCTGAATAAGGAAACTTTTGATTGAATCTTGTTATAGTTACAACATTCACAAATCTGAAACAAATAAACTATTACAAGTCTTTTGAACAAGAAATAATAAAGTTAAGCTACTTCTTCTACTTTAGAGTGACAAATTTATAAGGTCACGTTGTGTTGAGATGAAAACTTGCAGTCATGCAATCACAAAGAATATGCAAGAGACTAGGGTATAATCTTTTGTATTTGTCATCTTTAAAATCATGGAAGAACAAAGTAATAACACTTTTTACTCACATACAAACTTTTAGGGTTTAATACCCCTTCATTAGGTCATATCTCACTTGTCCAAAGTTGGATGGAAAGAGAACAAAAGGACACTTCCAGTGACTCCTATTATGCATATTTTAAACAAATTGGTTTTTAAGCTCGATTTTATTTTCGATTTGAAAAGTTAGGGTTTTCATAAGACTGCCCCAAACAAAGCATTATTGATATGGAAACTAGTAAATCTAAAGTATAAGGATAAAACTAGTGTTGCAAAGAATCTGAATGAGTTCCAAATCCTTATCAACAAGTTTGACTTTTATGGGCATGGGCGCTAGGTGATGAGCTTCATGTGCTTCTTCTAAGGGGATCTCTACCAGACAACTGGGAGATGCTGATGGTTAATAGAGCAATAGTGTTAAGGATGGAAAGTTGATCATGTCTATGGTCAAGAGTAGTCTCCTTAATGAGGAGGTTAGATGTTGATTATCTAGAGACGTACCATCCTCTTCTTCGCATGTGTATGCCATTGAGAGAAAGAGCTTCTCTAATAGCAAAAAAAGAAGGGCAAGTAAAAAATTAGAGGTAATTGTCATCACTATAAGAATCCAGGACATATGAAGAAAGATTGTTGGATCTTGAAGAGAGAACACAATGAAGATAAGAAGTACCGCAAAAATAATAAAGATGAGAATATACCTACATTTGTGTCTAATGACAATGAGGACTATGTGGCTCTCACCATGTAAAAGCAATGCCTACATGCAGATAAACATGACTCAAAGTGGGAAGTTGATACAGTTGCTTCTTACCATGTGACTCCATACAGGGAGTACTTCTCCTCCTATATGGAAAGTGATTTTGGACAAGTCAATATGAGAAATAGTAGTTACTCCAAGATTGTTGGCACACCATTACAATTAAGACTGATATTTTGTACACGATGATTTTGTGTGATGTGAGGCATGTTCCAGACCTATGCCCTAGCCTTATGTCCAATTCCCTATGGGACTGAGAAAGATGGTATATAAAGTTCAGAGACAGTAAATGAACAAGGACTCTGCAATCATGATCAAAGGTAAGTTGTGTTCCATACTTTAGAAGACTCGGGTAAAAGTCATGCATTGTGTGTGCATACTAGTGAGATTTATACTTCTAATCTATGGCACCATCGATTAGGGCATGTGTGTCTCAAGGGTTTGCAGTTTATGATTAGAAAGCAATTTCTCCCACATAGAAAGACATCACAATGGCATCATGTGATTTCTATAAGCATGTGAAGAGCAATAAAACCCCTTTTAGAATTATGTCGAAGGTGAAGACTTAACTATCACAATTACACAAAGGCATCATGTCATTTCTATGAGCTTGGGAAGAACAATAGAATCCCTTTTAGAACTATATCAAAGGAAAAGACTTAACTATTACAATGTGAAAACCCCGAATACCGAACATGGACTAAAATGCAAATCTTGACTGAGTCTGGGTTTAATTGCAAAATCTGTACTGGTCTAGTGACCAAAAATTCGAGTAAGGAGTCCATTGCGTAGTGCTTGTCGAGATCTTTCCAACGAGTCCAGGTCCGAGTTCGGGAGCCCAAGTTATGGTTAATTTAGTGAGCCGGGGTCCTGGTTCATTTCAGACCCAAATCAAGAGAAAAATTTGCACGTACAATTATCTGTGATTGTTATTCGCCATATACGACAAGGTTTTTTTAGTTAAGTACCGTAAGGGAGCCACCTCTTGAGAAGGCGGCTTCCACGTAGAAAAGCCACCTCTTGAGAAGGCAGCTTCCACGTACAAGGTCATAATGTATGAAATCAACGACATTCCACTAATAACACAAATAAGTGTGGTCTATGCAGGAGGGAAGGACACAATAGGAGGAAGTGTCCAAACCGAAATTTACATGGTAGTTTCTTGCACATATTATACCTTCATGCATACTTTCATACCTTTTTCTTCTTATCCGTTGAATTTTTGGTGCAGATGGAGCCGGGCCCAACTAATCGTTCAGTTCTTCGCCAGCAGCGCGAGCACCGTTCACGTGCAGTTTGGTTGCAGGATGTAAGTATTGGGAGAATTTTTAATATACGATCTTAACCTTTGTTATACTAATTTCTTTTCTATTGTGGCTTTACAGGTGTCTAATTGAATTCTCGTAAATTGAGCACGTTGATCGTGATAATCTATTGTCTTTGTTCTCAGTTGAGCCAACTATGACACTTCCTCAACAAGCACCTGCACAACGTCAATATATTCGAAGGAGGCGAAGCATGTGATGTTATGAGTTGTTATTGGGTTACTATTTTTTTTGGGATTCATACGAGTAGAGATTGTTGTTTGAATTTTTTTGTAGTATGGTTGTTATACCTTGTTTGTGTAAATATTGTAACTTTTAAATCTCGTTAAGTTTATTAAAACTTAAGCGTTTATGTTGAATTTATCATTTATGATTTCTTTTGTAAGCATGTAATTTTTAAGGATCTAAATGTTGCATATATAGCTAAAAAACAACAAGCCACATAAAATTGTGGCTTGCTGTTTTCTGGCTGCCTGCACTTGAAACCGCTTTTCAAGAGGCGGCTTTCATGCAAAGCCGCCTCCACTTTTGCTAAGTGGAAGCCGCCTTCTCAAGAGGCGGCTCCCTTACGGTACTTAACTAAAAAAATTAAACCTCACCGTATAGGGCGAATAACAATCACAGATGGTTGTACGTGCGAATTTTTCTCCCCAAATCAAGATCCGAACCAAGATACCCCTTCAGGCAAATACCTCCAAATCAACCTTCCTCGCCCAAAAATGCCAAAACCCTTCGACCAGCCCTCTTCCTCCTCCCTCTCCCTCGTGGGAGCCTCAACAGAGCTTATCAGAGTGCACGGATCAACGATCCGGAGTTGCAATCACGTTGCGGAGGTCTAGGCAGCCGTCGGGGATGGTTTGGCGTTGTCATCGGATCACCGATTGCGTCGTTTCTCCACGGGTGGAGTTGCCGAGGAATCGAGTTTTCTTGTGGTAGAACTTTTCCTCCTCTTGCTCCCTGATTCACACGATTCAGTCGAACTAGGTTACCTCAAAACTTGTACGGTGTATTTTTCTCTATCGTATGTAATTAGGTAAGGCTAGTTTTGGACAGAGTGTGTTATTAGGTTTTGTGCTATTAGAGTATACATGAATTCGTAGATTAATGCAGCAGTTCATCTGCAGTCGTATTACAATATTATAAACAAAGGGTTCTTTTTCTTCTTTAGAATCTGATTTGATTTATATTAATTGGGAGAAGCAAGTTATCCACTTGTGTTGGAGATCACACTTGAGATTAATGTTGCTCCCACTTGTGGATTACAAACAGGTTCTTCAAATCTTCCGAAGTACCAATCCTCCATTGCTAATTCTGCTGAAAATTCTGTTCCTGAGAGAGAACAAATTTATACTGTTGGTGCGGAGAGGGAGTTGATAAATATTTTATTGGAATTTCCTTCTTCTGGAATTGCTATCATTCATTGAAAAGCTTGCCTTTGCAAGCCCTTTTAATCAGCAAAATCTAACTCCTGCAGGTTGTGGGGGCTTCCTATTGGATGTTGTGAAACCATTCCTTAAGGGTAAGCCTGCTTTGAAAATAATAGAGGTACTGGGAGCTTACAAACTGTCGACATTGGAAATATGTCTGCTTATGAGGTATACTCTTGAAATGAGATCATTTAATTTGGGTTATTATCTTGTTGAGATGATGGAGAAACTAATAGGCTATATGCAAAACTAGAAAGGGGTATGACTCCTGTCTTGGTTATGGACCTGAGTAGATCTGGTCAGACCTTCGATTTAGGCCTTGTTAGGGGAATGAATCTGGCATCCTATTGTTGTCTATTCATTTATTTGTTGGGTCAAATACCATAACCTTTCCAAAGGCCTTTCAGAGATATAAGGAAGTCCATTGTTTTCCTTTTAGGTGAAAGGAATAATGACTCTAATATTTGGTCACTATTACCCAGAGACATTGCCATGTTGTCATTACTTGGTTGTTCTATATCAAGTACAAAATTCATCAGTCGTGACACCATGGATTAATTAAACATATAGGTTCACATTTGGTTTTTTCGTGACCATGTACGCACCATTTAACTTTTGTATGCATTTGAAGAATATATAAATACATGTTTAATATGGTTGTGTGAGAGTGGATTCACGCAACTTTGTTTTGGTAAAAAAAACACTAACAGTATCATGGGAATGTGGTTTATCACCTGACCATGGTGGACTTGCACAGATAGTGTGTTTCATATATACATATTTATGATTTTGGGAATCATTGTTTCCTTGGTGCTTTGGTCCTTTTTTCATGAGAGCGACCCATTAATAATTTTTGAAATTCATCTCATGATATATCAGAGCTTTGCCGTTACTAACCGTGAAATTTCAATGTGCTTGAAATTGTTCTACCATATTCTATCTCTATATTACGCAACGCCTCTAGTATCTAGTCATTTCACGGATTTATGGAAACTCTCATACATTATGAAACACCGCGTAGATGGAGTTAGGTGCCGCAAAGGGAAGGGGGCATGCACCTTTGGGGCTTCGGGTAGAAGCCTAGATGACCGCGACTCCAATTGCAATTGTAGCTCCGATGGTTGAGGGACATATTGCTTGGCACATCGAAGAGCTAATCTGATGGTGTTGGTGTCGACACTTGTGTGCTTTAGCCCGGTGCTCGAGCGCGGGCCAAGTAATCAGGATTGGTCGGCTAGTATTTCGCTTGTCACTTAGAGTTAACACTCGTGTACGGGCCAATGTAGGCCACATTGGTCGGTATTCCGAGCGGAAGCATTAAACGGGGAGTTCCGAGAAATGGGGTTTAATGAAGTTGGGAATGAGATGTAATTCTCCTGGGTATAAGGATGATTGGATTGTCGCGATGATTCGCGGGTTGGAATCTAAATTTTAATCGGAAGTAGCTTTGGGAAGTGGGGCTAAGTAGATGCGATGGGAACCTAGTTAGGATACATTGTACCCCACAACACGCTTACGGAGGCACCCCAATCCTAAGGCGTACTTTTTACCTTAGAGTCATAGTCTGAGGTCTCATCCAGTCCAAGACCACAGACTATGCACAAAGTTTAGTTACTCATATCTATATCAAGATCAAACAATAATAATAATGTATTCTTTGTGAGACCATTTACCTAGTTGTTCTTTTGCACACATTTAAATATATCTTGATAGTTATTGTATAGTTGTTTAAATCTAATTGGGAAACTTTGCTCATAACGTACCTATGTGTGATTCCGTAGGGTCGCAACAGTGATTTGTTGGAGGCTCCATCCTTTTTGTGCAGATTCACCCTTTTTATGGTATAGTATTGGTAGTTCGTTTTATTGTGTCTTGTATTTGTTACTTCTGTTATTTGAGAGATATGACATGTAATGTATATTTTATGGACATGGAAATGGAATTTATGGAAATGGACAATGGAATGCAATGGAATTGGTAAATGGAAATATACTTGATTGTGAACAACTTAAATGCAATGCAAGCAAAAAAATTAAATTCCTATGCATGTTGCTATTTTCTCCTGTTTTTTGTGAATGTCAAATATTCGAATGTGGAATGTATGTGCGTAGATTGGTTTGCCGAGTACCCGGATTCTAGAGGGGGATGAGCGTCACATAGAATTACTACATTATTATGTCTATGGTCCCATGGAAGTAACTTCACTAGACCGGAAACAGTACTTTCTGACATTCATTGATGGCATGTCACAAAGGTGTGGGATTATATTATGAAGATGAAGAATCAACTTTTAGATTGCTTCAAGAGATTTCATGCCATGGTAGAGCATCAGACAAAAAGATTATTTGAATATCTATGCACTGAGAAGATTATTGAAATATCTATGCAAAGATAATGGAGGAGAGTACAATTTTCATGAATTCTAGAGCTATATCCCGAGCATGACATTATGCAAGAAAGGATAGAGCCAAGAACACCTCAATACAACAGTTTGGCTTAGAGGATGAATAGGACCATTTCATAGAAACTACATCGCATGTTAAAGATAAAAAAGAACAAATCTTTACGACGAAGTAGTGCCATAAGTTTTTTGGATACAGAGGTCAGGAATATGGTTATAGACTTTGAGATCCATGAAATAAGAATTATCAAAATGCCTAAAGATGTGATGTTATATGAGAACCAAACTTGGCTAAGGATGATAATGGCATTATTAATAGTGAAGAGATTCATATCGATGATACCAGTAGTGATGACTTGGATCCTTCTCCAGTGCTTGATGCATGTAGAGAAGATGTGTATCTAAATCACATAGGTGGTGAATATCCATTCATCTACCTTTATTCTTCCACTTTGTATTTAAATCCCTATCAAAATACCTAAAATATCAATAACTTGTACAAATTAACATTCTTTATTCATTTGATACTTAATTATACACATTTAATTCAAAATAAAAGAATAAAGAAAGAAAAGAAAAATAAATGAAGTATCAAGGATATTGAATGACCCTAAACCTCGAGACAGAGTCAGTATTGACTAGGTTGACAAAGAATAAAGTTGGGAGAGATAATTGTCAATACAATGTACAAAAATCCTAAATTAATGCTATGAAAATACTCATTTCTGTTATAATTTATTAATCATTTTACACACTCCAAATAATAAAATTTTCAACATAAAACTTTTATCTAGAAATACATAAAAATTTATAAAAATGTTTTCCTATAAAAATAATGTGCAGCAACTGAGATGTATAGATAAAAACTGCAAACCCAACTTCATAGGTCAATATCTTCTCTATATGAACTCAAAATTCATCAAACTCGCCTCCATTATATTTAAAATTAAATTATCTATCTAAAGAAGGTATTTCATTAAAAATAGAGTAAATTTGCAAAAACCGGCTTTTTAGGGTCCCATTGTGCTATGTATCTATATATTTTATTCAAATATTTTACTCTTTACATTTTTACTTTCTTATATTTTTAAATAATTATTTAGAAAATATTAAAAATATAAAACATAAAATAAAACTATTAAAATACACTTAAAATAAATAATACATTAAAGTATATAAGTATAGTATACCTATAATGTATACTCATATAATTATTTATGTATGTTTATATTATAAACATATATAATATGTAAATATGATAATAAAAATATAAAATAAAAATAAAATATACAAATATAGGTAAATATACATAGGGTTTAATGCGGCTGCCCTAAAGGGGGAGCTAACTTGGCTCCCCCATCCCATTTTCCCCATTTTTTTTGAAAATTTCTTCCACAAATATTCATCACTATATCCCTATATTATGTTATTAAAATTTCGTGCGAAACAGAGACTCATACAACCTCCATCCAGAAAGTCAATTTTTAACGGTAACAGAATTGCTAAAAATGACCCCGTCTGGATGGAGGCCATAGGAGTCTCTGTTTCACATGAAATTTTTATAGCATAATATAGGGATATATTGATGAAAATCTACCGAAGAAATTTTCAAAAAAAGAATGGAAAAATAGGACGGAGGGAGCCAAGTTAGCTCCCCCTCAAGGGGGAAACCCCATTTTACCCATATATACACACACACACACACGCACATGTAAATATTTACAGTCTATAAATAAGTTCGTAGAAATAAATAAAAACCAATATGAAATAGTTTGAAAAATAAGAAATATTTTTCATATTTTAAGTTTTGATTAAGAAAATCATTTATTTTAAATTGAATTAATAAGAAAATAAAATCTCATTTTGTCCTGGTCCATATGGACCAATCAGGACTCAAGGAAAGTTGACCCCCTAATCAACTGTCCTGGCCTCTACTCCGACCTTTGTCATAGTCACGAGTGCTCTCTCTTCTCTATTTTTCTACTCCACCTCCATATATCCATTCTTCTCAAGAAACCCACCTCTCTGCTGATCCTCTTCCATGCCTATATTCTAACCACCACCAACCCTTCTCCCCCTTTATGTAATCCCCTTTCTAAATCAGATGATCAGCCATGTTTATAAATAACGCCATCTATCCATTTTTATCCTTTTGATCCTCTTCTACCCTTATGTAACCCCAATCCAGGTGTGAGAGAGTGAGCTAATGACAATATCTTCACCCCAATGGTGTCGGCATGGAGAAAGTTGGCGTAGAAATAATGATCCAACCCTCATCAGAGACTCCTCCGATGACCTCTGCTCCTTGGCCTTCCCAACTAGGTTGGAGTTGTTTTTCTTGCTCTAGTGTAGATTTCCTTTCCAGAATTTATTTCTGTATTTTATTTTACACATTTACCTTTCGTTTTAGCTTAGATGAGTAGTTTATAATACTCCAAAGCTTAGAGCTCTAGCCGATGTTTAAGTGTATTTATCACCTTGTTTCGACCACCCAATCATCCGATCCCCGTTCCCATAAATTATCCACCTTCCAGATCATCTCCTCCACCTTAATCCTGTAAGGATTGAGTCTATCGATCTCTTCATGGGCCCCTCACCAGAGACCACTCCACCTTGCTTCGTCTTCGCTTTATTTCACCAATAAGACGGCTAGAACCTTCGACTTCATCTCCCCTTGCTTCTCGTGCATGTGCAAGCCTTCAAGATCCCTTCTAGTGCATATTTAGTTGTGTATAGGAGCTCCGGATGTATTCCAATTAAAGGAAATGAGAAGATCCTTAATCACATCATGGAAGTGTGAGGATCACATCATATGCAATCGGAAGCGACTAGTTGCACTAGTCGCTCAAGGCAGCGGAATTTAAAAAATTTAAACGATGAAACCAAATGATCCAAGAACACTTTTGGGATCATTTCATCTAATAAAAAATAAGTATTAGATTTACCTCTTTAATCGTGGTTGCGATCGAGTCTCTAAATGAAGAGACGTCCTATCTCAAGTCCAATCTGACAGAGGAGACACTTGCGAGCATGTTGATGAAAAGTGTGCTCCTCACAATCCATGTTGATGATCCAAGAGACGAATCTCATGAACTCATCACACAAGATCCAATGTCCTCTTCACAAGTTTGATGCACCGAAGGAGACGGAGATCCACGAGCAAACAATCTAGCAGCATAACGATAATGTTGCAACAATGATGACTCTCTCTAGGGCCCCATGGTGGACGACCACAATGAGAGAGAGAGAGGGTTGATGTGTAGATAATGAGAGAGAGAGAGAGAAAACATATGTTGTATCTCTTATTGTGGTTTTGAAGACCAAAGGTTGCCTCTTCTTGTACAACATTTTGGGATTCCAAGGATTACAACCCATGGATGATATTTATTTGTGTTTCTTTCAATGGCCATGATATTGTTGTAAAAATATAACAACAATTAATTTAATATATATATTGAATAATCAATATAAATTAATTTCAAATTAATCAATTATCTTTGGAGATAATTGAAAGGAGATAATCATCCACCAACTTTGTTGGTAGATGGCAATCTTCTTCCAATGAGAATATATTACCTCATTTCTAACATTATCTCGCAATGATAAATTCACAATTATCTTGTGAATGCAATCATGCAATTGAAATTTGTGAATCACATTCACAACCCAAAATAAAATATAAATTATATTTTCAATTAGTTACATAATGTGAATCCAATTCACACCAATATTAATCAAAAAATATAAAGCATAATAGGCTCTCTCTAATATATTATAAATCACATTTATAATATATCCGATTAATATGTATAGTGCTATCCATATTATTCATATCCATGATAATTAAATCACATTTAATCATCTTGGATCTCTATTTTCATGCGCTCAAATAATATGAATTACATTCACATTATTCACATCTTTGATAATTATATCACATATAATTATCTTAGATAACTCTCCTTATAATATGAATCAAATTCATATTATTCATGATAGTTAGAAAATCACATTTAATTATCAATTTTCTCAATGCTCGGATACATTTATCAACAATGAAATTGTCCATAAACACTTTCAAGGATAATGTGCATTCTCTACGGATACTTGAAGATAAGGACATGGAAATTGTATTGTTATACGTACAGTGACTTGGATATTGAGATCACATCTCAAAAACTGGATCTCGGGAAACTCTCATATATGCTTAATTAAATAAAGACTAAAAATCTAATCGTCTCATTGCATCTGGATCACAATTTGATCAATGTCCAACATTTGGACCAAGATCAGATCACTTCTATACTAAGAGGAGTCACTAAAATCCAGACTCATTTCATCACTCCCTTGGAATGGAAGCGCCATGGTTATACAATCTCTTATGATCACATTACCCTAAGGTATTCCTAATACTTATACATCATACATAATGGAAGACTAAGAATAAACCTGAAGTTTTAGATCTATTTTCAGGTTTTTATCATTAAGGTTCTCATTTGATCAATAGGAGTTGGTATTGATCATATCCGTTCCAAAAGCATATATCATACCAGGTATTAGTCATAACTTTCCAAATGCATATATCAAACCTACAAATTCAGTAAAACTTCCAAAGTAAGATGATCGTGCATGGAATTTGATTCTTCGCAATACTCATGAGTGAGGTCATGTCTTCTGGTTCAGTAATGAACATGTATGATCACTTTGAGAGATTGCATTACTAATATGCCCTTGTATGCACACCAGCGCACAGTGTATATGCCTTGATTAGGTTATCAACCTATTGATCTGCCTAATGTACATACTCAGACATATAGTAATACATCTATCTTCGGTCAGAGGATGTGTTCCTATATGACGACAACATATGACATATGTCTTGGGTTATCTCGATCTCGTTAAGTCAACTCTTTGACCTAACTTATCTACCACCTCCGAATCTCTATTCATGTGCAGAGGACCTGCATCAAGAGATCAGTTAGATATCAACCATTAGAGAAAGGATTGACATCTCCTTCTCAGGATGGAGATCATCTCTTAATAATCATTTGATGGTGCTTGATGAGTCCTCAATCTAACCCTTTATATATTCACCCAAGAACCGGCCTCTATTATTTAACAATTAAATCAACAACTGTATGGTCATTAAGATGGCCATGGTAACTAACACTATTTGTACTAAGGGACCTATCAGGGAATGATATTTGCAATAACATTTATTGCATAATTGTTTACTGTGGGCTCGCATGTCCAACAATCTCCCACTACCCCAAAGAGCCATTAATGGGATAATATTTAAATCCACACTCATGTGACAATCATAAGCTATTTTGAAATAACTAGGCAAGCTGACCAGTTGCTCTATTTCTGAGAGACTATGCCAACTCCTTTTATGGTACTTGCATATCTCATAGTAATAGTGCTCGCATCCAATGCGAATGTTGCATCTCATGCTACCAATACTCAATATTGTCAATTATATTGTCCTTGACACTATAGCTCAATAATTATTATAATCATTGTTTCCATTATCCTTATCATAATACCCTTATTCCTAGAGATGTCTATCTCCTAATGTATCTATTGTCAAGACCTTTTAGATCACTATCAATAAAGTCTTAAGTTCTTGAAGATAAAACTTCAAGATCACTATCTCTAAAGTCTCATCATCTTTGTAGATATTGTTATTAGTGCAATCCAATGTTTTATCTCCATGGTAGGATAATAAACACTTTACTACTCCCATTGCATGGTAGACATCTTGCTTTTGTACATATCTAGCGTACACTGAGCTTCCCAATGCTAATGCACTAGGGCATGTAGCTCTGGTATTCACATTCTCAACTCTTTGAGGTACTATCCCTTTAGATAGGTCAGTACCATATCTTAAGGGAAAGAAGAATTTCTTGGAATTTTCTACAAAATGGAACATGTTCAAGGTGTATCACTAATGTGATGGTCCCAATACCCTCTTCTCTTTGCTTCTGAACACTTTCAAAACTAAGATATTAAGAGGTTTCCTTGAGATCATATCTCAGGGTATGGAATAGCCAGACTATAAAACACTCCCTATCATCCTTATATCATTCCAAATGATTATAATATTATCTACATTAGCATGTTGAACACAATGACACTCCACTAAGCTTCACACGAATCATAAAGATTCAATATGAAATCATAACCTTTATAATTTCATCAAATTCGATGTTCCAACTAGAAGAATCTTATTTGAGTCCACAGATGGAGTTCTTCAACTTATACACCTTGTTTTTCTCAACCATGAAGCCCTGGGGCTACTTCATATGAATATCTTCAAAGAGGTATTCATAGAGAAATGCAATCTTGACTTCCATCTTGAAGATGTCATAATCATCTAGTGTAGCTATAGTTAGCAATAATCTAATGAGTTAAAGCATGGTCACTAGAAAGTAAGTCTCACCACAAGCGATGTCTTCTTTCTATGTGTATCTTGAGGATACGAGCCATGCTTTGATGGTCTCTACCTTCTCATTATGTTCCCTCTTTCTCTTGAAGACCTATTAACATCATAATGGTTCTTATCCATATAGGTGGATCCTCGATGGTACATATACAACACTTGTATATGAAGTCTACATTAGACTTTACTGCTAATATCCATCTTTCCATGTCATGATATTCAGAAGATTCATCACATGAAGTAAGATCATTGTCAGACTTAACTAACACATGGAATCCATCCTCAAACTAATTTTGAAGAGATATATGTGTTTCATCTTTAATTGTACTTTTAGTTTCTGATTCCAAGAGCCTCATTATCTTCTGAAGATTAAATAAGTTCCTTCACTTCAATCTCATCATGATTCTCAAGGGAGTCATCCTCTATAACATTCTCAGATATGAAATATTTTAAGAATCTCAAGGTCATAAAGTAGGTATCCAATAACATCCTTTATTTTTCCTAATGAAGCAGCACTCTCTAGTGCTAGATTCCACCTTACTTGCATCCATGACAATGTTATGGGCAAGGCAACCCTAAATCCTCAAGTTTCCAACACCATGCTAGATTCTAACCATAGCTTATGAGGATGTTTGGGTTTTTGATTTACGTGGAATATTATTAAGGATATGTATATTGTAGCCTTTACTACATATATGCCTGGAAACTAAGAGGTAATTATACTAAGATTCATCATTGATCAAATCATGTCACACATGATCAATTGTATCTCCCTACAACTCTATTGAGTTTAGGTGTATCAAGAGGAGTAAGATAGGAATGATATTCCTATCTCCATAAGGTATTTCTTGAACTTATCTAATAGGTACTTGCTACCTAGGTTAGATCAAATTCATGTCATCTTCCTTCAAACTTTGGTTCTAAACCAAAATTATGAAATCTTTGGACATTTCAAAGATTTTTAAAGTGACGGGAAGAAATCTCATATAAATAATCATAGAATGATATCACATATCATCAATATTTATTATGATACATATGATCCACATACATCAATATGTATGATATCTTGAATACATTGACATCTTACATCATTTCCAAAGAAGGATGCATTGGACATTTTTACTTTTGAAAACAACATTCACAAGTATGTAAGATTTCAAATTTCATACCATCTAAAGATTCAACTCTTACTAATCTATCGATGACATTAATAGACATATGTCCAAGATTTGATGCTTGATCATTGTCAAATGATCTTAACCCCCTATTGATCTTTTAAGGTTTAACATTAAGTAGAGTCCTCTAGATGTCATATTACTATCTGAAATATATCCATCATAACTTTTATGATAGTTCTATTCCAGAATTCATGTTTATTTCCAATATTTAGAAATAAACAATGAGTGTATTCTAATATCTAGGTCATAGAGACATTCTCTAAGACTAAGGGCTCTCCCACTGAAAATATGAAGTTTATTTATCTAATAGAGATTATTGGAACAATTGCATCAGTATCGATGTAGATGACTATAACCTTAAGATCAAATTTTCTAGTCTTGTAAAATGCATGCAACCAATTGCAAGTGCTACTATAAGAATGAGACAATTATTAGACTTTGATCTTATCTAGTAAGTAAGTAAATTTCAATAATGATATATTGATATAGATTATTTCGATGCATTATTGGGTCCTCCTCTAAGGATCCAAGATAGTCTAAATAGTCACACTATCAGTGCATCTGCTTATTGTAGTATTGTCATTCATCCAACTCTTTGGATGTCATATGGAAATTACAGAAGTACAGTCAACTCGTTGACTTTCCTTCTTACTTTGGTCGGACCCATGTTTCCACTATGCTCCCTTCATTTATGAACAACCATAGCTCAAGACAAAGGATCTCTTATGTTGAATTCAAAGGATTTCAATATAAGAGTATTTCAGCATTTATACGTGCTTCATTCAATTCAGACAATATGAATATTATGAAGCTTCATGAATGATTAGAGTATAGATAATAAAATGATGACACTTACTGTATCTATATCCATCTAAACTCTAAAATACTTTGGCTCAGGTAGGTACTCAAGAATTTTGAATACATTATCTCTTATAGAGCCACCATTCTGCATGATGTAGTGAACCATGTCATTCAAGATCAAATGTCGAGAATACATATGTATGCTAGAAATATCTTCTTAGATTTTATAAGGATTATTTGACAATTACAATCACCATCGATATGTCACTTCCAAAGTACATTTGATGAGAGATCAAGACTAAAGGGACATACAAACCTTAGGGTTGTAGTCCTATTTTTTATTTAATTGTCATTCCTCATTATTACGAGGAAAGTTACATATTGCAACTGCATACATTATGTGTCCAACTGCAAGTACAATATCTTGATCTTGGATCCAATCCATGATATTTTACTGGTTATTATTTAGTATAGTTTGAGTGGGTTTAATAAGGATTATCTAAAATAAGATAATTTGCATAAATAAATAAATAAATAAATAAATTACTCTGATTTAGGATTTTGTATATCAAAGTTGTCTTGCCTTGTCAACACTACAAGTTCATTCCCTTAATCACTTTCAATGTAAGAGCTATACTTACCATTATATCTAAAGCAAGATCTGTGATCTCCTTCCTTATCTTTGTCACATCCCAATAATATACCAACCTGCAACTCGGATAAAAAGAAGCAGGAACACATCCTGCTTTCAAGTCAAACTTGCATTCCCAATTTCAATCATTAACACATGGGCCAGCCACCCCAAAGTTGATGTTGACCCGTCGTTAATTGAACCGACCATCAATAGGATTAGAGCTCGCTATGCGCAATCCAATATCTCTCCACTAATATGAGGACCCGATATTGGGGTCCCTACGCAGACGTCCTTACTCTTTCGAGAAGCAAAGAGCCCGATCCATACGTGTTTGTATGCAGGAGTTGTCACTTGGAACATGTATATCCTACAAATGATCCCCGGTGACGAAACAGTTTACCTTGACGAAAGACCTTGGATGTCACTTATGTGATCCTCCATATCATGTTCAAATTCTAATTAATTATTATGAATCTTATTCACATAATTCCAAGGGAATAACATCTCTATCCATAATAGACAGATTAATTTTAATTGGATCTAATTTATTTAATCATATTAAATCAATTACCAATCAAATCAATCAACCAACAAACTTCATTGTTACTAAAGGATTATATTATCTCAAAAATATATTTTATTCGAATTTAAATAATAGGAAAAATAAATCATGATCCATTAAAACATTATCCCTTCCTTTCCTGTTGCCATGGCCAGTACCGACGGAAGTGGGACAGACCGCTCACAGAGCAACCTGCTACCCGAACCGCTTCCCGATTAGACACCATATCCACCTCAGGCCAGGATAGATCACTTTATACTTGAGATGATAATGGATCTTTAAATCGAAGTTATATCATATAATAATAATCAAAATATTTTCGATTAACATTATAATGAGATTTGATAAACAAATCCCCAATCTTATTCAAGCATCAATGTTTGTTGGAAGGTCCATGTAATCAATTGTGATCTTGATAATTTATAATCGAGTTTTGGTCACGATCAATGTCATTCAAGGAAATATTCATCGTCTTTAAATATTTAACAAATATTCATCAATAATTATATCAGGCAATTAATCATTAATTTTCATTAATTTAATTAAATGAAAATCACAAGATTCATGATCAAGTATGTAATTTCCAGCAGTGACCCCTACTTAATAAAATTAGCATATCTCAATAAATTTAAATCCAAATCTAGAAAAATAACTTTCCATAGTTTGATAATTTTATTACAACAGAATCCAGGTGCTATTCACTTATTTCTAGGTATTTTAAATCCATAATTAGCTCTTTAATTATGTCAAGATTTGTCATCCCCGAAATAGTGGATTCATATTCATTAAGATGGTCATAACTTAAGCAATCGGATTCCAAATCACGCAAATTAAAATCACACGGTTTACTTATTTAATGAGTACATTATCCAATTGATAATTTCATGTTTAAACAATTTTAAATATGGAGAAAAAATGCACTGAAAAGGGTTGCCAAAATGAAATGCAATAAAACATCACACAACCAAAAAATGCCCAAGTCGTCTAAGGTTTATGTAAAGTATTCAAAACCTACAACCTATGGATCTGATACCACTTGAAGAAATGGGAATATCCTTAAGTGCATCATGGAAGTGTGAGGATTGCATCGTATGTGATTGGGAGCGACTAGTCATTCGAGGCAACATAATTTAAAAAATTTTAAACGATGAAATTACATCATCCAAGAACACTTCTCGGATCGTTTCATCAAACCACAAATAAGTATTAGGTTTACCTATTGAATCACGGTTGCAATCGAGTCTCTAAATGAAGGGATCTCTTGTCTCAAGTCCGGTTCGGCAGAGTAGACACTAGCGAGCGCGTTGATGAAACGCGTGCTTCTCGCAATCCATATTGATGATTCAAGAGGAGAATATGTTTATCTCATCACATGAGATACAACATCTTCTTCATGAGTGATGCACACCGAAGGAGATGGAGATCCATGAGTAAACAATCCAGCAACATAACGACGATGTTGCAGTAATGGCGACTCTCTCTTGGGCGCCATGGTGGACAACCACAATGAGAGAGAGAGTAGGCATGTAGAGAATGAGAGAGAAAGAGAGAGAGTATCTGTTGTATCTCTTATTATGATTTTAAAGAGAAATTGTATTTTGGGAGCATGGATCTTAATCCATGGTAAACAGAAAATCAATGGGTGAGCTTGATTTTTGTTTCTTTCAATGGCCATAATCTTGTTGTAGACAATTAATTTAATTTAATATACATTAAATAATCTAAAAAAAACAAATTTCGAATTAAGTCAATTATCTTTGGATATAATTGGAAGGAGATAATCATCCACCAACTTTGTTAGTGGATGACAATCTTCTTCAAATGAGAATATATTATCTCATTTCCAACATTATCTCACAACGATAATTCACAATTATCTTGTGAACATTACAAGCATGACATTAAAAATTTATGAATCACATTGACAAATCAAAATAAAATATAAATTATATTTCAATTAATTATCCAATGTGAATCCAATTCACATCAATAATTAATCTACAAATATAATGCACAATAGTCTCTCTCTAATATATTATAAATCACATTTATAATATATCTGATTAACATGGATAGTGCAATCCATATTATTCATATCCATGATAGATAAATAATATTTAATCATCTTGAATCTCTGTTCTCTTGTGCCCAAATAATATGAATAACATTCACATTATTCACATCTTTGATAATTAAATCACATTTAATTATCAATTTTCTCAATGCTCGCATACATTTATTAACAATGAAATTATCCATGAACTCTTTAAAGGATAATGTGCATTCTCTGCGGATACTTGGAGATAATGACATGGCGATTGTATTGTTCCATGTACAGTGACTTGGATATTAAAATCACATCTCAAATCCAGATCTTGGGAACTTCTCATATATGCTTGATTAAACAAAGACTTCAAATCTAATCTTCTCATTGCATCTGAATCACAATCAGATCATTTTCCAACATTTGGACCAAGATCAGATGACTTCTATACTGAGTGAAGTCGTTAAAATTCAGACCTGTTTCATCACTCGCTAGGAATGGAAGCGTCATGGATATAAAATCGTTTATGATCACATCACCCTCAAGTATTACTAATACATGTACATCCTGCGTACTGGAATATCAAGAACAAACCCAAAGTTTTAGATCTATTTAGACTGTCTTCTTTAGTTTTTTATCATTAAGGTACTCACTCGATCATTGGGAATTGGTATCGATCATATACTTTCCAAAAGCATACATCATGCTCATGTTCTATCTTATACTTTCTAAAATCATATATCAAACCTACAATCAGTCAGCTTAGAAAGTGAACGACCGTGCACAAAATTTGATTCTTCACAATATCTCATGAGTGAGGTCATGTCTTCCGATTCAGTAATGAACCTGTATGATCCATTTGAGAGATCGTATTACTCATGCCATTGTATGCACACCGGCACGTTGGTGTATAGACCTTGATTAGATTATCAACCTATTGGTCTGCCGAATATACATACTCAGACATATAGTAATAAATCTATCTTCGGACAGAGGGATGTGTGCCTATATCGTGACAACATATGACATAGGTCTCTGGTTATCCCAATCTCATTTAGTCAACTCTTTGACCTAACTAATCTACCACCTCTGAATCTCTATTCATATGTGGAGGACCTGCATCCATAGGTCAGTTACATATCATCCTTTAGAGAAAGGATTGACATCTCCTTCTCAGGATGGAGATCATCTCTTAATAACCATTTGATGGTGGCTGATGAGTCTTCAATCTAACCCTTTAGATTTTAATCCAATTACCAGCTCTGTTATTTAACAATTGAATCAACAATTGTATAATCATTAAGATGACCAGGTAACTAAACATAATTGTACTAAGGTACCAATTACGCAAATATTTATTCTTCATTTCAGATCTGGGAATGATATTTGCAATAACATTTATTGCATAATGGCTCACTGTGGGCTCGCATGTCCAACAATCTCCCACTAGCCCAAAGGGACATAATGGGCTAATATTTAAATGCACACTCGTGGGGCAATCATAAGCTATTTTGAAATAACTAGGTAAGCTAACCAGTTGCTCTGTTCCCGAGAGTCTACGCCAAGTCCTTTTATGGTACTTGCATATCTCCTAGTTAATAGTGCTCGCATGCAATGCGAATGTTGCATCTCATGCTACCAAAATTCAATATTGTCAGTTTATCTCTCCTTGACACTACAACTTGATATTTATTATAATCATTGTTTTCATTACCCTTATTCTGGAGATTTCTATCTCCTAAGGTATCTGTTGTTAAGAACTTTTAAATAACTATCAATAAATTCTTAAGTTCTTGAAGATAAAACTCAAAGATCACTATCTCTAAAGTTTTGTCATCTTTGAAGATATTGTTATTAGTGCAATCAAATGTTTTTTCTCCATGGTAGGATAACAAACACTTACTACTCCCACTGCATGGCAGACATCTGGCTTTTGTACATATATAGCATACACTAAGCTTCCCAAAGCTAATGCACTAGGGCATGTAGCTCTGTTATACACATCCTCAACTCTTTGAGATGCTATCCCTTTTGATAGGTCAGTACCATATCTTAAGGGATTGAAGACTTTCTTGACATTTTCCATAAAATGGAACATGTTCAAGGTGTACCACTAATGTGATGGTCCCAATAACCTCTTCTCTTTTCCTATGAACACTTTCAGAACTAAGATCTTAAGAGGTTTCTTGAGATCATATCTCAGGATATGGAATAGCCAGACTGTAAAACGCTCACTATCATCCTTATATCATTCCAAATGATTAGAAAATTATCTACATTTAGCACGATGAACACAATGGCACTCCCACTATGCTTCACACGAATCATCAATATTCAATCTGAAATCATAACCTTTATAATTTCGTCAAATCTGATGCTCCAACTACATGAAGCTTATTGAGTCTACAAATGGAGTTCTTCAACTTATACTTCTTATTTTTCTCAACAATGAAGCCCTGAGGCTACTTCATATGAATATGCTCAGAAGGTATTCAATAGAGAAATGCAATCTTGACTTCCATCTTGAAGATGTCGTAGTCAATTAGTGTAGCTATAGTTAGCAATAATATGATGAGTTTAAGCATGGTCACCAGAAAGAAACTCTCACCACAAGCAATGGCTTCTTTCTCTGCGTATCTTGAGGATATTAGCCATGCTTTTAGGGCCTCTGATAAATATTTGATTTTCACTCTTTATTATTTTATTTTAGCTATCTATCTTGACAAAGCATCATGTAATAGGTGTAAATACTATAAGTTAGCATTTGGCATGCATATGTTAACATTGTGTATTTAGCATGTACTTGTGCAAAAATAAAAGAATAAAGGTGCAGAAAAAGGAAGGAGATGTTTAGAATAAATACATAGTGACCCGATCCCCAAGAGAAGGTCAAGCCTTGACCTGATCGCCATACAAAATAAAGTAGAAAGAGATAGGGTCTACTCTATATTGTACATATTACATGTCTATAAAAAAATATCTTTGCTAAAATAAAAATAAAATATTCTTTCTACCTCCGTGTATATAGTCTTAAAAATAAAACAAAAATAAAATAAAAATCAGAAAAGTAAAATAAAACAAGAATAAAATCCTTCTTAATAGTACAAAATACCTGTATATAGATAATATCCCCTATTTATTTTAAAATTGTACATAACTCGCAAAAATAAAATAAAATCAATTTATACTCTTAAAACTATGTTGTAAATGAGAAAAAATAAATAGGAGTATTTGTACTAAAATAACAAAATAAAAACAATTATACAAAATACATAGGTATATTTACCTCTATATCATACATTCTATTGTACAGAGATTAATTTATTTTTCATAAAAATAATTAAAAATCACAGAAAAGTAGTTTGAAAATAATAAATATTTTTCATTTTATACATTGTTTATTTTAAAGCTATTTACTATTTTTATTGATTTTTAAATATTTTATAAAATTGGATTTTCTGATTGGTCTAGCTCAAACGTTGACCCCCAATCAACGTCTCCCCCCTCCTGGGTCAGACCCGATTTGTGTTCGCCGGACCCATTTCTCCATATTCTCTTGGCCACCGCCAAGCTCCATTTGCCTCGAAACTTGGATCCGATAAACCTCGTACATCTTTCATCTTCGCGGGTCACTTGGATGATCTGAATCACTCTTAGGTTTTGCACTTTTCATCGGTCCTTCTAGACCCTCGAGCTCCCTATATAGATCTCTTCCGCCTTCTAGGAGCACTAGCTCATGCCTCGCTCCTTCTTCCTGCCATAGACACCTCAGGTAGAGTGACATCTTTCAGAGGGACCCTTCGGAACAGAGTTTGGTGGTGTATTCACGTTGCTCAGCCTCGTGGTCGGCGAGCGCCGACACGAATAGCATCCCAGCCTTCCACAAACTGGTCGAGGCCACAACCCCGATGCCCACCTTCTCCTAAATCTCAGGAACTCGTTCCACCCTTCAGGTATCCCTTACATCCCCTTCCTTTTGCCTTTCGATTCCATCCTTTCATCTAGCGCCGTCGCACATTCATCAGCTCCGCCCCGGTCATCGGAGCCTCATATCACCTGCACACCTGTATTGATCGACTCCTTTACAAACACTCACCTTTGCACCACACCATGATCATCCCTAAGTTTGACCTCCTAGTCAGAATTAGGTCCACGACTTCTTTCTTTCACCTCACCGGGAGTCAAATGCCATACGCGCTCGTTTCTTTGAGTTTCACCAAGCAATAACCATCGTCGGAGCTACGCCTCCGAGCGTTCTTCCCTTTGCAAGTCCTGGAGCGTGCATAAGACCATCATTTGGCCCTCAACCATCCAGGAAGAGTAGCTCCAGGCACTCCTCCACCGCGACGGTCATCTAGCCATCCTTCTTTACATCAGAGCCTCCTCTCAGACGTAGAGTACCTTCACGACGCTCCAGCCCTCCTTGGTGAGCTCATCGATCTGGTGGGTCTTCCCCAATCATCGATTGAAGCTCGTCCAGGAGCTGTTCTTCCTCCATCCTCATCCACCGTCGGATTGGCCTTCACCAACCAAAATAAGATCCTCGTTGCCGATCATCGTAGCTTTTCAGCCATCAGATCCAACGCATCTGACCGCACATAGGGTGACATTCTCTACATTGTCACATCTATTCCAAGCATCGATTAGAGCCGTACAACCACGAAGCCTTCTGTGTGCGCCACGTGCCCCCTGCAAAGGGTATATTGCACTATTTTACCGATCTTTTTCATGTGTTATTATCTAGTCCCGTAAAATAAATTGTAGTTCATATATTTGCATGTGGACCCTTGCTCTTTTTAGTATTTACATTCCAGTCCAGTTTAGTTGAAGTCATGTGCCATCACACATGGTGTTGTGGTGTTTTTGTAGTATCTATCCTAGACTTTATGGATGTTATGAGTTGAATAGAAGTTTTGGATATTTGTATTTATGCCCTTGTACATGGTGATTTGAGTATGTGCATGAACTAATTGGATAAATTACAGATTGAGCCCTAAAATTTTGATGTCTGTTTTATTTTGCCCTGCAACTTTTCAATAATTGCAAATAGGTCCATGTGTGTTTTACGTGTTATTTTTAATCAAATTATTATGAAATCAACTCCAAAAATGCCACAAAAATTATAGTTAGTTGCTGCTAACATGTAATATTTATGATAATTTTTGTGACTTGATTTAATTTTATTTGGTATTCTCTAAAAATAAAAACCTTTAAAAATGGTTTGTATATTTTATAAAATACCAAAAAATATAAAATTATATGAAAAAATCCATAAAAATTTGTGTGTGCTAGTCTTTGTGTGTTTTGATTCCAATACAATTTTTGTTGCATTATCTTTCATTAAAAACCCTAAAAAGCTAAAAACTCTAAAAATATTATAAAAATCATTAAAAATTCTAAGAAATTCGAAAAATAGGATTTTAGTTGTCGTGTGTAGTTATTTTTATTTGCTTCTTTATAAAAATCACAACCTGTACTTTAAGGCATCTTTACTAATTTAAAATTTGCCTTTTAGTCCAGGCTGTGCATTATTTTCGAGTTTTGATATTATTTTATATTTCTAAAATCATATAAAAATCATAAAAATGCCATAAAATTATCAAAAATATCTGCATATTTGAAAATTATAAAACATGATTATTTCTGATTTTTGAGTATTTCTAGTGATAATAAAAATTGTTAAAGCTTTGTTTTCCTTTGGTCTTTATATTTGTTTCCCATTAGAAAAATATAAAAAAATGCAAATTAATAACCAAAAAAATATGCCTCTATTTTCTGATTAAGACTACTTTGTAGGTTTTAGTCGTGCTCCTTGTGTTCGACCCTAGTCATTATACCAGGTTAAATAAATAGTTAAGACCGCTAACATTTCTGTATTTTGAGCTTGATTGATTTATATGGTATTGACTTTCTTGTTGAGTCTGATGGTTGATTAAGGTCACAACGACCTTTTCTATTACTTAACCCTTGATCCCTCGACCGCTCATCTGAATGGTGCCGCTATCGGGGAGCACGACTTAGTAGTCTTTCAGCCTTTTTGCATACATTGAGCTTTATTTGTTATAATTACTTTCTGTCCCATTTCTATTTCACTTTTTGTGTGAGGAGAACCCCTGAGGACGCTTTGGAGGAGATCCGTACTCCAGGAGAAGCAAGAGTAGGAACAGGAAATAGTTATAGTTTGTAGAGTAGTTTTACTTTTCATCATACTATTATTATTTTAATAACACATGACCTCAGGCTCTCTCTTTGACTGGGCATATTCGAGGTCTGTTTCGCCGAGCACTATTGTGCTCGGAGGACCTCACCCCGGTTTTTCGGCGGTTTTGATTTTATTCGCATTTTCTTCCCTTTGATTCTTGAAGAATTTGGCCCTTAGATTTAGGGATTTTTTTGCTTGTGACGTAACTAATTAAGGCCCAATCCCTAATATATTGCTTGCACCTATAGAGTCATAATTGGACCTTATTAATAACTCAATAATAAAAAGTTAGTTCAATTAGACTTGAGTCCACGTGCCGTAAGGAGCCACATACAGTGCTAGCAGGACCCATTGTGGCAGGCATTGAGTGGTTCCCAAGATCAGACTCCAAACTTAGTCTAGTTAGCTAGATACTTGTTCTTCGCGTCTAGAAATTGCTCATCTAAGGCCATTTTCTTTCTTGCATCATTTAGATTAGTTTAGTTCAGTCTTTAAATTTATGTGTGGATAGTCCTGCATGTAGAGTGATGATGATAGGTACGCATCTCTTACTTTGCATGCATCATAGCGTTTGATCATGCATCGACTTTTTCGATTTCTCCCTCTTGTTTTTGACTATTAAATAACCCAGAGATTGAAAAATTCATTAGGTGTTTGTCTGATTATTGAAAAAGACCTAAAAAAAGAGATAACCATAAAATTGGGACTTCTAATCAAACTTGATCCGAAAAGACACCACCAAAAAATCTGTCTTGGGAGAGTCCATCTCCTTATTGTTTGGTTTTCTTGCGTGAGAGAATGAACCACACACTAGGCTAGAGCCACATCTGAAATCTCATTAGATTCCTGGTCATGGGGTTAGTTGTTCTCAGTGAGGATCGCTCCGATTTCCGGTATAGCGGGCGCGATATCCTTAGTAGAGCGAGTTGATTGGATAGCTGGTAAATGGTCCGCAACTTGTACTGGCTAGGAAAGATCTAGCTTTGGTATTGGGTCAGTCTCTTGAGAGCATTAGGTACCTATAACTCGCTTAATCGCCCTACTAGACTGAATTGTCACTAAAATAAAATTGACAAGATAAAAGACCGCACCCTTACGGTCATCAGCTCCGAGTTGCATAGGTGAATTGGGGGTTTAATTGCTGATCTTGTTTGTTTCCAGATCCCATCCGCCTTTCTTCCAGATCACGATGATGGTTCGAAGGCCCCTTAGACAGCCTTTGGTTGCACATCTCTTGAGTACTCCGCTCCACTCATATAGGCAGGTTTGAGAGAGCCTAGACGCGCTCTTCGAACTCAAGTTCGATTCCGCCATGTTTTCCCTGAACCACCCTTCTTCCAGTCTTGTGGTACCCAAGCAGAGACCGATACATATAGTTGTTCACTTGAAGACACTGAGTTAAGGCCTTTTTCCTTTGTAGAGACCCAAGAAATGGCCAGCAGTGAAGAGTGCACCGATGGGCAGCCCCAGAGTACTACATATGTTCTAGATCAGGGCGCCATCAACAACATACTGTTAGCCTCTATGGAGACGATGCAGAGACGGATTAGAGACAAGGGAGCCTTCATAGCAGAAGTATGCAGAGAGATGGCACGTATGCGAGCTGGTCGAGGAGAGACAAACAGAGCAGGTGGTGGAGAGATTCCAGAGTTGGGAGGAGGAGACAGAGGACATCCAGAGGAGACACAAGAGCCAGTCCGACCAGATAGACCAATGAGGGAGTTGCACAACCTTGATGCAACCCTTACACATTGTTGGTACCAGCTTCCGACGATTTTGGGAGATTCCAAGCTCCCCTTTTCAGACTATCCAGCTATTGTCCAAGTTCCATGGGCTTGCCACCAAAGAGCCACATCTACACTTATAGGAATTTGACATGATCTGCAGCACTGTCCACGATAGATATGTAGATGAGGACACCATCAAGATGATGGCTTTTCCGTTCTCCCTTGTCGACAGAGCAACCTACTGACTAAAGCATTTGGGGAGGTATGTCACTTCGTGGGAGCAGCTCCAGACTGAGTACTTGAACAAGTACTATCCACTCATTTTGACGAATGCGACGCGAGCTCTGATCAACAACTTATCCATGATCCCCAGCGAGCAATACCATGAGGCGTGGGATCGGTTCCGTGATTTCATTGAACGGTGTCCACATCATGACATCTCCAAGGCCCAACTTAGTACAGAGTTTCTTTTATGGGCTGACACCAAAGCTGAAGGGTCTAGTGAATGCTTCTTGTGTTGGATCCTATTTCACCTAGGACGAAGGCCAGGTCTGGACCATTTATGAGGAGATGGCTGAGAATTATACAGTGATGTCTCAGACCTGACTTTACATGCAGGGGAAGCCCTCACCCCATGTTGTGTCTTATCAGAGTATTGCACAAGTCGATGCAGGTTCGTCCACCTTTTCTTCTTCAGCAGGCGTAATACATGCAGAGACATCGGCCGCTGATATGGGCATCATCACCGAGAAGCTAGACCGCATCGAGATCATCGAGAAGAAGCAGTTCTAGAGCATGACTCAGATCGACCGCCGCCATCCGTTTGCCCATCGTAGTGCCGGATTGTCGCCAGTGCTCCGGTGAACTTCGCCCAGGCGGAGTTCGTCCAGCATCTTCCCCTACTATTGGATCCAGCCTTCTCCCCAGATTAGATCTCAGTCGTCCATCACCTGGCCCTGTCAAACCGTTAGATCCAACATCTAATGGCCTCTGTAAACCCACGTTCTTCATCCAGCCAGGGCCGTTGGATTCTTCAGGTGTCCGCTCTAGAGTCGCACGTTCACCATCCAGTCAGAGGACGACACTTGGCACCCCACATGACCCACACGAGTCAGCTGGGTAATTTGCACCACTTTCCCTACATTTCTTTTCTGTTTTTACTTAGTCTGTAAAATAAAAATGCACTGTGGACTATTTGCATCATTTCCCTTGCAGGTTTTAGTATTTACATTTTAGTCATTCCGGTATGGTTGCACGTGAGTTGTCACGTGTATTCATGGGTTATTTGCATGTATGGTTCTAGATTTAGTGGATGTTATGCTTTGATGATATAGTTTCTTTATTTACACTTATGCCCATGTGTGTGTTGATATTGGACATGTGCTAGAATTAGTGGAGAATTTGCAGAGAGGCCCCTATACTCTTTGCGCTTGTTATTTCCCTCGAACATATTTTCATTGCATCTAGGTCCATGTGTGTTGCATCTCTTTGATTGGTTTTAATAAATAGCAAACTTTATCCAAAAATCGTGAAATTTTGAAACATGGCACCTTCTACGGTGTAGGAATTTCCACGAATTTTTGGGCTCATTTTGATTCCATTTGGTATTTTTAAAAATTCAAAAACCCTAAAAATTGCTACTATTTTCTTTGAAAATCAACTAAAAATATTAAAAATCCTTGAAAAATTCCAAAAATATTTCTATGTGTTTGCTTTGAGTTGCTTTTGTTTCAATACAAATTTTGCTGGATTTGCATTTATAAAAACCATAAAAATTGAAAAACACTAAAAATATTATAAAAATCATTAAAAATTCAAAAAAATAAAACAAAATATGTTTTATTTTCATGTAGTTAGTTTTTACATAAAATTGTTGTTGGATTTTACAGGCATTTTCAGTATTTTTAACTTGCCTTTAGATCTCAGTTGTACACTGTTTAGCATTTTTGACTTTATTTCATTTTCAGAAAATCAACTAAAACTCAGAAAAAATCGAGAAAATTAACGAAAACATCTAAATATTTCTAAAACCTAAAAATGGTTTTACTTGAATTTTCTGAGCATGTTTTATGTGTTAAATAATTGTTGGTTTGTGAATTTGTGAGTGTTTTTCTACTTTTCCTCATATTAAAAATTCTAAGAAAATTTGAAAACCATAAAATCCACCAAAAATATTTGTTTCTTGAATTTCTGACTACTTCGTAACTTAGGCATATCGTGCTCCTTGTGTTCGACCCTGGTAGCCATACCAGGTAAAATAAAATAGAGAGACCGCTATTCGGTTGCTTGATTTGTTGATTTTTATCATTAGTGGTCTTGATTTTCTTGATTGACTTAGTCGCCCGAGCGGTTGAGGTCGCAACGACCTGTGCTACATTTTTACATTAGTCGCTCGGGCATGTCATCAACCATATGTATGGTGGGCCACCATCAATTTAGGCATCTTTCCAATATATTTTACAATTTCTTGTTTCATATATATAACAATAAATATTAACACAACTTGTACAGTGAAATAAAATTATGAAAATATTATTATATTGGATAAAAATGTTAATTTAAATTTAGATGCTATATTTTACAAAATTCATTTTTTTACAATGTGCAGTTTATATTTTTACAAAACTGTTACAAAGTTTTTACTAAATTCACAACGACCTTTACAATTTCATAAAAGACCCCCACCTCATTTAAAAGGTCCCATATATATATATATATATATATAGGGGTTGCGGAAGCTGCACCCGACCATTTTTTTCATTGGTTTTTTGTCTTTTTGATATGAAACCTAGGGGGATTTAAATCACTATATATCATCATGATATCATACCAATATCAACTAAATTCGACACTTCTATCATCTCCATCAAGACTATCACATTTTAACGGTCTCAGAATTATTGAAATTGACCCTATCTAGATGGGCATGTTATGAATGTTTGTTTTGCATGAAATTTGAAACACATATTCCACACAATAAACTAAGTAAATTCCCATAAGTTTCCCTAAAAAAATCAATAAGAAAATAAGTCGGGCATAGCTACTTGTCCGCACCACCCGGTGTAGCTTCCCTTTTTCCATATATATATATATATATATATATATATATATATATATATATATATATGGGACCTGGGAGCCCACACCCAAGGGGTATATGTGACTACCTACACCCAACTTTGTTGAGACGTTGTAAATTCCTTCATTTTTATGTCGTGAGTGGTGATTATATGTACTCGTCGTGGATATTATTGGCCAAATCCAGAAAATCAAGAGAAGTAGTCAAAAGATGATTGAGTGTCCGATCTCCCTCATCGAAACATGCCACGTAGGAGGGGGTCATCACATCTTCTGCTCATATAGCTTTGTCAGGCTTTCCCATAGCACTTTAGCATGTGTCTCTTCTACAACACGGTGGAACACGTATAACTCCAATCACCTATGAAGAAGTTCATAATTCGAACATCACATAAAAGTGTAAATTTACAAATATATTCACATAAAAAGGGTGTTCATCTTATGAACACGTGTATAAAGCATAATAAAAAAAATTGATGTGAAACCACATGATAAAGGAAATATTTTCCAAATTATTTTGCATAATCACAATAATGTTTAGCAATACTTGTTGAAGCATGAGTCTATAAATAATGGGACATCCCTGATCAAGTCCAATCTAGCAGATGAATCTCAGATTTATCATTTCTATACTCCCTTATTATGCTCGGAGCATAATCACCTTAATCCAAATCTTTATTAATTCTGCATCATTAATAATAAACCATTCTCTTGTAGTTATATCTAAATTTTGTCTATAAATTAACCCTCTTATCCTTATATTTCCTATTAAAAACTCAAAGAAATATATTAAATATTGTAGATATTTTATTTCGTGTTAAAGACAAATCAAAAAGATAAAAAATAACAAAGCCACTAAAAAGCGGTGTTTTTACATATTAAAAATACTTCCAAAAATTTTGTGTTTTTCATTTGATCTCTTTTCGCACATTGTCCAACATGAAACTTGTTGACTCCTCGAGATCTACAACTTTCATGTTTCGTCTTTTGCTAAATTTTCTTCCTTTTATTTCTTTTGTATTTTCTGTTTCTTTTCTCTTTTTTGAATAACGTGACTAAGCCATGTGGCACTCTATGGAGTCGTCGCATGGCCCTTTGTTCTTCCGCCACCTGTCACCTATTGCAACCATCGATCTCCCAATGTTGCCTTCATCTTTACCATCCATGCCCGCTCCATCCTCAACCGTCTATTTTGCTCCTCCCTGTGAGATTCATGCCATCCCTTCCCACCTTAGACTCAACTGCTTGATCGCACCTCATCCAATGGTCATGCTTCCTCCATGTCACCTATTCCTTTCCCCACCCATGGATCTAGTCCCTCTGCTCCATGTTGGACATGTGAGCCCACGACGAGCCATTATGCAATAAATATTATTGCGAATATCATTCCCTGATCTGAAATGAAGAATAAATAATTTGCATAATAGGTCCCTCTGTACAATTAGGGTTATGTACCATGGCTATCTTAATGATCATACAACTGTTGACTCAATTATTGAATCATAGAGGCTGGTGCTTGGATGAATATCTAAAGAGTTAGATTGAGGACTCATCAAGTACCATCAAATTATTGTTAAGATGTGATCTCCAGTATGAGTAGGAGATGGCAATCCTTTCTCACATAGGCTGATATCTGACCGACCTCTTGATGCAGGTCCTCTACATGTGAATAGTGATTCAAGAGATGTCAGATTAGTTAGGTCAAAGAGTTGACTTAACGAGATCGAGATAACCTAAGTCCTATGTTGAATGCTGTCATAGCAAAGGCACACATCCTCTGATCGGAGACAGATGTGTTGCTATATGTCTGAGTGTGTACATTTGGCAGACCAATAGGTTAATGACCTAACCAAGGTCTATACACCGGCGCACTGGTGTGCATGTAAGGGTATATGAGTAATACGATCTCTCAAAGGGATCATACAAGTTCACTACTGAACCGGGAGACATGAGCTCACTCATGAGATATTGGGAAGAATCAAATTCCGTGCACGGTCGTCTCGCTTTGGAAGCTTGACTGAATTTGTAGGTTTGATATATACTTTTGGAAAGTATATGATCAAGACCTAGGTATGATATATGCTTTTGGAAAGTATATGATCGATACCAAATCCCAATGATCGAATGAGAAATTTAGTGATCAAACCTTGAAGAAGACAGTGTAAAATTGATCTGGATCTTCGGGTTGACCATGGGTCTTCCAGTATGCAGGATGTATAGGTATTGGGAATACCTGAGGGTGATGTGATCATAAACGATTGTATATCCATGACGCTTCCATTCCGAGGGAGTGATGAAACAGGTCTGGATTTTAGTGACTCCTTTCAGTAGAGAAGCAATCTGATCTTAGTCCAAGTGTTGGACATTGGTCTGAATGAGATTCAGATGCAATGATTAGATTTGCGGTCTTGATTTAATCAAGCATCTATGGGAGGTTCGTAAGATCTGGATTTGAGATAAGATCTCAACATCCAAGTCACTATACGTGGAACAATACAATCGCCATGTCCTTATCTCCAAGTATCTGCGGAGAAAGCACATTATTCTTGAAAGGGTTCGAGAATAATTCATTTGATGAAATTTATATCCAAGCAAGTAGAACTTGATGATTAAATGAGATTTAATTATCAAGTTGTGTATTATAAATATGATTTATAATATACATATATTCAAGAGAGAGAAATTTAGTAAATAACATTTGTTAATTATTAAATGTGGATTGGATTCACATTTGTTAATTAACTGGAAATGTCATTTACAAATTAGTTTGGGATGTGAATATGATTCACATAATTTTCAATGGCATGATTGAAATATTCACAAATTAATTTGGAATTAATTTGGTGGATATTTTGTGATAATTGAGAGATAATGTAATATAATAAAAAGGAGAAATAAAGCCACCATTAGGAGGAAATATTATCTCCATTTTATTATGATGATTAATCTCTCAACTAACTTATTTATGTTAAATTAAAAATGTCTTGATAATGTTGCAACATATATTTAATTTAATCATAAATAAATGTTGTTGATTTTAACCAACAATAATTATAGCCATTGATTTTATATGAACCAAGCCTGGCCGTTGATCCATGTGTCCCATGGATTGAGATCCATTGGATCCTAAACTAATATAAAAGGAGGGCTAGGGTAGCCTTCCAAGGTACATAATTAAGAGTTGTACAAGGTTACAACTCTCTCTCTCTCTCTCTGTCATATTCTCACCCTCTTTCTTTCTCTCCTCCAAAAGATGACCGTCCATCTTGTGTTGGGAAAGGAGAGACTCTCGACTTCTTCTTCGACGACTCAAGGATATCCTTCTTCTTTGGAGTTTCTTACTCTAAAGGAAGATGACGGATTTCGTTTAATGAAATCAGGAGATACATTGCTTGGATCTTCATCGAAGATTGCGGGAAGGACGCGACTCATCATCGTGCCCGCAAGTGCGTTCTTCGTGGATCGGACTTGAGACAGGAGGATCTATACTTTGGGATCTTGCGATCACAACCATGCTTCAAGAGGTATTCCTTGTACTTTGTGGTTTGATGAAACGATCTGAGAAGTGTTCTCGTGATCATGTGGTTTCATCTTTAGTTTTAAAAATTTTAATTTCCGCCGCATCTAGCATCTAGTACGACCATTTGCTCCGATTGCATACGATGCGATCGACACGCTTCCGTGATGCGCTTAAGGATTCTCAATATCCTTCAAGTGGTATCAGAGCCATAGGTCGAAAAAGGTTTTGGATTTGATCCATAGACCTTAGACGATTTCGTTCTTCAAAGGGTTGCGAAATTTTTACTGCATTTCAATTTTTGCACCTCTGTCTAATTGAATTTTTATGTACTGTTTAAAACGTTTAAACACGAAATTTTTAATTGGATTTTATTCCTCATTAATTAAGGAAATCATAGGACTTGAGTTTTTGAAATTTGGACTTCATTTGCTCAAGATATGGCTTTTTGAATATGACTATATTCACTGTTGCGGGAACTGTGAATTTAAACGTGATTGATGAGATAATTACGGTTTTAATCTGCCTCGAAATGCATGAATTATCACTTGGGTTCTTTAATAAATCAAATAGGCAATCTTTGGAAACTGAGTTTGCAATTTTTGGATTTAAAATTGATCAAGATAAGTTAATTTTAGTGATTGGGGGTTAGTGCTGGAAATTAACATTTTTGATCTTGAACCTTGTCATAAGTCATTCAATTATCATGAAAATTAATTGTTAATTTTCTGGAATAATTAGTGATAAGTATTTGTGAAATATTTAATTATTTCATTGAATGATATTTGCCTAAACCACAATGATGAGATATTAGATCTTGATCATTGGTTCATCAACAAACATTGATTTCATGAAAAGCATAGTTTATCCTACAATAGTTGTAGGACAACGTTTACATGAAAAACCCTCTTACTTGAATAAGATTGGGGATTTGTTTAGAAAATCTCCTTATAATATAATCAAAATTATTTTGATGTATATTATATGGTATAATTTCGGTTGAAAAACCGATGAGCATCTCAAAGTACATGATGATCTATCTGGTATTATCCTTTCCCAAAGCGGATGTGGTGCCTAGTCGGAGAGCTTTGGGGTCGAGGGTTGCAACGTATGCGGTCCGTCCCACTCTCGTCGATACTGGCCATGACAGCAGGTAGGGACTGTATAATGCTGGAGAAAGTCAATGTGTATTTTTCTAATTATTAAAATTCGAATAATACGTACTTTGAGAATATACCTACTATTCAAGTAAAAGACATGTTTGTTGATTGATGATTGGATTAATGATTAATTTAATGTGATTAAATTAATTATATCCAATAAAGACTCTACTATGAATAGATGTGTATTTCCCTTGGAAGAATTAATTATGTGAATATGATTCACGATAATTAATTACAATTTGAATATGAGGTGGAGGATCACATAAGTGACATCCATGATCTCCCGTCAAGGCGAAGGATTCCGTCGCCAGTTGTTGTATATAGGAGACGCCTGTCCGAAGTGACAGATCCTATATATGATTTAATTGGATCGGGTTCTTTTCTTCTTGAAAGAGTAAGGCCATATACGTAGTGACCCCAATATCGGGTCCTCATATTATTGGGGCGATATTGGATTGCGTATAGCAAGTATTAAGTCTGTTGACGGTTGGTTCAATTAATGACGGGTCAACATTGCCTTAGGGGTGGTGGGCCCGGGTGTTAAAGACCGAATTGGGAAATGCAAGTTGGACTTGCAAGGCGGAATGTGTTCCCGCTTCTTTTTATCCGAGTTGTAGGTTCTCATATTATTGGGATGCAACGAAGATAGGAAAGGAGATCCCAGATCTTGCTAGAGATATAATGGTAAGAATATCTCTTACATTGAAAGTGATTAAGGGAATGAACTTTCATTGTTGACAAGGCAAGACAACTTTGATATAAAAATTCCTAAATCAAAGTAAAATATTTATATATAATATATATACCCTTATGCGAATTTCTTATTTCAGATAATCCTTCATTAAACCCACTCAATATTATACTCAATAATAACCAGTAAAATATCTTGGATTGGACTCATGATCCAGATATTGTACTTGCAATTGAACACATAATGTATGTGGTTGCAATGTGCAAGTTTCCTCAACATAATGAGGAAGGACAATTAAATAAGACAATAAGACATCACCTTAGGGTTTGTATGTCTCTATAGTCTTGATCTTTCATCGAGTGTACTTTAGAAGTCACATGTCGATGGTGGTCGTAATTGTCGAATAATCTTTATAAAATAAAAGAGGATATTTTGGCATACATATGTGCTCTAGACATTTAATCATGAATGACATGGTTCTCAGTATTATGAAGAATGGTGGCTCGAAAGAGATGATGTATTCAAAATGTTTGAATACCTACCTGAACCTAAGTCTCTAAGAGTTAAGATGAATGTAGATATGATGGGTGTCATCATTCTACTATCTATACTCAAGTCATTCATGAAGCTTCATGATATTGATATTGTTTGAATTTAATGAAGCATGTATAAATGTTGAAATGCTTTTGTCTTGAAATCTTTTGAATTCAACATAAGAGATTCTTTGTCTTGAACAATGGTTTTTATAGATGAAGAGAGCACAATGGAAGCATGGATCGGACCCATGTGAAGAAGGAAAGTCAAAGAGTTGATCGTACTTCTGTAACTTCCATATGACATCCAAAGAGTTGGATGAATGCCAATACTGTAATAAGTTGATGTGTTGATAGTATGACTATCAAATCTGTCTAAAATCCTTAGTGAAGGACTCAGATAGAGCATCAGAATAACCTACATATAATAATTGACTCTGACTTTCTTATTTCGTAAGATAAAGTCTGACTATTGTATCCAAATCTTCTAATGACATTTGCAATTGGTTGCATATATATATTAGAAGATTAGAGATTTGATTTTAAGGTTTAGTAGTCATCTACATGGATATTGTTGTAATTGTTGCAGCAATCTTTGTTGGATAGATGAACTTCATATTCTCAGTGGAAGAGCCCTTAGTCTTAGAGAATGTCTCTATGACCTAGATATTAGAATACCCTCATTGTTTGTTTCTAAATATTGGAAATAAACATGAATTCTGAGATAGAACTATCATAAAGAGTTATGATGGAAATATTTCAGATAGTAATCTAACATCTAGTGGACTCCACAAAATTAGAAAATTAATGAATGGTTCATTATGATTTCTAGTACAGAAAATCAAACCTTATAAGATCAATAGGAGGATGAAGATCATTTGAGAATGATCTGGCATCAAGTCTTGTACATATGTCTGCTGATGAGATCAATAGACTAGTAAGAGATAAAACTTTAGAATGTCTAAAATTTCAAATCTTACATACTTGTGAATATTGTATTCAAAGTAAAATGTCCAATACACCCTTCTCTTAGAAAAGGTATGATGTCAAGGTATTCAGGATCTCATACATATTGATGTATGTAGATCATCTATATCATAGTAAACATTATGGATATGTGATATCTATTGATGATTATGTATGATAAGAGATTTCTTCTCTTCACCTGAGAGACCTTTGAAATGTTCAAAGATTTCACTTTTTTCATTTAGAACCAAAGTTTGAAGGAAGATTAAATGAATTTGATCTAACCAAGGTAGCAAGTACCTATTAGATAAAATTCAAAGAATACCTTATGGAGATATGAATATCATTTCTATCTCAATCCTCCTAACAAACCTAAACTCAATGGAGTTGTAGGGTGATACAATTGGATCATGTGTGACATGATTTGATCAATGATGAATTTTAGCATAATTATCTCTTAGTTTCCTGGTATATATGTGTAGTAGAGACTACAATATATATCCTTAATAAGATTCCATGCATGTAAGCTGGAATCTAGCACTTGAGAGTGCTGCTTCATTAGGAAAATAAAGGATGGTATTGGATACCTACTTTATAACCCTGAGATTCTTAAAAGATCTCATCTCTGAGAATGTGATTCTTAGAGGATGGCTCTCTTGAGAATCAAGATGAAAATGAAGTGTAGGAACTCATTTGATCGTGAGAAGATAATGAGGCTCCTGAAATCGGGAACTAAAAGGACAATTAAAGATGAAACATTAATACCTCTTCAAATGAGTTTGAGGATGTATTCCATGTGTTAGTTAAGTCTAACAATGATCGGACTTCATGTGATGAAGCTCCTGAGGATCATGACATGGAAAGATGGATATTAGCAATAAAGCCTAAAGTAAACTTCATATACAAATGTTGTATATGGACCCTCGAGGATCCACCTATATGGATAAGACCCATAAAGATGTAAATGGATCTTCAAGAGAAGAGGGAACCTGATGAGAAGGTAGAGACCTTCAAAGCACGGTTCATAGCCATGAGCTACACACTGTAAGAGAAGACATTGCTTGCAATGAGACTTTCTCTTCGGAAACCATGCTTAAAATCATCAGAATATTGCTAACCTTAGCTACACAACTTGACCATGCATCTTCAAGATATAAGTCAAGATTGCATTCCTCTAAAGAATATCTCTCTGAGGACATTCACATGAAGTAGACTCAGGGCTTCAAGTTTGGGGAAAGTAAGGTGTGAAAGCTAAAGAAATCCATCTGTGGACTCAAATAAGCTTCTTGAAGATGGATCATAAGATTTGATGAAATTATAAATGTTATGATTTCAAATAGAATCTTGATGTACCGTGTGAAGTTTAGTAGGAGTGCCATTGTGTTCATTGTGCTAAATGTAGATAATATCCTAATCATTTGGAATGATATAAGGATGATAATAAGTGTTTTATAGACTGGCTATTCCATACCTTGAGATATGATCTCAAGAATACCTCTTAGATCTTAGTTCTGAAGTTGTTCAGAAGCAAAGAAAAGAGGGTATTAGGACTGTCACATTTGTAGTACACCTTGGACATATTCCATTCTTGGAAATTCTAAGAAAGTCTTCCTTCCCTTGAGATTTGGTACTGACCTATCTAAAGGGGTAGCACCTCAAAGAGTTGAGGAAGTGAATGCTAGAACTGCTTGCACTTGTGCATCAGTTACGAGAAGCTACATGTATGCTAGATTTGTACAAAAGCCAGATATCTGCCATGCAGTGGGAGTAGTAAACAGTTACTAATCCTACTATGGAGAAAGAACACTTGATTGCAGTAATAACGATATTTTCAAAGATGACAAGGCTTTAGAGATGGTGATCTCTAAGTCTTTTCATGAGCTTAAGACTTTATAGATAGAGATCTAAAAGGTCTTAACTGTGGATACCTTGAGAGATAGTGATCTCCAGGAATAAGGGTATTCTGATAAGGACTATGGAATTACTGGTTATAATAGTTATTGAGCAATAGTGTCAATGACACCATAACTTCTTTGACTAGATTGAGTATTGCTCGCATAAGATGCAACATTCGCATTGGATGCGAGCACTGTTACCTAGGGATATGCAAGTGTCGTAAAAGGACTTGGCATAGTCTTTTGGGAACAGAGTGACTGATCAACTTACCTAGCTATTTCTAAATAGCCTATGATTGTCACATGAGAGTGGGTTTAAATGATTAGCCCATTAATGGCTCTTTGGGCTAGTGGGAGATTGTTGGACATGTGAGCCCACGGCGAGCCATTATGCAATAAATGTTATTGCGAATATCATTCCCTGATCTGAAATGAAGAATAAATAATTTGCATAATAGGTCCCTCTGTACCATTAGGGTTATGTACCATGGCTATCTTAATGATCATACAGTTGTTGACTCAATTATTGAATCATAGAGGCTGGTGCTTGGATGAATATCTAAAGAGTTAGATTGAGGACTCATCAAGTACCGTCAAATGATTGTTAAGATGTGATCTCCAGCATGAGTAGGAGATGGCAATCCTTTCTCACATAGGCTGATATCTGACCGACCTCTTGATGCAGGTCCTCTGCATGGGAATAGTGATTCAAGAGGTGTCAGATTAGTTAGGTCAAAGAGTTGACTTAACGAGATCGAGATAACCTAAGTCCTATGTTGAATGCTGTCATAGCATAGGCACGCATCCTCTGACCGGAGACAGATGTGTTGCTATATGTCTGAGTGTGTACATTTGACAGACCAATAGGTTGATGACCTAACCAAGGTCTATACAGCGGCGCGCTGGTGTGCATGTAAGGGTATATGAGTAATACGATCTCTCAAAGGGATCATACAGGTTGACTACCGAACCGGAAGACATGAGCTCACTCATGAGATATTGGGAAGAATCAAATTCCATGCACGGCGTCTTGCTTTGGAAGCTTGACTGTATTTGTAGGTTTGATATATAATTTTGGAAAGTATATGATCAAGACCTAGATATGATATATGCTTTTGGAAAGTATATGATCGATACCAAATAACAATGATCAAATGAGAAACTTAGTGATCAAACCTTGAAGAAGACAGTGTAAAATTGATCTTGATCTTCGGGTTGACCATGGGTCTTCCAGTATGCAGGATGTACAGGTATTGGGAATACCTGAGGGTGATGTGATCATAAACGATTGTATATCCATGACGCTTCCATTCCGAGGGAGTGATGAAACAGGTCTGGATTTTAGTGACTCCTTTCAGTAGAGAAGCAATCTGATCTTAGTCCAAGTGTTGGACATTGGTCTGAATGAGATTCATATGCAATGATTAGATTTGCGGTCTTGATTTAATCAAGCATCTGTGGGAGGTTCGTAAGATCTGGATTTGAGATAAGATCTCAACATCCAAGTCACTATACGTGGAACAATACAATCGCCATGTCCTTATCTCCAAGTATCTGCGGAGAAAGCACATTATTCTTGAAAGGGTTCGAGAATAATTCATTTGATGAAATTTATATCCAAGCAAGTAGAACTTGATGATTAAATGAGATTTAACTATCAAGTTTAATATGAATATGATTCATATTGTGAGAATGATTATCCAAGATAATTAAATGGGATTTAATTATCAAGAGAATGTGGATATTATTATCCATAATATTTGTGTATTATAAATATGAGTTATAATATACATATATTCAAGAGAGAAATTTAGTAAATAACATTTGTTAATTATTAAATGTGGATTGGATTCACATTTGTTAATTAACTAGAAATGTCATTTACAAATTAGTTTGGGATGTGAATATGATTCACATAATTTTCAATGGCATGATTGAAATATTCACAAATTAATTTGGAATTAATTTGGTGGATATTTTGTGATAATTGAGAGATAATGTAATATAATAAAAAGGAGAAATAAAGCCACCATTAGGAGGCAATATTATCTCCATTTTATTATGATGATTAATCTCTCAACTAACTTATTTATGTTAAATTAAAAATGTGTTGATAATGTTGCAACATATATTTAATTTAATCATAAATAAATGTTGTTGGTTTTAACCAACAATAATTATAGCCATTGATTTTATATGGACCAAGCCTGGCCATTGGATCCATGTGTCCCATGGATTGAGATCCATTGGATCCTAAACTAATATAAAAGGAGGGCTAGGGTAGCATTCCAAGGTACATAATTAAGAGTTGTACAAGGTTACAACTCTCTCTCTCTCTCTGTCATATTCTCGCCCTCTTTCTTTCTCTCCTCCCAAAGACGGCCGTCCATCTTGTGTTGGGAAAGGAGAGACTCTCGGCTTCTTCTTCGACGACTCGAGGATCTCCTTCTTCTTTGGAGTTTCTTACTCTAAAGGAAGACGACGGATTTCGTTTGACAAAATCAGGAGATACATTGCTTGGATCTTCATCGAAGATTGCGGGAAGGATGCGACTCATCATCGTGCCCGCAAGTGCGTTCTTCGTGGATCGGACTTGAGACAGGAGGATCTCTACTTTAGGATCTTGCGATCACAACCACGCTTCAAGAGGTATTCCTTGTACTTAGTGATTTGATGAAACGATCCGAGAAGTGTTCTCGTGATCATGTGGTTTCATCTTTAGTTTTAAAAAATTTAATTTCCGTCGCATCTAGCATCTAGTACGACTATTTGCTCTGATTGCTTACGATGCGATCGACACGCTTCCGTGATGCTCTTAAGGATTCTCAATATCCTTCACTCCATCTCGACCACTCCTTCGTATCGCGCTCTTAACCATCGGATCACCTCCCCATCCAAACATCCACACCACTCCTTCCCACTCTAATTCCGCCCGTTAGATTATTTCACATCCAACAATTCTTCTTCTGTCATGCAGTCTCTTGCTTCCCCACTATCAGATCCCTCAATCAGCTTCATCTCAACGGTCATCGCATGTTGCTAACATGGCCTTTGGATTGGACTAACTGATCTGATCTAAGTTGCTCAATCACACCCCTTCTCTTGGCCATTAGATCGCTTTCTCTAATGGACATCACTTCATCCCCTACCTCCTATAACACCCTCCCACGACACTCGCCTCACCCTCCACCTCCCCCTTCCATTTTGGGCATTCAAACCCCTGTGTCCTTCCACGATCTAATGACCTATCCATGTAGCCTCATCTCCATTGACCTTCGCCTAGCCATCACTACCCTCGACCACTACTCCACCACATCCTCCCGACCGTTATAAAATCACCCATTCACCTGTAACGGTCGGAGCTCCACCACCTATAAAACCTCCTCCTCCGCCATGCTTCCTCCTTGTCCACCAATCCACAAGCATAGGCCCAGCTACTCCCGCCTCTCTATGACAAAGAGAGATCAGAGTATGGAGGCAATGACGACCTTATCCTCGGTGTTGACATTTGTCTTCCATAGCCAAGTTACAGTTGCTTCGCAGCCGTCGAGCCCCTTGCCACGACTGATCACGTTGAGCGGTGATCGGAGCTTTGCAAGAAGCTTAGCACATGCTACTTCCTCCATCCGAGTTCCTCCTTCGATCAAGTATCATCCTCTTCCTTGTTTACTTGTTTTTCTTCTATTTAATTATGCGTGCCCACTTCACCTCACCATCAATTCATGGTCGCTCCACCTTTGCTGCATATCAAACAACTTCTCACCACCCTTATATCGCCACCTCCTTTTTCCATGACCCTCCCTTCCATTCGAGGCATTTTCCTCCCTTGAAGGTGGAGGAAGACCCACTCTGCCAGCTTCACCCCTAAGCCCTCCGATCACCCTCCTCCATGCTCGAAAAACTTCGGCTATGCTTCTCCTAATCTCACAGGTCCCTTTTACTTCAATGAACAGAAACTTTGAAGAGGCTACGTTCTAGAGCCCCATCGCCGATGAAGGGTTGTTGAAAAGCCTCTCCAGCCACCCTCAGTGCTTCATCTTGCTCCCAATCTTCACAAACCTCCAATAGTCCCTCTCTGAACTTCAACACTCGAAGAGGATCTTGATGAAGCGAGGTTAGGTTCGTCATAGTCTAGCCATCACCATCGCACAAGAGGATGTGGGTAGCAGGGTTGCATGATACAACTATCATTATATCGATGAGATTGGATATCCTTGAGTTTGCTCCAACATCGACACCTGCCCAGGAGGCTCGGCTGGATTGAGCCTCCTCCGAAGCACGGAGGTTACCTCACGCGGGCTTTTCACCTATGACCTATTGTGCCTAAGACCCAAACCTATACACACTTTTCTTGTGTGTGGGGTGTGGGACATTTGTACTAGTAGCCCTAGTCTTCTCCATATTTACAAACAGGTCCCTCTACATGCACCTCATGTGGCACTCCTTGAGAAATTGCGAGGAGGCCCTGCTAGTTCTCTGTTATTGCGTCTTCACCCTCATTCCCTCAGAAAAATTACAGGGAAGCCCCGTCGAGTTTCAAATATTGCATTTATACCCTCTAAGGATCTGTTTGTGATCTTTTATCCATTTATTTCTCATATGTTTCTTGCACTTATGCCCCTAAACTGAAATGCTCATATCTTGAGCGTATAAACTCTGATTTAGTTTGTCAATCTCATTTTATTGCTTATTTCATGATCTACAATATGGCATTATTTATTTAGTGTTTTGACACTTAATTAAATATGCTAATTCATGAGATTTTTTGTATTAATTTATTTTTATTTTTAATGCCATTAATTCATTTTGATAATAAACTTGTCTTTTAATTCTCATTTATTTGATGATTTTTTAGGGCATACTTGTATAGATAATTATTTTACTTAGCATAGCACAATCTTGTTTATTATTGCACATGCATCTCATCTGTAATCACACAAAAACCAAATAAAAATGCATCCCTTATAGTTGTTCAGTTCATGCATCATATTTTTATGTTTTTCATTTGTGCAGGCATCTGTTCTATTTCATCCATTTTTTGCATCATTATTGTGCGTCATGTTTAGTGTATATGCATTGCATTTGTTTGACCACCTAGATCAATGAATCAAATCACTCTTATTTAATTGATAATCTCTAATAAATTAACGAGGAGGCCCATGTCCATGTTCTCGACCTTAGTAGACTTGTCAAGTAAAATAATTATCGACCTATTCGAAGGGGCAGTATTTTGCATGAAATCTGAGATTATCTTGTATACTACGATATGATAAAAATGACAAATTAAGTAGGCGATTTAGAGGTCCATCATATGGCACCGTTGCTGGGGACACGACTCATTCTTATTCATTAAAAATAAGTAATTTTATTGTATTATTTTTTAGTTGATTATTTTCAAAAATCTAGGTTTTCTTGCTATGTTTATTTGTAAGATTTTATGGATTAATTTTATTGATATTTTCTGACATTTTTCTATTGTGGCAGGGCCCGTGAAGATGTAGGGCGCTCAATCGACATGGAGGTGTGGAGTTGGGAGCTCCCGCTGCAAGGATCTACATATGAAAATATCTGAAGATCTTGAGGATTTTAATTAGCAAACCATTCCATCTTCAGGTTGTATATAATTGTCATCTACGTTTCTAGAGGTCCTCATTTGAGGACTCGCGTGTGCAGCAAGAACTTGAATCTTACATGTTGTGTGTGAAGCATGTTTCACCCCAGTCCAGATGGGGCTTCACTTGAGTGTTCGGACCTAAGGTTAGGTACGTGGCTCTCATAGCTTCCTTCATTTCAAACATTTCATGCCTGATTCATAGATTAGGACATACAATAAGAGTTAGTAGATTCACTTCATCTACCTGACTCAATTAGACACATGTAAACATTGATCTTTCTAGCCAAATTTAATCCAATTTTTCTCACTAATAGTCTCATGTTTAGGTGCAGTTTCCTCGACTTTCATGCACGTAGCATAAAATTTAAATATAGTATTGCATTTTCATGAAGATTACTAGAGGCACTGTGAGTCTTCTCTCAAGCATGCATCGTATTTTACACGAATGCATTGATTTTTCTCGATCTTCCCTTGATTTATCACTTAGGAAATTAAAGAAAATTGGGAATGGTGGATTAGATAATGATTGCTTGGTTTTGTGATTTAACATTAGTACAATGATAAGCTTAAGATAAAATTGGAAGAGTATTGCGAGTCGACAAAAAATGGAATAAAAAGAACCATGGATTATAAGAGATCAATGCTCGCATTACACACATCTTGTGTTTGAATGTTGAGAGGTCATATGACGTATCCCTACGATAATGCTAAAATTCTATCTTTAATCCTGCGTAATGGATGGATTATCACCAATGAAATGGACAAGATAAAAGACCAGCACTTGTTGGTCTTCACGTGTGAGTTGGTGAATTAAGGGAATTTCTTAAATGATTGAGCCTTGGATGTCTATTATCCTCTCCCGTCCCATAACCCTAGATGCACCCCCCATCTCCACAGATCCAATCATCTTTGTAAATCAACTCCCTCTCTAACCCTAACTAACTCCTGGTTCCCCATCCTTAATTCCACATCCAAATACTTAGGCCAATCTTCATGCCAAGTATAGTGGGAACCTTGTATAGATATAGATTATTCACCACAGGTCCCTCCATCTTTATTGCATATCCAATACTCAGTATATTCTTAACCTAAGTATAGGGGGGCCGAGTCAAGAATGTTCTCCTCTCTTCTCGTTCTTATTATACTTAGGTTATCTTAACCTAAGTATAAGGGGAGCCTTTGAGTCAGTTATGCTATATCGCATAGTATTTAACCTGAGCTATGGCTTCATATCACTTTGTGTTATGAGGACACAACAAAAGTTAAGTATGGGGGTATACCATATATATTGTATATACTTTAGCCATAGTTCGTACACAACAACAATAACAAAGCCTTTTCCCATAATTAAGTAGGGTGGGATTCATGGATTCTTTGCCTCCATTCAGATCTATATTGTGTCAATCTCGGGCTTATATCCAAAAAATGTAATCCCTCCATACAGTCTCTTTTCAACACTTCTTGGGTCGTCCTCACCCTCTATTTGCTTGCTTAACATCCCAACACTCGCATCTCCTAACTGGTGCATTGACTGAACTTCGTTGCAAATGATCAAACCATCTTAAGCAGTTTTCTCGCATCTTATCCTCTATCAGAGCTACACGAACTTCTTTCTGATTGCATCATTCCAAATCTGACTTTTATGCCTGTGTATGGGTGTGTGTCCACACATCCACCTTAGTATTTTCATTTATACTACAACCATTCTCTGCATAAGTCTATGGTTCACAGGAAAACACTCAGATCTATAGTACATAGCAGGTCTCACAGCTACTTTGTAAAACTTTCCTTTAATTTTTAAAGAAATTTTCTTATCACAGAGAACACTAGAGACTCCTCTCCACTTTAGCCGGCTTGCATTTATTCTATTAGTAACATCTCCATCAATTTCCCTATCTTGTTGAAAAATAGATCCAAAATATCTAAAAGAATCTCTCTTTCGAATGTTATCATCACCAATCTTCACCTTGATTCCTTCATCATTGCTTCCATCAAAGGTGCACTCCATATATTCCATCTTAGCTCTACTTATAGGTAATCCTTTAGTCTCCAAAGCATGTCTCTAGACCTCAAGCTTCTCATTTATATCATCTCTAGTCTCGTCAATCAACACAATATCATCAGTAACATACACTAGGTAACTCATCCTGAATGTGACTTGTCAGCTCATCCATGCTCAAAGTAAAAAAAATGGACTCAAAGTTGAACCTTGATGTAAACCAATGTTGATGTAAAAATAGTCATTCTTCCCATACGGGGTCCTTACACAAGATAAAGCTCTACATACATAGCCTTTATGAGGTTAATGTATAGGAAAGGTACTTGTCTCTTCCTCCAAACTCTCCGCAATGTCTCTCATGGGACAAAATCATAAGCCTTCCTCAAATCAATAAAAATCATATGGAGGTTCTTCCATTTAGCTTTATAAATCTCCATTGTTCTCCTTAGCAAATTGATGGTTTCAATAGTTGAGTGGCTTGGCATGAATGGACGAATTGGTTTTCTTTTACTTCAAAAACTTGCCTCAACCTTCTTTCGATCATGCATTCCCATTTTCACGTGTGACTCATCATCTTGATACCTCTGTAATTTGAACAATTTTGAATGTCTCCTATGTTCTTATTAAGAGGCACCACGATACTCCTCCAATCGTCAGGCATTTTCTTGCTTCGCAAAATAACATTGAATAGATTTGTAAGCCAAGTCAAAATGCTCTCACTTAAAACTCTCCATACTTTACAGGGATGTCATCCGATCCTACACCTTTTCCAGGTCTCAAAACCTTCAAAGCCTCTTCTACTTCCTTTCTTTGTACTCATCTATAGCTTGCATGATTCAAGTAACTTTCACTATTAGCTAGATCACCCAAAGTGATCTCTCGATTTCCTTCGCCAATGAAAATTGTTTGTAAGTACTTCTCCCATCTAGTCTCTATATCCTTATGAGTAACAAGCATGTGACCTTCCTCATCCTTAATGCTTTACTTGAGAAAGGTCTTTGATTTTTCTTTCTCTTGCTTTGGCCAACCTGAATATATCCTTATGTCCTCCTTAGAGTCGAGATTTTTATACAAAGCTTCATAAGCTTTTGACTTAGCTTCGCTATAGTCTCCTTTGCTTCCTTCTTCGCTATTATGTAGTTTATGACAGTTTTCTCTACTCTATCCCTAGGGATAGCTTTAAAGCATGCTCTTTTAATTTTGAGCTTCTCTTGCACCCCTTCACTCCACCACCAAGTCTCCTTCTGACCTGGAGCTCCTCCGTTTGACGCGTTTAGCATCTCTTTGGCCACCTTTCGGATACAAGGCGTTACTGCCTCCCACATGCGTTCACACTTTCGCTACAATCTCAAGATAAGTCTTCTAAAACCTTCTCCCTGAAGCTCAACTACATTGCTTCAAAAACAATTAACATTGGTTTGAAAAATAGGGTTTGACTCGTTTTGAAATTGTTTGAAAAATGTTTTGAAAATATACATATTAAGTGGCATGGTTTGGAAAATGTTTTCAAAATTTTTTTCAAAATGAGGGATTACCTGATTTATTTTAACTAAAATTATTCTTATTCAAAAATTCCATAAAAATCTTTCTTGAGCAATGATTCTAACAATTACCTTAAAAATTGTGTATAAATTTCTCAGTGAGGGAATTATGGTCTTGCTTAGTAGAGTGGGTAGTTAAAACATAATGTGAATGGCACCGTTTTGAAGTAATACGGGCAACCATCTAACGATTTGTACTTAAACCCATACTGGCTCGAAACGGATGCAACTATTAATATAATCTTGGGCCAGTCATGATTTCTCTTAATATTAAAAAAAATCATAAAATTGAAAAATTTAGAAATCACAAAATTTTCACTAACTTTGGAGTTGGTTTATTCATGAGATATTCACTATCACTCAAGGATTAAGGATTTGAGGACATTGATTTTTTAGATCTTGGGAATCTGAGTTAACTAGCAATAGTCATTAGGGTTTAACACTAAATAATCCACACTTCCCTAGTTTGAAAGACTTGAGTGCTCTATTTCACTCTTTATCTCTACCTTTTAAGAATATGATCAGTACATTACATTCACTACTACTACATGATTGATGAGATGAGTTGAGTTATCACTTAAAGGACTGGGAATGGAGATTTGACCTTATTTAATGATGCCTGAGGATGGGATAAAGCCAATGAAGGCTTCAAGAACCCTCAGTGTCAGCAAAATCTTAACCAGTATGTGAACAAGTTTGCAAGCTATCATTTTATATTTTCCCATGTACCAGGGTGTGACGAAAATAAAATAATTTGTTGATCAGTGTACGTAAATTCTTTGTAAAAGTAATGGAGCTAGCTAAAATAAAAAGAAAAGAAAGAAATATTGAAAGAAAACATGTCTCAATACAAAGACAGATATCAATAGCTCACATCAATGGCGAGCACTCTTAACCATTTCAAAATGTCCATCTGGAACAAAGCTAATTAGGCCAAATGAGTCAGGATAGTACCTCAAAAAGGGCTCTGCATCGTAAGTGATACAAGTTTGGGTGTAAGTATATCGGATACTTAAAGAAGACATACCTTGGTGTACTCCCAGGAAAACAAGGACAGATGACTCAAAAACTTTTGACAGATGCACTGGTCAACAACCAAAAATACATGTGATGAGTAATAAGGCACTCGAGAGGGTCCTTGTTACAATGTGAGGGAGAGAAGAAAATACACAAACCTATGCCCTCCATTATATAACATTCCATCTACACTTTCAAGTTTGAGAAACTACTGAGACAGTGGATTGAATGCAAGAAAATACTTATTTCCTAGTGTTGAGGATTATGTCTAGAGGAGAGTCTCCTGGATTGGAATCTTGAGTGACATCTCGACTCGACTCTCATGATTGCAGTACACTAAATATCATATCCTTATATTATATGTGCAAAACAGAGAGTCTGATAGTTAGAGAAGTTGGATTCCTTTGACTAGAGTATAGTTAAACCTAGAATTTTAGGATCACTCAAATTAAGGGTCTTTGATGAATTGAGCCTTGAAAATTCAGATGCACTGTTAGGAATTAAGCTGACTCCTCATTCTTTAGATGCTCGAGGATGGGCATAGTTTAAGTATAGGGGGTGATGAATCACGGATTTATCATTTATATACTCCCTTTTTCTCCTCATAGCATAATCACCTGCATCCAAATCATCATTAATTTTGCGTTATTAACAATAAGCAAACCTTTCTCCTATATTATCCTATTTTTCTATAAATTTACCTTTTTTATTTATTTTTTCCTATTGTAAACTCCAAAAAATTAGATTAAATATAGTAGATATTTGTTTTGGTGTTAAAAAGAAATAAAAATTATAAAAAATCACAAAGCCATTAAAAAGCAATGTTTTTATGCATTAAAAATACTTCCAAAAATTTTTGTGTTGTTCATTTGATCTCTATTGACTCATTATCCAACATGAAACTTGTAGACCTCCTCAAGATCTACAACTTTCATGTTTTGACTTTTAACTAATTTTGCCTACTTTTATTTCTTTTGTACTTTCCCATTCTTTTCTCTTTTCAGAATAATGTGATTGGGCAATGTGGCACTCTTGGGCTCACCATGCTGCCTTTTGTCCTTGCACCACCTATCTCCCTATACAGCCCTTGGATCTCCCTCTGATGCCTTCATCTTTATCGTCCATGCTCGCTCGATCATCAACCGTCTGATCTGCTCCTCGGATGAGCCCCATGCCATCCCTTCCCACCTTAACCTCAACCACTTGATCGTACCTCATCCAGTGGTTTCGCTTCATCCACATCAACTATTCCTTTCCCTACCCTTAGATCTAGTCCCTCTACTCCATCTGGACCACTCCTTCGCTCAATGCTCTTAACCATCAGATCACCTCCCCATCCGAACATCCACACCACTACTTACCTCTCTCATATCGCCAGTTAGATTGCCCATATCCAATGGATCTGCTTCCTTCATGTAGTCTCTCGCTGCCCCACCATCAAATCCCTCAATCAGCTCTATTTCAACCTTCACAACACACTGCTTCCATGGCCTTTGGATCAGATCAACTAATCTAATCTAAGATGCTCAAACGCACCCTCTCTCCTAGAGTTGGTTTGCTTGATCCAACGATCATCGCATCATCCCCTACCTCCTAAAATCCCCTCCCACCCCCTTTCCATTTTTGGCATACAAACCCCTATGTCCTTCCTCGATCTAACGACCTATCCATGTAGCCTCATCTCCACCAACCTTCGCATGACCATCGTTTCCCTTAGCCACCTCTCCACTATCTTCTCTCAGTAATTACAAAATCGCCCCGTCACCTGTAACGGATGGAATTCCACCACCTATAAAGCATCCTCCTCCTCCATGCTTCCTCCTTGTCCACCAATCCACAGGCATAGGCACAAGTACCCACACCTCTCTGTGACAGAGAGAGGTCCGAGTACAGAGGCAGTGATGAACTTATCCTAAGTGTTGACCCTTAGCTTCAGTAGCCAATTTACGGCTACTCCGTAGCTGTCGACCCATTTACCATGGTTGAGTAAGTTGAGCAATGACCAGAGATTTTCAAGGAGCTCAACAGATGCTACCTCCTCCCACTGAGTTCCTCCTCCGATCAGGTATGATACTCTTCCTTGTTTAACTTTTTTTCTCCTATTTAATTATGTGTACACACTTCACCTCACCATCAATTCATGATCATTTCACCTTCGTCACATATCAAACACCTTCGCGTCACCCTAAGATCGCCACCTCATTCTTTCACGACCCCCCTTCCATTCTAGAAACCTTCCTCCATCTGAGGTGGAGAAAGACCCGCTCTAGGCTCCACCTGCTTTACCCCTAAGCCCACCATTCACCCACCACCATGCTCGAAAAGCTTCGAATATGCATCTCCTAACTGCATAGGTCCATTTTGCTTCAATGGTTGGAAGCTTCAGAGAGAGAGCCCCCTCGCTGATGAATGGTCGTTGACATGCCTCTCTAGACACACTCAGTGCTTCATCTCGCTCTTAAGTTCTTTGCAAACCTCTAATTGTCCCTCTCTGACCTTCAATGTTCGGGTAGGAGCTCAGATTAGTGGCGTGAGGTTCAACGGAGTCTGTCCATCAACGCCGCACAAGAGTATGTGGACATCGGAGCTGCACAATAGAGCTACCATTCGACCAATGTGATCGGGCATCCTTGAGTTTTCTCCAACGTCGGTGCCAATCCAGGAGGCTCGGTTGGACTGAGACTAATCTAAAGCACGGAGGTCACCCCCACATGGCTTCCTTACCTATGACAGGTCGAGCCTAAGACCCAAACCTACACACGCGTGCCTTGTGTGTGGGTGTGCGACATTTGCAGCAGCAGCCCCGTTCTTATCCGGATGTGGTGCTCTTGGAGAAAATGCTAAGAGGCCCTTCCAGTTTCTTATTATTGCATCTCGGCCCCCGTGTACTTGGAAAAATTATAGGGAAGCCCCATCAAGCTTCAAATATTGCATTTATGCCCTCCAAGGACTTGTTTATGATCGGTTATCCATTTATTCTGCATATTTTTCTTACACCTATGCCCTTGAACTTAAATGCTCATATCATGAGCTAACGAACTTTGATTTAGTTAATTTCAGTCTCACTTTAATGCTTGTTTCATGATATATATTATGGCATTATTTATTTGATTTTTTGATACTTAATTAAACATGCTAATTTGTGATATTTATTGTGTCAATTGCTCTTTATTTCTTAATGCTATTAATTCATTTTGATGCATTATTTGTCCCTAAAATTAACCTATATTTTATTGCTCATTTATTTGATGATTTTTTAGGGCATACTTGTATAGATAATTATTTTTCTTCGCATATATACTCTTGTTCATTATTGCACATGCATCTCATATTTAATCACACAAAAACCAAATAAAAATGCATCATTTCTTGCTTCATAGTTGTTCGATTAATACATCATGTTTTTATGCTTTTCATTTGTGCAAGCATTTGTTCTATTTCATCCATTTTATTTGCATCATTATTGTGCATCATGTTGTGTGTCTATGCATTGCATTTGTGTGAAGACCTAGATCAATGAATCTAATCACTCTTATTTTAATCTCTGATAAATTGAGGAGAAGATTCATGTCCTTGTGTTCAACCCTAGCAGGCTTGCCAAGTAAAATAATTATCCACCTATTCAAAGGGAAGATATTCTTCAAGAAATCCAAGATCATCTCATATACTACGACATGATAAAAATGTCAAATTAAGTAGGTGATTTAGAGGTCCATTACTAACGTAGCTTCACTCGTGGATGTGATGACGATTGTATTACTTCCCGAGAACTTGATATCAACTTCTCCTTGAAGTAGTCCATGTAAAATAGAGATCAAGTAGTTCTTTATCTCCTGATTTCGTCACATGCAATTGATCCCTCCTTTGAGTTCATAGAGTGCAAAGAAGAAGGTCTTCTTTTCTCATGATGGGCAAAGCCAACATAGAGATGAGGGAGGAAAAAGGGTAGGTCAAGGGTTTTGTATGGTATAAGGGTGGATGGTTAAAGAGAGTTCCAGACTCTCTCTTCTCTTCTCAATTTTCAGGGAAATTTGGCTCTCTTTGAGTTGAAGGAATAGATTCTGTAGAACAAATTGTCATCAAGAGAGGTCAAGCCCTCTCTTATATAACATGGTGTGGACGTCCATGAGGAGTCTCACTCCTCATTGTGGATGTCCACATCATGCCTCTTTCTTTCATTTTTGTTGCCATGTAGGATTCCTAATCCTATAAGAATTTGATCAACAATTTAGTCAATATAATTATCAAGATAAAGAAACAAGGTCAAGAGATAGCCATAACAAATAGGATTGTCATGGTCGGCTCCATGATGGATTTCAATAAATTCCATGAGATTATACCTCAATTACACTTTGATAAATTAAATTACAAATATAATTGGATTATTTATGAGAAAAATATCTCAATTTATGAATCAAATTCATAAACCTAATATAATTTGTAAATCCAGTTTACATTTATTTTTCCAATGTGAAACATATTCACATGTTCCTAATCTATGGATCAAATTTTATAAAAATATTAATCAATTTAAATAATTTTCATATTAATTAATGATAAAAAATTTGGCCTTGAATAATTTTATTCATGAAAATAACACTTATTATCATAATATTTTTATCAAAATATAAGAGCCCCAATCTAATTAGGACTCATAAATTGTGGTAGATACTTGGAGATAATGTTGGGGAGATCATATTATCCATGTATAGTGACTTGAAATTTGGATATCCATCAAATTTGACGGTTTGAATCATTTCTCCAAACACATCATACTCTATTTTTCGGCTCGATTGGGCTTAGATGAGCTCAACCTCCATTTCCATTTCTAATCAATATCCGAATCATTTGAAGCTTTTGTAAGTGATCCAGCTCCATTTCCATTTCCACTTCTAGTTCCAACATTTGGACCAAGAATTATACATTGGAATTAGATTATATAATGTGAGAATTAATATGATTACTTCTCATATCATTAAGTCATAAAATGGTATAACTAAAAACCATCTAGTTCATTACTCCCTTGGAATGGAAGTGTCATGGTATATGATCTACTAGGAATGCATCACCCAGATTATTCCCAATACTCCATCATCCTACATACTAGAACGCTTCGATACACTTGAAGTCCAAACCCTTATTTGATTGACTTCTTTTGGGGTATATCAGTATATTTATCAATAGTTAATTAGGAGACAATTTGAATGATATGTTTTTCAAAAGTATATATTAATATTTCGAATTCATTTCTTTTTTTCAAAAAGAATCCGACCATATATGGAATTCTATTTAACCTTGAATATCTCATGAGTGACATTTGTCTCTCGGTTAATCAAGTATGAACATGTACGGTCCCATTGAGAGTTCATACACCACGTATGTCTTCATATGCACAACAACATGTCAGTATATTTACCTTGGTTGGATCTTCGACCTAATGATATGTCAAATGCACATACTTAAACATATACTAATATATATGTCTTAGGTCAAAAGATGTATGCATGATCGTGATAGTTACAATTTAGGTCTTAATTATCTCGCTTTATCAAGTCAACATTTTTATCCAAACGGTAAACATTTTGACCATTTGAACAATATTTGACTTTTGATCAATATTTGACCTTTTGTGTCATTACATGACTCCGAGTCAACATTTTGACTTTTTGAGTCAATCCATTGGATTTTTGATAAACACTTTTACTTAACTACTTAATAACCTACTAATCGCAAACTCCCATGTAGAAGTCATGCATCACTAGATAAGTCGGATTAAAGTATTCGATAAAGATGGCCATCTTTTTTCTCAAATAGGAGATCAATCTTCAATATCACATAATGTAGTCAATCGTGTCCTCTTAACCACATGGCATTCAAGATGGACACCGTACATAACATTAATTATATAAAAAAGACCTTAGTAAAGTAAAAATGCAAACATTCAATTTAGATGAAAACCAATAAGTTTGATTGCATTAATTGATCGCCAATGTCTTACAATTCCAACAATTTCTTGAGTCTTGACGGCCATCATGTTCAGCTTCATCCAATTTCCATCAGATATTTCTTGCTGCTTGGTTGTAAAGTCCTCCACCGGATCATGTAGATTCTTATAGTATAGAATGTCCTCCATCTTAGCTTTCATGATCTAAAGTTGTTTCTAGTCAATGTTATCATCGTTTCTTCATCATGTTTACCCATCTTGCCAACCTGACATCTTTGATGCCACTTGTTGGAGTTAAAATACACAAGTAACTCTTGCTTGCAGAAGCATGTGGGATAGAACCAAAGATCCTTAACCAAGATGGATGGAAACCAAATAGCTATCACGAGCAATACGAGCAAATAAATCACAAACAACAAGCGGTCATAATTGACATCGAAACCCTAAAAATGAAAGGGGTGAACGACAAGACCTTCGTGATGCAAACCACTCTACTATAGTTTGTGATAAGTTTGTTCTCCTCAAAATGACACAAAATAAGCGCTCTTGTTTGTATATCAACCAAGGAACACCACTAAATATGGACAACAAGAGGAGAGAGAGAGAGAGAAATCATCCAAACTGGGAATCAAATCTGCCCTCATCTTCCAAAGAGAGCATCGCCGCTTAGTCTTCTTACTTCCCCTGTGCTCTTGTCCGAGCCAAGTGCAATGGTAGGAGGAGGGAACCATCGCAGATTTTCAATAGATTCGCACATGGACAATCTGAGTGGAGCTAGGGTACACCAAGTTGTTGTCCTAGCTTTATTTGTTGTGTTTCTTATTTCGAATAGTTGGCCTTTTGCTCCATGGGTAGCATAACATAAAGAGGGGCCCTCAAGACAAGTAGGGCCTTCCACAAGTGCTGGAAACTCATTTCTGCACATGCAGCCACCGTACTATGGCATGAACCCAATAGCAAGTTACATACCTCACCTTGCATGACACACCTGCTATGTCCCGAATGGCAATAGCAGGTCACCTGTTGCATCTTATGCAGCACACCTGCTGTGAACACCACAGTAGGTTCTCTGCCGCAACATCATGTGATGCACTAGTTGTGCCTTCTACTACTATACTGAAGGTACCATGGGATGGAATGCATAGCAGTTCTCATACCATCAACATTGTTTTGCACACATTATTAAGATAAGTGTGCCTCTAAAAGAAATTTGCCAAGACATATGCTAGATGGTCGTCTTTGGATCCAAATGGTTTGCTAAATAGATATAAACCCCCACAATAGTTCCAACACAATCCAAACTTCTACAAACAGAAAAATCCCCGAGCTCTAATTCCAAAAATAATAGATCAATGGTAAGGCAAATCGAAGTATTTAACAAAGAAAAAAAGGGGCGTACTTTTTATGCACACATCAAAGATACGTGGACTTCCCTCCTTTACAAAGATCTAGGTTTCAAGTAGTAATTCCGTGACATAAGTTTTTCCACATCGAGATAGAATTATGAAAGCAACAATCAGAGTTGATAAAAGTAGAACGAGGACTTAACTTTTGTGTACATATCAATCTCCAATGAAAAATGTCAAGGCATTTGCCAGACGATCCTCTCCCTCACAAAGAATGCCAAGGCCAAAAGCCAAACATTCCATGAATAAGAAACAACGAATACCTCCAGATTGTCAGATTCATAGGATAAAAAACCTCTTCAATTGTGTAGCAAAAAAGAAACATGAGCCAATTTCAACAAGTGAAGAAGAGTTTGTAGGCCATATGTAGAAGACTAAATCATAAGGACCAAGAATAAAAAAGAACACCAAGGCCTCGTCCCTAAGCATCCTTCATGAAATCCCTTTACTCCTGCTGACATGATCAAAGGAATCAAAGCAAGAAAAGAATAATATGAGTAATGAAGAGAGCACTTAGCTCTATGCACACTTAGCAAAGAATAAATCCACATTGGAAATTTAAACAATCGCTCTTACCCATCGTCCATTTTTGCAGAGCCATGTTCCAATCGAAATCTATGATTTGATGCATCGGGGACTTATTTAATTTATATTGCAGAGCACCTCATTTTTAGGTTCCACGTGAGGACGTACGCGGATAACCGTCATTCCGACGTGGGCTTGACTAGGCCCAATAACAAAATGGCCCAGTACGTCTTAGTTGGATCAAGTTGTCATGGTTGTGCAATTACACCTTAATATTTGCAGATATTCCACATGCTTTTAGAAAAGAAATTCAAATGTAGAGAAAAGTCATAGAATCCAACTAAATGGCCTAAGTATCCACCCTTGCATGTTGCACTATGCACACGTAGTGAGGATTTTCGTTATTGACGATGAAACATGGCAATTAAAAATATTTTTTAATTGAGTAGAGACCAGATTTTTTTTTCTTGTGCAAGTCCACGCAAATAATATTTAAAAAAATCGGGTTCTCCTTCCCGTGCAATTCTATTTCTAAAAGGGCATTTTATTTTATCTGTAATGTTCAGTGGACCATTATACAAAATTCCAAAAAAAATGTTATAGTTATGTGATTCCCACAGTATTTGTAATTTTTTTAAATGATGTCAGCAAATGTGATTCGGAAAAGGCCATTTTTATAATGGACCCGTTTGACTTGTTATAAAAGGGCGTTTTCTTCCTAATGGGCCGAACCCACCCGCATGCTAGCAAATATTTTTCCCAACAGGTACATGACGATTAGTTGGAAATTAAGCCTTTCCTGACGAGCATCCATGGCCGTCATTGCGCAGTAAAGAGTATGTGCACACACTAGGATTGTTAGGCATTTTTTCGCCTTCTCTTCGCTGTGGACAGGGGTGGGAGGGAGCGGGTGAAGCTGTCATTCTTCATGGTACAAACAGAATGTCTACTTCGCCTCTTTCTGGGACCGCACATTGGTCTCTGACCAGGAAGAGCAGAAGGAAGATAGCCTTCTTCATCTTCCTGTGAAAAGCCCCGTCAGAAGGATCGCATGCTCTAATATATAATAAAAAATCATAGGTAATGACATAGGATAGACAGTCTTAGACGAACTTTTCATCCTCTAGTCAATCATATCTTATCAAAAAAAAGTCGTAAGGATAGTGACCTAACACTAGTTGATCACAAAAATAACACTACAATGGCATTTCAAGATTATGAGAATATCAACAAAACAACAAATATGGCAAGAATTACCGTGAGATGAATGTTAATTAGGACAGTAGCAATTATAACCATCTCCGTATTTTCTCACATCTCAAGTATTTTTTAGATAAACGATCAGATTCATTTCATAAAAAAGCAGAGAAAATAGCCTCTGCAAACCATAAGAGAAAGCAACAAGAAAATATCACCAAGAGTTGCCCACTCATAAGCGGCTACACATAAATCGAAAGAATGCATAACAAATTAAAAGAGGCATGATAGGAGAACCGATATTTACCACAACTAGGAACTTAAGCTCCTTGGGAAAAAAGTAGTTAGGAAAATATTCATAATGACATAATGCTTTAACAACAAAAGGGGTGGCATCATCTCATATCGATCAAGGTGGAGCTTTTAGCGAGAGCGAAGTGTTGATGTAGAGCGGTTCTTTTTCACATCAACTTGATGACGAGTACAAATGCTCAGGCTCATGGATCGCATCTCTTCTTTGTTGCATGGGAAAGACAAACATACCGACATAGGTTATCAATATTCCCAAAATGATAGATTATGGTATTCCAACCACTCGGTAGGATAGGCGGTCAAGTAGGAATAATATATCCTTTACAATTTTGGTAGGTGTATGAGATGTACCCTAGATAATTCTTGAGCATCGCTCCTTCGAAGTCAACCACCCGATTGATGCACGCTTGGCAATTATGTACAGGGACGGAGACAAGGGGGGCGGGAGGGGGCTTGGCCCCCCAAGTCTCCAAGATTTGTATAATATATATGTATGTATTATTGGAATATAGATGTTATGAATATTTAGTTTTTATAGTTCTTGAAATATTTTTTCTTCAAACATGATTCACAAGGTTAGATTAATAAAATAATAACAAAAATTATAATATAAAGGTCTGTTTAGGGATGCAAACGGAGGATATGAATATAAATATAGGTGCTACATATGGATACTGATACATAAACATATATAATGTGAAATTTTAAACTGCAAACCACACCCTTAGGTATGGATACTGGTATGGAAACAAATGATCATGATTCGGATTTTGATATTTAAGAAATGGATACGGATTATCATGTGGATAAAAAGTATCTTTTAAGGGGTTGATGGGGCTGCCCCCTGGGGGCAGCCAACATGGCTGCCCCGACCTTGTTTTTGGGCAATTTTTTTATTTTTTTTTAAAAATATCGTCATGTATATTCATCCCTATATCCCTCATATATGTCATTCGAATTTCGTCAAAAACAGAGACTTCTACGGCCTCCATCCAGACAGGTCGATAAAAAAATCCTACGACCGTTAAAAAAATGGCGTCTCGATGGAGGCCGTAGGAGTCTCTGTTTCTGACGAAATTCGAATGGCATATAGGAGGGATATAGGGATGAACATACATGATGATATTTTTCCAAAAAATAATTTTTTTTGCGAAAAATAGTGTGGGGGCAGCCCCATTTTCCCCATCTTTTAATGCTTGCATTCAATAGAATTGTTGTTGTAATTGATTAAAAATTAATAAACTACTATAACAATAAAATAAAATATTATACTAAATTTAACAACTTGTATAATCAGTGATTAACTAATATAACGATCTATATTTTTCTTCTGACTTTTGAAAATACCTCTACATGCAATATATTGCCAGGACTCTTATAATATATTTGGAGATATACATATATCTATATATGTTATTGTAAGTATATACAAAATACACATATAGATTAAGCAATTCAGATTTTTATTATTCATTGTAATTTAATTTTTGTAATTTTTATTATTCATGCATTACTCTTCATTTTACTAAAATATTTTTCTTGTTTTAAGTATTAAGACTCTTTTATTATCATTAAGATAATTTTTATTTGTTTCTTTAATATTTGGATTAAGATTACTTGTTTCTTTATCTATATTCATATTTAAGGATATTATTTTTAATTAAGATTTTATATTGTAAGATATCCGTTTTGAATGAATATCTGGATTTTAAGATGAATGAGAGTATGATAACACATAAATCTATATCTATATCTGTCCAGTTGTATATCCGCTTACAATATCTTTATTAGTTTAATTTAATACATATGCAGATAGAGATCTTCACTGAGAAAATATCTTACCATCTCATTGAAAGCGTCTATAAATACATACAACTAGGTCTAAATAATAATTTCAACGGAAGTTGTATCACATATAATGAGAAAGTCTAGAAACCTGTATAACATAGAGTTACAAATTTTACATTTTTTTAAAATGAAGAATAAACATAGATACAAATATCTAAGGTTTTGAAATTGACATCATTTTCCATATCTAATTTAGATATAGATACAAACATCAATATTATGTATAAAAATGATTCAATAGGAAGTATGATACAAATGTCTACATCTATTTGCATCCCTACACATGACACATTATATAGTATTACTTATTTAGAAATGTTAAATTTGACAATATCAATTAACATCACATTAATGGAAGTGTATTTTTTACAATGAAGAATTTTGTAAGGATGTTTTCATAAATTAAACTATTTTTGGAGCTATATTGACGTAAAATCATAACTTTACATGCTATGAATATTAATGACAAAGATGGGAGAATCATTTATCTTATATTTTGTAAGTAAAAAAAATTCAACAAACATTAAAAACTAAAATGACAGATAATGACAATAAATTAGACAAATGACGTCTCAACAATTAGCCCCCCCATGGAGAAAATCATGGCTCCGTCCCTGATTATGTACCAATTAGATGAGGACTTTAGGAGTGAACTAAGGTATTAAAAGAAATATTCCAAGCTCCCAAAAGACTGAGAATATTATGTATGGATAGAGCTTTAATAGTATAGGGACATTTGAGAAAAAGATGTGGCATGGATTATACGTCAGAAAGGCATAAAAGGTAGGAATTTGTGGTTGAAATCTCGAATATGGAGACTTTATCTTGTATAAGTAAATTTCAGCGGCAAAGTGACTATAAAAAGAAGCTAAGCTAGGTAAAAGGGTTTGGACTAAAGTTTCGGATGGAGTTTAATAGAGACACTCTGATGAATATGTGATTCATCACATGAATTAGCTGAAAAATAGAGCTTTGTCCTGAGTAATTAGGTGGATTAATAAGTTTACAACTCATAATGAATATGCATGCACTTGTAAATTATTTATATAAATTAACATTTCATTTTGCATTTATATTCATCTATAAATTTTTGCCTAACTTCACATATTTAATTATTATACACTAACTTCAGTTGACATGAAACTAATTCCAATGTATACATATCACTATCATTAATCAATGAAAAATTCTAAAAACTACTACTAACTTGTACATATCTGAAATAAATCCAAACTCTAATTCCAGGTTAGAAAGCTGTAAAAGCGGATATCTCTCTCATACAATGTTGAATTTCACTTTACTCACTTTTGAATTAATAATACATTAATTATCTACAATTCAAGTCTAAATTCAGAAGAATCGGAGTTCAGTTGTAATTTGAATTTTTGGACCGAATTGTATTTTATACATATTGGCTGCTTTTTGACTTGTTATTTTATATACATATTTAACTCTTCTTTATTAATTTATTTTTTATTTCATCTCATTTTATAACTAACTACATAACAATAAAAATCTAATAAAATTAGAAAAAAAGACAAATTCTAACTTGAACACATGGACCAAAATCACATGTATATCATTCATATCACTAATTTATAATGACATTTTAATAATTCATAAAAAATCCAAGAATTTTCTTTGTGTCCATTGTATTATTCTACATCATGTTTGATTTCAGTTAGTTACAAATCGAGTCTAAATTCAAAAGAATCGGAGTTCATTTGTAAAATTTAGATTTTTGATGTCGAACTAAATATTGCACATATTGATTGATTTTGACTCGTTAATTTATGTAAATAATGAATTATTTTTTATTTATTTCCTTTTTATTTCTTTATTTCATCTCATTTTATAAATCTAAAAATATTAGAAAAGAAAAGAAAAAGATAAACTCTAACTTAAGCACATTGACCTAATTCACATGTATATAATTCACATCACTAGTTTAATATGATATTTTACATACTCATAAAAAATAAAAAAGTACATTCATATCCATTGCATTATTTTACATCATGTTTGATTTTACACACATATTTCTTCTACAGAAAAACCAAATAAAATTACAAAACTAACTAAAATTAGTATTTTATATACATAAAATATCAAATAAAAAAGTAATATATTGCACGCTTGAGTTCATATGCATTGAGACCCCCATGAACATTGTAGAGCATATTTTACTTAATAATTTTCATTTAGGGTATTTTTGCATTTGAGATCATTCTTTGTTTTTAATTCATTCATCGTTGCATTTGCATATATGGTTAATAGTCAAAGCCAAGGGGCATTATCCCATTTACCCTTAGTCTCTAGTCAAACTTGCCTTCCCCTAATCATTTCCCACTTTGTTCTCTAGAGCCTCAAAATCGAGTCGTTGGATCAAATTCGATCCAATGGCCCACTTCAATTCCACCTTAACCCACTTCCCTTTATGTGTCATTCACATGACACCTTCCTAACCATTGGATCGATCGCGATCTAATGGCCCTACTCCTTCTCTCCTACCTCCAGCTCTTCCCCCAACCAACCGACCAATGCCTCTTCCCCCACTACAGCTGAATCTATGATATCCCTCCTCTATCTCCTCTAATACCTTGATCTCCAACCAACGTCCAATCCCTACCTAATACCCCCTCTATCCTCGCTAACTGCCTTAATCCCCTCCAATGTCCAAAGTCACAGGCCAACGTCGAACCTCCAACTGAACCCATCTTCCCTAACCCTCGATTCTCTAAGAAGCCTACTACCCTTATCCTTATCATGAAACCTCAATCAGCCCGAACGATAAGCTAATGTCATCCCCTCTAGATCCTATCTCTTCCCCATTTGTAACCAAACCCATCTTCGCTCCCTATAAAACACGCTCTCTACCTCCATCCTGAGCTTTATCCGTCGATATCTGATTTGAATGAGAGAAAGAGAGAGATGAGGAATGATCCTAGTGACAACATCCTTGTGTCCCATCAGTGATGACCTCTAGGCAAGATTCAAGGGGATTCAACCTCCCTATGTGTATGTGTTCTTCCTCGATGAAACAGCAGAGCTTCACCATCTTTGTCGTGGCCGAAGCGATGACCCGGATCTGATACTAACCTCTTATCCAACCATCAGGAATAAACCAACACTTAAAGTTATCCTTCTTATCTCTTGGTTTCTCTCTTCTTATTCCCTTCTTCATCTTCCTCATGTCTCTCTTATTCTTCTCTCTTTCAATTTCTCTGCATCCTCTTCTACGACCCCCCTTCACCAACCATCTTCTTTATCCATCCCATTCGACATCAACCCCACCCTCATCTTTGTGTCCTCCCTGTTCTATCTCTACCTCACACATCCCACCAAAGTCATGGCTAGAGATACACTCCTCCACTACGTATGCTAACATGCGCTTCACGCATTGTTCCCTTCTCTTTTGTTATTAACATCGTAGCCAAGGCCTCTAGACTTGAGCATTACCCCCCTAATGTGTAGGACTCGATAAGGCTTCATTGGAGAAGATCTCCCATCAGAAATCCTCTTTGTCGGAGCATCAACACATATACTTCCATTGCAACTTCTCCATCATGTGTAAATGGGAATGTACCCCTCTCTAGAAGAACCCTTCTTGCTTGAGAAAGGTTGAAGATGAAGCGACCTCAACATACAAATACCCTTCAATCTGGATCAAAGGGACAACATTGTCCCCTTGCTTCAACTACATATTGCAGTCAAAGGCTTATCTCCACCTTTCATCTGGCCCCCCTTCGACACTAATGACTACAAAACCTCAGCTACTCGGGTTACGGTGTAAATAAGATCATTGCGACCCGAACCGCAAGGCTAAGTCAATCAAGAAAATCAAGACCACCAAGGATAAAAATCAACAAATAAAGCAAACAAATAGCGGTCTCGCTAATTTATTTTACTCGGTATAGCTACCAGGGTCGAACACAAGGAGCATCGTATGCGTAGAAAACGGTGTAGTCAGAAATCCAAGAAGCTTTTGGTGGTTTTTGGGTTTGATCAATTTTTTTGGAATTTTTAATATGAGGAAAAAGTATAAAAACACTCACAAAATCACAAATAAACAATTATTTAGCACATCAAAAATGCTCACAAAATTCTAATAAAAATATTTTTGGGGTTTAAAAATATTCAGGTGTTTTTGTTAATTTTCTTGAATTTTTCCGTTTTTTGTCAATTTTATAAAAACGAAACAAGGCCAAAAATGCTAAACAGTGCACAACTGAGATCTAAAGGCAAGTTAAAAATACTTAAAATGCCTGTAAAATCCCAACAGCACTTTTATGTGAAACTATAACTAAAAACTAACTACAGAAGAAGAAAATACATTTTTTTATTTTGTCTGAATTTTTATTATTTTTATAAGATTTTTAATGTTTTCCAATTTTTATGGGTTGTATAAATGCAATTGTGACAAAAATTGTACTGAAGCAAGAACAACTCAAGACACACATAAAAAAATATTTTTATATTTTTTAGAGGGTTTTTAATATTTTTAGTTGATTTTTAAAAACAAACAATAGCTATTTTAGAGGTTTTTGAATTTTTAAAAATACTAAATGAAAACAAAATGCAACCAAAAATTCATTAAAATTCCTACATCATGGCAGGAGCCATGTGTCAAAATTTTACGAAGGACAAAATTTGTTATTTATTTAATTGAAAATCAAAGGCACAACATACAGGGACCTAAACATAATGAAAACATGTTCCGGGGACTAAAGGATAATACACATAGAAAGCACAAGGTCTTTTATGCAATTTTTCCACAAATTTTAGCACATGTCCAATAGCAGCACGCACATGGGTATAATTGCAAATACTAAAACTATAACATTAAAACATAACATACTTTAAGTTCCGGGAAGTACATGAAATATCCCAATCATACAAGTGATGATGCATGTGCAACCACAAAGGAAGGACTAAACTGTAAATATCGAAAACTGCAAGGGCACATATGCAAAATGATTCATTGTGTACTTTTTATTTTACAAACTCAACGGCAAATAAAGTAAATGCAGGGATAGAGCCAGGCAGCTCGTGCTATTCATGTGGGGTGACAGATTGCGTTCTCTGAATGGATGGCGACGTACGGCTCTGGCACTGACAGCTGGCGAATCCAACGGCCTGATGACAAAGCGAACGTGGGGCGTACGGGGGCCGTTAGATGTCAGATCTAACAGCCTGACAAGCGCAGGCAATGGACGCCTCGGATCTGAACTGGTGGAGAGGCAAGATCCAACGGTTGTAGAGGGTGTTGGAAGAACTTCGCCTGGGAGAAGTTCATCGGAGCATCGAGGAAGATCGGCGGCTCCGATGAAAGATCGGACGACGGCAATAGGATTGTATGGCTCCTCTGTGTCGTGTGAGGGGTTCAGATGGGCTATACACCGATCGGATCTCTTGGAAGGTGGGCGTGGCCTGGGATAGCTCCAACAAAGCTGAACTGAGGTGATCTGGGGTGTATCCACGCGCGACTCGACCTGCGGGGTAAAGCTCCAGCTCGGAGGAGTGCTCCGGCCAAGGTTATTTGACCTAAATTAAGAGAAGGCGGCGGTGAATGGATATGGAGGTTTCGGCGATGAGAAAGAGGAACCTCAAGCCTAATCTTGGCTCGTGCAACCAAGATTTGGGTCATCAAGGTGTGTAAGGAGGATGACGGTGAACAGAGTAATCGATTGGAATGGGTAAGGGTGGTTGGTGGAGCTCCGACCATCGAGTCGAAGCTGGCGGAGCAACGGATGAAAGATTTGAGATAAATGGAACTAGGATCGAAATCAAGGGTACCTGAAGGTCCTATCTGAATCCTTAGCTCCAGGGGGTGAAGTAGGATTGGGACTTCGCCTCAACCTCGCTGCGGAATGCGGAGGAGGCTCGTCGCGACGGATCTCCGGTCATGAAGCGTGAGCATCTGCGGCAGCGGCTCTCTTCGACCATGAAAGGGTCCCTCCAAATGTTTTCACCAAGGGGAAGGTCTCTAGGGTAGAAGGAAAGGGTGCGGCACGAGCTGAGGGTCTAGGGAGAAGGATGAAGACTTTATATGCGTTCCCAGGTGGATGGAAAGAGTCAGAGCCCGTACACGAACCGAGGAAGATTTGTCCTTCCCTAGGGATCCACGAGGATCGTGGATCGAAGGGGAAGGAGCGGATGAAGAAATCGGGGCAACGGAGGCCAAGATCGGATCGGGAAAATTTGAAGAAAATGGGGCGCGACTCGGATTCTGGCGAAGAATGGTCCTGGACCAATCAGAAAATTCCAAGGTTAAAAATAATTCAAAAATAATTAAAAATAGATGATGATTTTATTTTAAAATATGTCAACATGAAAAATATTTATTATTTTTCAGACTATTTTTTTGTGATTTTTAATTACTTATATGAAAATAAATTAAGGTATATACATATATTACATTATATACATGTATAAAGTACTTCTGTATTTTTATTTTTATTTTCTTATTTTTGTACAAATACCCAAATTTTATATTTTATTTATTTTTTAACATAAAATTTAGAGTATAAATTAATTTTTATTTATTTTTGTGAGTTATTTACAAATGTGAAATAAATATGGATGTAATAAATATATACATGTAATCTGTACAAGGTTGTAGAGAGAGCAAGTTTATTTTTATTTTATTTTTCTAATTTTTGTTTTGTTTTGTTTTGTTTTTAGGAATATATACAAGGTAATATAAACGCATTTTTATTTTGTTTTTTGTGAAAATAATATACATATATATACATAGAGGGAATATGTACAAGGTAAAGTGGCCCTATCTCTCTCTACTTATTTTATTTGGCGATGAGGTCCAGTTTGGGCCCTCTCTTGGGTTCAGGTCACTCAATATTTATTCTAAATATTTCTCTCTTTTCTTTTATTCTTTATTCATTTATTTTTGTACAAATACATGCTAATTATTGATATTTAACAAATGCATGCTTATTGGTAACTTATTGTTTTTACAACTATATACATGATGTCTTGCCTTAAAACTCAACAGCCTCTAAGTTCCACCAATCTATGATCAAGACTCCTCAATAATCCAGATCGGAACAAGTCTACATACACAAACTCTAATGACCATGAATCTTTCCTTGTACTGTGTAAGTGATATGTAGCTCCCCACCTCTGAAATGATAAAGCGACAACCGCCCTTAACAAGGTAACTCTAATGCCCTAGTCTGACAGCTCTTTCCTCGAGGAGCGGGGTATTCCCTTCTAAGTTCAAGTTCAATCGGCTCAAGAAGAGGAGGAAGAAGAGAATGGACCATGACCAGTGTAGCAATGTATCCTTGGGAGCCCAACTAGTGTAGCTAAGTCTCCCGCTGCAAGCTTCATGAGATGAGAATGTGTAATATAAGCTTTGCTTTATTTGACTATATACACTCTGGTGGGTATTTTATTTTCAATCAGACCCACCACATTTTTGGAGTTTTTCTTTCTTTGCACATTTTCTTTGTGCATATGTACAACATATCTACATGGTGCAGCATGTCTACATAAGGAGTTTTTCCTCTTGAGCCAGTAGACTATCCCTCTTTTGAATCTTTATTGCAACCCACAACTCCTGTCTTTAGACCTCAACACCACCAGACCAAGTTGAGATGCACTTCCTTCACTAAAAGAAGAAGAGAGGTTCCGCTTAGAAGTACTACCCTCATAACTACCCCAAGCCAAAGGAGACTGCCTCCTCACCACCTCATCCGTGGAGAGCTATGTGTAATGTGTTGGTGCTAGTAAAGCCATTGTCTGTAAGAGTCATGTGTGCATTGTTAAGTGTTCTACTTAGGCTCATCAAGATGACATATGATTATATCCTAGTGGACTCAAAGAATTAAGTCCCAAATGGACCTGAAAAGTCTTAATCCTAAGCCTTATAAGGTTCCTCTAAGAATTAGGTAGACTAAGGTCTTAACCAAGCTCCATTTTTCAATTTAATCCAGGCCAGTTTAAATGTCAACTATGATTTAGAAAAACTATACAAATATATAAAAAAATGTTTTTATGCAAGTTTTTGGAAATGTGCGAAATTTTTGAAAAATGTTTGAATGAATGCATGAAGTTTTTGCAAAATATTTACAAACATGTACACACGGGTTTTTGTACACTTTTATTTTTCAAACATTTTACAAAAATTTTGTACTATATACATAATTTTGATTTCAAAATATTTGCAAACTCTTTACGTAAAATCATTTTTACAAACATTTGTACAAAAATATTTTTTTATGAATAGCTATGTATGTGCAATAGAGAAATTTTATGTACAAGGAAAAAATTTTAAATTTTTATGATTTTTGGATAAAAGAATTGTAGCCATTTTATTTATTAACACACTGACACAAAGTACGAGTTATGGCTAAAGTATATATGAAATATATACAACACCCCCTATACTAAGCTCAAACGATGTCCTCAGAGTGGATCAAGAGAGATGAAGAAGACATAACTCGTGCTTAGTATAGGGAAGTGAAAAGGAATAGTATACTACAATGACGAATCAAAGAATAGAATGAAGGGAGATCGGTGTTTCCCCCTATACTTAGGATCAAGTAATCCTAAGTATAGTAAGTTTTACATGAATGGAAATCCGAGTGGAATAATTTACAGGGAATACCTCCCCTATACTTAGGGAGAAAGATCCCTAAGTATAGGCATCAAAACAGAGGTAAAAAGAATCCAAAGAATACTCAAGAGTCAAACATCCCCCTATACTTAGGGTAAATTACAACCTAAGTATAGCTTAATCATAGGATGAAGATGGGGGGTGGGACTAAAGAATGGAATGATATGGAAATCTGGGTCTATACAAGGCGGAAGGCAGTGATAGTCAGGCGTGAGATGCAATAGACGTGAGTCAAAGACCACATCTCACTCAAAATGAATAGGGGTGACATCAACTACCAGCGGCTCATGATCTAGATATGGTTTGAGAACACGAAAGGTAGACTCAGATGGCATCTCAGATATGTCAATACTCCCATTGTCATGTATCTTTCGGACCAGGTATGATCCCTTCCATTTTCTCTGCAACTTCCCTGGAAATAATCTTAGCCTGGGATCAAACAACCATCCTCTGATCTGAATCAAACTGCTTGTGGTTGATATGAGAATCATGCCACTCCTTCACTCGCTGCTTATAATGTAGGATGCTCGAAAAGGCTTTATCTCTAAGCTCCTCCAAGGCTGCCAATTCTGCCATCCTATGGTCTCCTACACTCACTGGAAAGTATCTCTATAACAACCCAAAGTGACTTATGTCTAAGCTCAACAGGTAAATGGCAGGGCTTGTCATAAATAAGGCGAAAGGGAGATGTACCCAAAGGAGTCTTGAAGGATATCTTATATGCCCACAAGATCGAGTCCAAAAGCTGTGACCAATCCTTTCGGTCAGGGAGGATGATCTTCTGCATTATAGTCTTAATCTCTCTATTTGAAACTTCAGCAAGACCATTGGTCTGAGACTGGTATGGAGTGGCTACTCGATGGTCTATGCTGAACCGCTAGCAAGGGCCTTTACCTTGTCGTTGACGAAATGAGACCCCCCGTCAGATATCAACACTCGAGGTACCCCGAACTGTGAAATAATATTCTTCCTCAAAAATCTGCATACAGTCCTAGCATCTGCGGTTCGGGCGGGGATGGCCTCAACCCAATGACTAACATAATTAACGGCCAACAGAATGTACTCGAATCCCTGACTCTTAGGGAATGGACCCATGAAATCGATGCCCCATGCGTCAAAAACCTCACAGAAGTGAATGGGCTGCATCAGCATCATATCACGCTGTCCACAAGTCCCATCCTCTGACAGTCAGTACACCTCTTCACGAATTCATTAGAATCCTTGAAGAGAGTAGGCCACCATAGGCCAGATTGGAGCACTTTCTGTGTCGTTCTCCTCCCAGAGTGATGTCCTCCTGCCTCCAGCTTTGGCAGTAGGTGAGGATGCTATGGTGCTCCTCCTGAGGAATGCACTGTCGCCAGACACTATCCCCTCCTTCATGGTAAAGGATGGGATCCTCCTAATGGTAAGACTTGGCCTTCGCTAAGAAGGTCTCAAGTCTCTGTCTGGGCCAACCTTGTGGAACTTTCTTGGCAACAAGATAGTTCACAATGTCGGCATACCACAGGAGCGAGGCGATAGCAAGGATCGCCTCATCTGAGAAGGTCTCACATACAGGATCAATCTACTTAGAATTCTAAAGATGCTCTAATCAGGAGATATGATCCACCACCACATTCTTGACTCCAGGCTTATCCTTAATCTCAATATCAAATTCCTGGAGTAGAAGAATCCATCTAGTCAATCTCGCTTTGGCATCCTTCTTTGCCATTGAGGTATCAGATGGCGGAATGATCGGTATAAATAGTCACTCTAGATCCAATGATGTATGATTTGAATTAATCTAGGGCAAAAACTACAGCTAGCATCTCCTTCTCAGTGACGGTGTAGTTCCGTTGAGCGGCATCCAATGTACGGCTAGCGTAGTGAATGGCAAAAGGCACTCCATCCCTCCTCTTTCCCACACGGCCCCTACGGCAAAATCGGAGGCATATGTCATGATCTCGAATGGGAGAGACCAAGCAGGCGGTAGGAGGACAGGAGCCTAAACAACTAGACTCTTGAGAGTCTCAAATGACGTAAGATACTTATCATCAACTATGAACTCGGTGTCTTTGGACAGCAAATCAGTAAATGACCGGGCAATCATGCTGAAATCATAATTGAATCGTCAGTAGAAATCGACGTGCCCCAGAAAAGATCGTAACTGTCACAAATTGGACGACGGATTGAGTTTTCTAATGATATCCACCTTGGCCGGAACAAACTCCATGCCCCTGTTGGAGATGATATGACCAAGCATCGTCCCTTGAGTCACCATGAAGTGACTCTTCTCCCAAGATAACACAAGGTTGACCTCGATGCATCGCTAAAAGACGCGGTCTAGGCACTCAAGACAAGCATCGAGCCCATCGTCGTAGATCGAAAAGTCATCCATGAGGACCTCCAAGCACTCACCCATCATATCTGAAAAGATGGACAACATGCACCTCTGGAATGTCGTCGGAGCATTGCATAGACCAAAGGGCATGCGTCTGAAATCATACGTCCCAAAGGGACAGGTGAATGTGGTTGTGTCCTTGTCCTCTGGCGCAATGGCCACCTGATTGTATCCGGAGTACCCGTCAAGAAATAAGTAATGACTCTTCTCGGCTAGCATATCTATAATATGATCAATAAAAGGCAGCAGAAAATAATCCTTCTTGGTGGCTTGATTCAATCGTCTGTAGTCCACACAGACCCTCCAAGAAGTGGGTACCCGGGTAGCAATCTCCTCTCCAGACTCACTCACAACTGTAGTGATGCCCGTCTTCTTGGGCACCACGTGTAATGGGCTAACCCACTTGGAGTCGGACATGGGGTAGATAAAATCAGTGCTCCACCATTTCGAGATTTCCTTCATGACAACCTCTCGAAGATTCGGGTTCAACCGCCGCTAGAACTCACGCGACGGCTTCGCATCCTCTTCCAGATGGATATGGTGGGAGCACAGAGCCGGACCTATACCCTGGGGATTGGATACACTCCATCCTATCACCTTGCAATTCTTTTCAAGAACCTCCATCAAACGAGATTCTTGTTATCCAGTCAAATCTGTTGAGATAAAGACTGATCTCATGCTCACCCGCAAGGAACCTATACTTCAGCCACTGCGGCAAGGTCTTCCGCTCTAGACAACTGGGAGCTGGTGGATCTGGTCTCTGAAATGTCTGAGTGAACGCAACCAAATCCGTGTGGGAGAACTCTCGCTGAACCTGAAGATATGGTGAAGACTGCTCTGTTGGTGTCTCTATACTCTGAATCGACTCGTTATCCACCTTAGCTACTAGCTCTGTGGAAATCAAACACGGAATCATATCATCGAACTCTGCCCAATCAATGTCTGACTCCGAGGGATCTGAATCTGAATCAATAAACAAATCAACTGCCTCGCTATCGGGAACATGGTATGCTACCTCAAAGGTGTCCTCTGCCTGGAATGCGCTCTTCAAGCTCTCCTGTACTGGAATATGTGCATCAGCGAGGTCTGAATTTGAGAGGATGGCTCGTGAAACGGGGTCTACCCAAACTGCCTCATCGTCTGTGATCACAAAATCATACTCCTGGTGGACGTCTCACTCTGCCTCTGTGATATGCTCTGAATCTGTAAGCGGCTCTGAGCAAGCTGAATCTCATGCTCTAGTCTCATCGATCATCTATATTTGTATACTCTCGCCCTCGACGCAAAAGTATACCTTCTCGCTATCATGGTCGGACACTACCTTGATTGTGGCCAAGAACGGGCATCCTAAAATGATGGGGGTATCGGTCACAGACTCAGGGATCTCCATATCCAACATTACGAAGTCCACAGGGAATTGTAGGCCCTGAATTGTGACGACCACATCCTTTAGTAACCCCTTCGGCCTCTTGACAGATTAATCAGCAAACTGAAGGTCTGTCCTGCTTTGTCTAAGAGGGCCAAACTCGAAGCGATCGAGTAAGGCCACCAGAAGTAGGTTAATAGAAGAACCGCTGTCTAATAGAGTCTGATCGAACCTCTGCTCATGTATGTGGCATCTGACATAGGGAGCTCCTGTATCTAACCTCTTGGCTGGCAGACGGTTCTGGATGGCGAAGCAGGTGGCATGAGTGAGCACATGGATCTCTGAGTGGTGGTTCCTCCACTTCCTACGAATGGTGGTCCTCTCTCTAAGTTTCCTATTGAAGAGGGGGATGTGCTCCAAGGTTTCCTTTAGAGTCAGTTGTATCTGGAATCTGTCTATCATCTGCTGGCTGAACTGAAGCTGATGGGATTTTTTTGAATTTTCTTTTTTGGTCCCCTTAGCCAAGCGAAGTGCTTAGGGAAAGGGGATGGCTGGATCCTCATCAGATGGAGGGCTAGGATCGGGTCACTGTTGTTGTGATAAGATAGAATCCATACAAACATCTCCAAGCGAAACAAATGGACTCACAAATGAAGAACCCTTTCCTTTATTTCTAGAATCATCCTAAGATACAGAAACAGACGGAAATGAAACATGAATAGAAATGGTGGCCTCAGTTACACCCCTACGGCATCTGGACTCACGGCATCAGTACCGTGCTCTGGTTCAGCATCGAATCCGGTGGCATCAGCACCACCTCCTCCTGACTCTATGAAATGACGGCCTCAGTACCATCGGTTAGATCAACATCTTTGGTGGCGTCAGCACCACCGTCATCATCATCATCATGAGCGACATCAGCACCGCTCTCCTCATCTGGTGCTCCTGAAGCTGTGAGTGGTCGTCACTCAGATGACGTGTCGCCGGCTGGCATCGTACCGCTCCTAAGTTTAACAAAGTCAGCATCAAAATGATATGCAGAAGCATCACCAAGTGAATCACTAGGAGTGGTAACCTCTGTAAACTCTACCTGCTCAGACTTCCTCTTTTGGTTGTTCGGGTTCGGCTCAATCTGTGCAGGAATGGCGGCCTTCCCTCTTACAATCTCTCTCATCTCCTGTCTGAACTCGTCCATCTCCTGTCTGAATGTGGCCTGCTGCTCGGACATGAGGCGGGATAGATCATCCAAAGAGGGGTTCTCATAGGTGGGCTCATGAGAGCCTGATGGGTAGCCTATCTGAAACTGAGGTTGTTATTGCTGATGAGAGTGAGAGGGGTACTAGGTATGATACTGCTGAGGTTGTTGCTACTGCCTCCAAGACTGTACCTGCTGATAGGGATGAGGACCATGCTGATGGTACTGCTGTGGATGTGCATGCTGTGGGAACTGGGGCTGCTGATGTGACTGCTGGCCGTACTAACCACCCTGAACTGGAGACTGTTGTTGGTAACTGGTACCTCCGGTCGACCAACAGAATTCGGGATGGTCTTGTCGAATCCCAGGCTGAGGTGGATCATACCATATCCTGTTGACATCCATCAATGGCTCCTGCTCGTAAGTGGGTGGGGTAAGGACTGTCAGGGGCTAATACGGCTAGTAGACCACCATCTGAGTGTCCTAAGATAGTGGTGGCTGGTAGTACTGTTGCGTCTGCTGGTATGACTCCGCCTGAACATGGTGAACCTGTCTGGGCTGGCTGGAGTGCTGGGACGACCTGCCGCTGCTGCTGGGATCTGCCCGTGACCTGAGACGGGGTTGATAAGTTGTCTGTGCCTCTTGGAGACACATGATCTGGGTCTTCAGGTCACTCAGTGTCTGTGCCATCTGATCGATCTGTGACATGCCCTGGCACTGCTTCTTCTCAATCAACTCTATCTGGTCCAACTTATCGCTGATAATCCCCATATCAGCGGCTGTCGACTCTGCCTGTGTTGTGGCTGCTATAGATGTAGAAGGACCGGCGTCAACTCGTGCTATCCTTTGATAGGACACGACTGGTGGGTGGGGCTTCCCCTGAGTGTACAATCGATTCTAGGACATCACTGTGTAGTTCTCAGCCATCTCCTCATAAATGGTCCAGACCTGATCCTCATCCTTGGAAAAATATGACCCCCACAAGATGCGTTAACTATCCCCTGCAACTCTGGTGTAAGCCCGCAAAAGAAACTCTAGACAAGGTTGGGCTTGATTATATTATGGTGTGGGCATCGGTTTGTGAGCTCACTGAATCTATCCCATGCCTCGTGAAACTGCTCGTTGGAGAGCATGGAAAAGTTGCTGATCAGGGTCCTGGCTGCATTGGTCTGACCGAGAGGATATTTCTTATTCAAGTACTTGGTTCGGAGTTGTTCCCACGTAGTAACAAATCACTCTAGGTGTTTCAGCTAGTTGGTTGCTCTATCTACGAGGGAGAAAGGGAAGGCCATCATCCGAATGGTATCCTCGTCCACATGGCGGTCATGGACAGTACTACAGATCATCTCAAACTCTTGGAGATGAAGGTGTGGCTCCTCTGTGGCGAGCTCATGGAAGCGGGGAAGAAGCTGAATCGTCTGAGGTGGGAACTTGAAGTCCTCCACAATGGCTAGCAACACTATCCATCTATGGGTGAGAGTCGAACCAGGGTTGTGCAACTCCCTCATCGGTCATGTTGGTGGTGCTAGTTGTGCTGTCTCCTCAGGCTCTCTGTCATCAGGAATATCTCCTCCTCCTCCTCCTTCAGCTCTGCACTGATCTCTGTCGACTCTCAGTTGCTCCATCTCACGGCGCATATCCATCATGAAAGCCCCCGGGTCTCTGATCTAACGTTGCATGTTCTCCAGAGAGGCTAACAGGGTGTTGTTGATGGCACCCTGATCCAATATGTATGTCTCTATCCCACAGGGTCCATCGGTGCGCTCCTCGTTGCTGGTCATGGTCTGTGCAAAGGCAAAAGATCCAAACTCATGTGCCGATAAATCATCTGATTTCTGTTGCGATCTATGCTCGGGTACCTCAGCACTAGAAGAAGGGAGGTCGAGGGGGAACAGGGCGGAATCAAACTCGAGTTCGGAGAGCGGGTCTCGGCTCTCACTAACCAACCTAGATGAGCGGGCTGGAGTGCTATAAAGCGGTGCAACCAGAGGCTGTCTAAGGGATCTCTTGCCCATCATCTTGATGTGGCGAGTGAATGCGGATGAGATCTGGAAACACACAAGATCAGAAAGCAAACCCCAGATTCACCTACTCGATGCGAAGCTGAAGATCGTAAAGGCTCGGTCGGTTATCTTGTCAATTTTATTAGGTGATAACACAGTCTTTTAGAGCAATTAAGCGAGCGGATAGGAATCCAATACTCCTAAAAGACTGTCCCGTATAAAAGGCTGGTAGTCTGTCAAGAAATCAGATATGGCTCTAGCCTAGTGTGTGGGTCACTCTCTCGCTCATCCAAACCATACAATGAGGGGATTACTCTCCCATATAAATTTTTCGGTGAAGTGTCTTTTAGGGTCAATTGTGTTTAGCAGTCAGCTTTTGTTTTTTGGGGTTTTTCAAGCATATAATGCCTAACGAATTTTTCGGTTCTCCTGGTTATTTAAAGTCCAAAAGCTGGCGGAGAAGGCAAAAAAGATGATGCGCGATCAAACACGATGATGCATGCAGAGTAAGAAATGCGTACCTGACTCCAGCTCTCTACATGCAGGGTGATCCATGCATAAAATAAAATATTGAATGTAAACTACCTATATGATGCAAGAAGAAATTGGCTTAGACGAAGCAAGTTCTATACGATAGGCACAATATTCAACTAATCAAACCAAGTCCTGAGTCCGATCTTGGGAACCACTTGGTGTCCGCCACAACGGATCTTGTACGTGTTGTATGTGGTTCCTCACATCACGTGGACTCGAGCCTAATTAAACTGACTTTTTCTTTGTGAGTTAATTAATTAAGTCCAATTATCGATCTATAGGAACAGGCAGATAATTAGGGTTTGGCCTTAATTAATTATGTCACAATCACAAAAAATCCTAAGTCTAAGGGCTAAATCCTTCGAAAATCAGATATGCAGTAAATAAATCAGTGAAAAATCAAAACCGACTAAAAACCGCGGTGAGGTCCCTCGAGCACACCGGTGCTTGGTGAAATAGACCTCGAAGCATTCACTAAATCTGAGAGTCTCTGTCCTGTATTATTACAATAATAATGTGTATGAATAAAATCTAATTCAACCACTAAACTACGGCTCCCCACACTCCTGCTCCAGCTCTCCTACGCTCTCTTGCGGCTCGATGCAAAAACGAGCTGCCTCCAAGTCTCGCGGGTGCCTCGGCTCTCCGAAGAAGTCATCCTCGATCATCAGACCCTCACAAGAAAGTCAGAAACAAAAAATGTGTCAATCCACAATTATTATAAAATAAAATGGAATGGAATGTAAATAAATGCAGAAGAAAAATGAAGGTAAAAATAAAAGCCGAAAAAGAAAGGCAAAAATCGACTACTAAATCGTGCTCCCCAGCAACAGTGCCATTTTGATGACTACAAAACCTCAGCTAATCGGGTTAAGGTGTAAATAAGGTCATTGCGACCCGAACTGCGAGGCCAAGTCAATCAAGAAAATCAAGACCACCAAGGATAAAAATCAACAAATCAAGCAAATAAATAGCGGTCTCGCTAATTTATTTTACCTGGTATAGCTACCAGGGTCGAACACAGGGAGCACGGTATGCCTAGGGTACGAAGTAGTCAAAAATCTAAGAAACAAATATTTTTGGTGGTTTTTAGGTTTTTTCAAAAAATTTTGAAATTTTTAATATGAGGAAAAAGTATAAAGTCACAAACAAACAATTATTTAGCACATCAAAAATCTCAGAAAATTCTAATAAAAATATTTTTGGGTTTTAGAAATATTCAGGTGTTTTTGTTAATTTTCATGAATTTGTCTGTTTTTTATCAAATTTCTAAAAATGAAACAAGGCCAAAATTGCTAAATAGTGTAAAACTGAGATCTAATGGCAAGTTAAAAATACTTAAAATGCCTGTAAAATCCCAACAGTAATTTTATGTGAAACTATAAACTAAAAACAAACTACAGAAGAAGAAAACACTTTTTTTTATTTTTTTCTGAATTTTTAATGTTTTTTATAAGATTTTTAATGTTTTTCAATTTTTATGGGTTGTATAAATGCAAATGCGACAAAGATTGTATTTAAGTAAGAACAACTTAAGACACACACATGAATATTTTTAGATTTTTTAGAGGGTTTTTAATATTTTTAGTTGATTTTTAAAAACAAACAGTAGCAATTTTTGAGGTTTTTGAATTTTAAAAATACTAGATGAAATAAAATGCAACCAAAAATTCACAGAAATTCCTACACATGGAAGGAGCCATGTGTTAAAATTTTACGAATTTTGGACAAAACTTGTTATTTATTTAATCGAAAATCAAAGGCACAGCATACAGGGACCTATACACAATGAAAACATGTTCCAGGGACTAAAGGATAACACAATAGAAAACACAAGGTCATTTCTGCAATTTTTCCACAAATTTTAACACATGTCCAATAGCAACACACACAGGGGTATAAATGCAAATAGTAAAACTAAAACATCAAAACATAACATCAATTAAGTTCAGGCAGTGCATGTAAATATCCCAAACATACATGTGATGATGCGTGCAACCACAAAGGAAGGACTAAATTGTAAATATCGAAAACTGCAAGGGAACAGATGTGAAATGGTCCACTGTGTACTTTTTATTTTACAGAATCAACGACAAATAAAGTAAATACAGGGGTAGAGGAGCAAATTACCCATGCATCTCGTGCTACGCACATGGGGTGACATGTGGCGCTCTCTGAATGCATGGCGACGTATGGCTCTTGCGTTGACAGCTGGCGAATCCAACGGCCTGATGACGAAGCGAACATGGGGCGTACGGGGGCCGTTAGATGTCAGATCTAACGGCCTGACAGGCGCAAGCGATGGACGGCTCGGATCTGAACTGGAGAGGCGAGATCCAACGGTTGCGGAGGGTGCTGGAAGAACTCCTCCTGGGCGAAGTTCACTGGAGCACCGAGGAAGATCGACGACTACAATGAACGATCGGACGGTGGTAACATGATCGTATGGCTCCTCCGCATCGGGTTAGGGGGTCAGATGGGCTATCCACCGGTCAGATCTCCTGGAAGGTGGGTGTGACCTGGGATAGCTCTGACGAAGGGGGACTGAGGTGATATGGGGTGTATCCACGCGCGACTCGACCTGCAGGGTAAAGCTCCAGCTCGGAGGAGTGCTCTGGACAAGGTTGTGACCTAAATTAAAAGAAGGCGGTGGCGAATGGAGATGGAGGTTATGGCGTTGCGACAGAGGAACCTCAAGCCTAAACTTGGCTCGTGCAACCAAGACTTGGGTGACCATGGTGTGTAAGGAGGATAACAGTGAACAGGGTAATCGATCAAGACGAGTAAGGGTGGCTGGTGGAGCTCCCACCACCAGGTCGGAGCTGGCGGAGTGATGAACCGCAGATGACCTACCCCTTTAATGTTGTCGGATTGACTATTCGTTGCAGTCGGATAGGTCCGCGTCGATCAAAAATAACCACACAAATTGATTAATTAACGAATTAATGTACGCGCGGTTTTATATTTATTTAGCATGGGCAAGCCCCAGGGTCGACTCAAGGAGGCAAAGGAACAACTCGGGATCAAGTTAGATGAATTAGATTACGGTTTTCCAAGTGAGATTTTTTTGGTATTTTTTTATGCGATAAAAATGCAGAATGCAAAATATGGATTGGATTAAGTTAATACGAAAAGAACCGGCTTAGCCAAATTTAATTTTTATGTGAAATAAGAGCAAATTAGCCAAGTGATATTTTTCCTAATAACCTAATCCATCAATGAGTGCGAAATGTATTTTTTTTGGAATTTTTGACTTTAAGACGCGCAAATGAAAAATGCAAAGGTTTTTAGAGTTTTTATGCAATTTTTCGTGCAAATGATAAGCAAAAAATATGAAAAGTTTACTGGAAGTAGGGATGTCAGCGGGTCGGGTTTGGGGCGGGTATTGCTATTCCCAAACCCATACCCGTTTATAATATCACTACCCATACCCGCCCATTTATTAAATGGGTAATTTCTAGCGGGTACCCATATACTCATCGGATACCCATGTACCCAATGGGTACCCATATCTTGGACATGGTAAATCTTAAGTTGTTTATAAATGTATATAAGATTTTCATAAATAGACGAAATAGAGCGAGATCGTGTAATATGCTGATTCATAAAAATGTGCAATATATAGATAATATTAAAGTTTTATATATGTTAAGTGTTTAACTCTTTTGTATTGACAGTTTTTATTTATTAAAGATACAAAAAAGTTAAATGAATATGAATAAATAGATGGAAATGAGAAAATTGAGTTGGATATTTATACATGTAGATCGATACATATTAGATATGAAATGGATTTAGGGCTAGTTTGAATTAAAATGCAACACACACATCTATCTTATATATATATATATATATATATATATATATATTATTCGGGTTTGGGGCGGGTTCGGGTACCCGCAAGGCAATCCCAAACCCATACCCATACCCGCATGGGTAGTCAATTCAAATCCCAAACCCATCCAAAAGTAAATGGGACGGGTTTCGGGTCCTTAAATGGGGCGGGTTCGGATAGGGTACCCAATGGGTAGACCCAGATTGACATCCCTAATTGGAAGTTAAATATGATGAAATGAAGCTATACTAATATTTTTGGAATTTTCTGACACTTTTTTTATTTTTTTATATTTTTTTACTGAAAATAGAGTGATTGTGGGTATTTAATTTCTAATAAATCCACCAAATCAAGTTATCCAAGGATTGATTTACCTCAAATAGAGATTTCAATAAGAAATCCAGGAGAGTTGAAATTTCGTAAAAATATTATTCGTGGAATTAATTAAAAATCAAATACAGATATCACTCTACAATTTATTGTATGCAAATGACAACTCCGAATTGGACGAAATTTGGATAGTAATTAAAGTACCCTAAAAGGCATCACTCACAATTTTTTTGCAATTTTTGAAGCAATAAATGACTATGTGCGAATTTCAGAGCTTAAAAGGGTAAAATATCTTTGATTTTAAGTCTCTGATTTTTAGTAAAACATTCAAGGCTCATAAAATAATAACTAAATAGCTGAAAGATAAAGAATTAGTTGCTCTAGAACATGCTATTTTTTGATTAAAAATGATGCAAGAATAGTGTCCAAATTAACGACCAAAGTCAGGGTTCTTTTTGCAATACAGAAATTGAAATAAACAAATTCAAATGCGCACAAGGGTACATCTGCTATTATAACAAACTTGCTGGAAAAACTATGCAATTTTCACAAAAGATAAAATAAAAAATAAAAGGGACCTTTCTTTCAGCCGCTAGGGCACAAGACAATGGGGGGCACTTTGGGCGGCGGTCAAGGGCTCGTGGCGGCAGGCGGATCTCTATGGCGGCACGCCGCGAGAGGCGGCGAGGTGGCGGGGGATGTTGGCGCGCGGCTCGGGCGGCGGCCACGCTTGGCCAAGCTGGCGGAGATGGCGGAGCGGAGGAGATGCAGCGGCCTCGGCAGCCGACGGCGGCGCGCGGCTGCGCGCTGGAGGGTGGATGCACCTTGGAGGGAGGCACCGCTAATGGTGGCGGGGCCTGGAGGGGCGCGGCGGAGCGCTCCAGGAGCGGGGGCTGCTGGGGTGGCGGAGACGGGCGACCGCCCTTGGCAGCCTCCTGCTCCTGGCGGAGGGCGCGCGATCAGGGGGCTGGAAGGAGGCTGTGCGATGGCGCGATGGCCTGTAGGGCTCGGCGGCCGTTGGTGCTGGAGGCGTGGACGGCGGTCACGCGGGATGGCGTGAAGGCGGAGAACGGCTGCAGAGCGGTGGAGCATGGGCTGGAAGCAGCGGCTGCGGCCGTCGGGGCTCTGGCCGAGGGCTGGAGCGCAGGCGGCGGTCCCAGGGGCTGCACGGAGCTGCAATCTTTTTTTATTTTTTTTTATTTTTTTGTTTATATTTTTTTGTTTTCTTTGTAAACAGGGAATGAATATGTAATAAAATGCAGTGATGTGGTGAAGTATGATGTAGATTAATGGTGGTGTGTGTGCATGCAATGAAGGTAGAGAAAAAAAATAGTGAATGTGTTTGATGATAGTGGTTTGATGGTGATGTGATGTCGTATTTGTGAAGATGTGATGATAGACAAGATAAACAAACGACGTTAGATAAACAAAACGAAATGAAAAGGAAAGAGAGGGATTACTTACCTGCGATTGCCGAAAGTGGAGCGCGTCGTGCGGCTTCCGTCGTGGCCTCGATCCGACTTGGAAAAAATTCGGAGAAGCTATGCAGCTTGGATGCGGCTGCAACGAGGTCGATCTCTCCACCTCGGATCTCGCCTTCGGCTTGTCGTTGCTCGACGTCGAAGAAGGAGCTGTCACCTCACGGCTTTGACGGAGCTAGAACCTATCTCACTCGTAGAACGGCGGATGATGAACAATGGAGGAGGGGATGAGATTATAAAGGAAGAGTAGAGGGAAGTTGGAGAGAATGGAGTGGTGGAGAGAGTGGAGAAAATGGAGGCTTGGAGTAGAAGGCAAGTAGAGAAGTGGTAAAAGGGGGTTAAAGTAATTTATTTAATAATATAATATAGTAGGCTACTAAAAATGATTAAAATAATGATAGTAAAATAGTAATAATAATAAATCCGAAAATAGTAAAAAATAAATCCGAAAATAAAAAAGATTGTGGTGACATGTGGCGGCTCCAGGAGCTGCCACATGTTGCTCCCAGAAAATTCAAAGATTAAATGTAAAGAAAATCAAAAAGAAATAACAAAAGGGATTAAATCAAAAAGTGGTCAACATGAAAGTTGCTCGTCTCGACGAGATCTACAATTTTCGTGAAGGGATGAAAATCAAATGAAATCATCTGTACAAAAATGTATTTTTGGGTGATACCTTATATGTATAAAATATCACATTTTTATCTTTTGCATTTTTTTGTCATTTTTAAATGAGAAAAATTAAAATAAAGTTAGATAAAATATGAAAAGAATATTTACAACTTAATCTATTTTTTTGGATTTTTATTAATGAAGGAAATAAAATGATAAAATATAGGGGCAAAATGGTCAATATGTACAATATACAAAAGAGGCCCAAAACCCAAGTTTTACATACGAGCTCCAATTTTAATGAAATTGGTCTTGTTTCGAAGGTCTCTGAATGTATATTACTTTAAAAGTAAGTAGATCTGATTCAGAGACTGTATGAGAGAGATATGTGTATTTTAAGGTTCATGGTTTCAAACTTGGATTGAGGTTTTATTGGTCAATTTTACATGTTAGTATTTTTTAGATATTTTTCTTTAATTAATGTTGGTAATATATACACAATAGAGTTGATTTTATTGTATTTGGAGTTATCATAAAATATATACAAATAAGGTATTCTATCTAATATATAGGTGAATATTTACAAGTGAAATTGGCTTCTTATTTAATGCAAATATGAATGCTAAAATACATATGTTATCAATGCATGCATGAATGCTAATTATGCAATATATGTAGAAATATGCATCTAATTACTCGAGAACAAAGCTCTATTTTCGACTTTTAGAGTGATGAATCGCAGATTCATCAACCCCCTATACTTAAACCTTGCTCGTCCCCGAGCAACTAAAATGAAATGCAAGAGTGAAATGAGATTGGGTTCCATACCAAGGTCATGAACAAAAGTTGAAAATGGAGCTTGACTCGACCTTTGGATTATTTGTGTGGCGGATCCTTATTGGGATCTGAACTTAAGACCTAACAGACTTCAAGTTCCACAAGTCTTCTATTCAAGACGCCTTAACAGTCAGGTCAGAAAAAATCCTCAAACGCAAATTTCTGATGACTATGATTCTTACTTGTACTGTGTAAGTGATAAATAGCTCTCCACATCAGAAATGACTCGGAACCAGCCTCCTCTAACAAGGTAATTCAATAACCCGGTCCGGTAACTCTTTCCTCGAAGAGCGGGGTATTCCCTTGTAAGTTCAAGTGCGACCAACTCAAGAGGAGGGGGTAGAGAAAAGAATGGACGGTAGCAAGTGTAGCTAACCTATCCTGGGATGCCTAACCAGTGTAGCCAAGTCATCCAGCTGCAGACTTCTTGCTAATATACATACTCCAACAGGCAATATTTTTTTGTGGCCTGTCTTTTTTTTGGAGTTCTTGCATTTTTCTTTCTTTTTTTTTGAACTATATACAAGGTGCAACATATACATCAGGAGTTTTTCCTCTTGAGCCAGTAGACTATCCCTCTTTTGAAGCATTATTGCAACCCACAGCGTTCTGTCCTTAGACTTCAACACCACCAGACTAGGTTGAGATGCACTACCCTCCCTAGAGGAGGACGGATGTTTCCACCCGTGTGCTACTCCAAGCTAAAGAATTCTACTTCCTCACCACCCCATCATGAAGAGCTACGTGCATTGTGCTTGTCCAAGTTAGGTCACTGTCTAAAAGAATCATGCGTGTGCACGAGATATTCTACTTAGACTAATCAAGATGACATGTGAACATAGACTTGCGGACTCAAAGAATTAAGTCACTTGACCTGAGAAATCTTAACTCCAGTTCCTATAAGGTTCCTCTGAAATTAGGTGGATTAAGGTCAAATCAAGTCCATCCTCAATATCTACTCACAACTCGGTTCAGAACCCACTAGCTTTTCACCTTGCATATGCAAGATATGCAGATGAGGTGCAGATGGCATGCTATGAATGAAATGCAAGACTCTTTTTTTATGCAAGGATGCAAAAGTAAATAAGAAGCCTTTATTTTCGACAGAATTGTTTTTGGTATAAGTATACAACAATTTGTATTTACAACAAGTTTTTAATTTACACATAATATACATAGTATACAACAAAAAAAATTTTGGGTTTACATCTTATTTTACAACAAATAGTACAAGAGTATTATTTACGTTTTGTTTTATACATATTATACAAGTATACAATTTTTTTCAATTTTTCCCACCCCGTACTTATTGCATAATATATACAAAAATAAGCGAAAGTACGCGAAAGTACGAGCTATGGGTAAAGTATATATGTAATATATACACGCCCCCCTATACTTAGCGTGTGCTATGTCCTCAGAGCACGAAAAGAGACTAAAAAGACATAGCTCGGGCTAAGCGTAGGAGAGCTACAAAAATCGTATAGAAGTCGCACCGCCCCCCTATACTTAGGCTCTTGACAGCCTAAGTGTAGAAGAAGATAAAAAATGGGGCGGACGAGGGAAAGAGGAAAAATGGTTGAGTATATACAAGGCGGGCATCGGCCCCCCCTATACTTAGGCTCTGGTCAGCCTAAGTATAGGACAGGAGTGAGTATGAGGACCGATGTGATCTGGAGGATGTACAATGAATGGATGCGGGTCACTCTCCCCCCTATACTTAGGATCTGATTATCCTAAGTATAGTCTTAAAATGAAATGAAATGAGTCGGGGCGAGTGATTCGAATCACCGAGGAGGGAGGGAGAAAAAGTATATACAAGAAAGAGTGAGAATGTACAAGGATTAAGAAGGTTTGTGACGAACCTTCTTGCGGACGCGAGGAGGTGGATAATATACATATGTGTCGTTGTCGGAATCGTCCTCAGATGAATAATAGTTAGGTGTAGGGATCGTCCAACAAGGGTCGACACACGGCTGCTTGCTTAGATAAGGCTTGAGAACAGCCGAACTGAGCTCACTCATATAAATAACATTGTCCGGACCAGATGAGGACTCTTCAGAAAATTCCTTCTCCGGTGTGTCGAAGGAAACTTTCTTAGTCGGTTTTCTAGATCCTGAATCATTGAGAGGGAGATGAGAGAGACGCGCCTTGAGAGGTTCGGGGGAACTCCTCGAGGAATCAATTCTCGACTTCCTCTCACTAAATAGCCGACTAGAAGAGGGAGCAACCGTGTTTTTATGTGGGGTCAATTTAGTCTTGGTTGTTTCCTTTGAAGGTCCGGGACGTGGTGTGGTGCTGACCATGGGTTCCTCATCAGACGAGTCACCGTATAGATTATAATATTCCTGAAGGGTCAGCACATGTCTTGGGAAGGTGCTAGTGGTCTCAGTTGGCTTGGCCTCTTGTGTCGGATCATCAAAATGGTCAAGGCAATCAACAAAGGTCGTGTCCGACTTAATGATAGCTTCTGGTCGTGAGTCCTCCTTAGAAGCTGTCAGGGTGGCAGTGCAAGCAGTTGATGAAGTGGAGGTGTGTGGAGTCTCAGAACCAACAGTCGTCCGGGCAGTTGGTCTCTCAGGTGTAGTAGAGAGGTGGGGCTCATCTACCTCTCGATGGTCACGACTGTCAGCGGATGTGCAGGTTACCTTAGAGTAAAGTGTATCAAAGAATGGGTGAGGTCGGAGTACTCCCAATGCTGAGAAATCGATCTCCCAAGTCTCGCAATCTATAGACGCTTTAGTTGAGGCTAAGAACGGCTTACCGAGAATAATCGGAGACTGGGTAAACTCTCCTCGGTGCTCGATGTCAATGATCGTGAAGTCCACCTGAAGTAGAACACCTTGGAAAGTAACGATGACTGAAATATTTCCTCTAGACCGTTTGATGGATCGATCAGCCAGCTGAACGATCTCTCTTGACTTTTTGATTAGCCTGAGTTTGAGTTTGTCAAACACAGAGGTCAGGAGGATATTTATCGGTGAGTCATCATCGATTCTCGCATGGGTGAAGATGGTGTCTTTGATTTCACATTCAACCCTAGGCAACCGCTTCACTCTGCGGTTCTTGGTCTTTCGTCCCATCACCAAGGAAGTGGCCATAGATACTATGTGTCTCTCAGTCCTTGTTCTCTTCTTACTCGACCTCTTGGGCATCAATTTACTCTTTACAAATCTCTTGAGGTCGGGGAAGTGATCTATGGCCTTTATAAAGGGAAGTTTAAAGATCAATTTCTCATCAAGTGCTTCCCTTAGGGTGGAATCCAATTTTTTTAAATCATTTTCAATTTTTATGTGAATTTTTGGTTTTTCAATTTTTTTGGTGTTTTTGATGGATGAATGATCAGACTCTGGATTGGAGGGCAAGTGGTTAGTAGAAGAGGGAGATAGAATAGACTCCAACTGTACAGACGGTGTGGGTTCTCTAATGTTTGCTCTGTTTTCAACCTCAAAACTACTCATGTCCTTTTTTCACTTTCATTCCCAAGCTGGTAGAAATTGAGTGCAATATTTCCATGACATCTCCTATCTCTTTACCAAATGATTCATTTTCTTAATAAGTCTAGAGATGTCATCCTCCACTGAATTCCCATGACAAATCATGGGTGAGTTCTGCTCAAGTGGAGGATACTGCTGAGAGATTGGGGTCCCATACTTAACATACCTAGACTCTGGCAAGTATTGCTGGGTCGAGTATGGACCATCCGAATGGCAGATATTGGTTGGAGCCTCATATGATGAAACGAAGACCGATAAGTCTAGCTCATGAGTCCAATCGTGTGAATGTACAGGCTCTCCGAATAAAGGCTGGTTAATGGAAGCTTGATCTCTAAAGTCAATCAAGTCTGGGAAATCATGATGTTCATGCCTCTTTATTCGGGTTGTTCGATCGACCATATTATGCCCTAAGGTCAAGTCGGGATGTGTATATGTAGATTGTGGTATGGTCCCTACTTGAAGTGAGAATGAAGTATGTGGGGCATATAATTTTGCCAATCATCTATCTCAGAAGTGGCTTGCTCTTCATTTGATTCTTTAATTCCTGCAAGCTCTCGGGAGTAAGGACAGTCAGCCCAAGGTGGAAGTGGATCCGGGGTGCTAGAATATGGAGTAGGTGAGAAATGCGAAGAAGTGGAGAAGTCAGTCGAAGTTCTGACTTCATAATCGGATTGAGGTGGAACCGACCACGGGTAAGGGTCTCCCGTGGATGGCAGAGGATACATGGAAGAAGGAGAAGGTGAAGAAGAACGGTATATGTCGAGGAGAAATGACCAGAGGTGTATGGGGACCAATATTCCGACATCTTGAGGAGGAGATGATGTAAGCAGAATGAGGTAGAAAATGTGCAATTACACAGGACAACACACACGGACAGACACAAAGATAAATGCAAGAGCAAACCTTGAATTCACACTCAACACGATGAAGGACCCGAAACTGAGTCCAATTAATCTTGTCAATTTTAAGTGTGATTTTTCAAGCAAGATAGCAAGGAGTTACGCGGCCTATAGGGATGTCAGCTCAGAGCCGGATGCGTCTTCCCTGTTTAACATGTCGCCTAAGATACCGCTGATCCTCCCTTTCTTCGCTCCTATCCGGAGTTGGGGACTCAAAGACGTGCCCCTATCTACCTGCAGCAGATGGAGGCTGACAAAGCTAGGCCTTGTCGTAGAGCACTGCTGGTTTGCCCCTATCTACCCGCGAACAGGCGGAGGCTACTTGGTACTTGTCAATGAGCTAAAAGTATCCAACTTGTGATATTTGCTAGGATCAGTTGGTCCGTGATATGGAAGGCGAGGATGTGGGCTCTGCCTTAAGGTGTTCACACACACTCAAGTACCCTCACTCAGCCTGAAAACAAGGTCGGGGATTAGTCTCCCGCAAACAATTTTTTTCAATTTTATTGATTTTTTTGGTCAATAATGTTAGCAGTCCCAGTTTTAAGTTGAGTTCTCACTTGTTAATCCAACCACACAGCATGCCTATCTATGCCTATCGTCCCAGTCCCAATTTCCGTTTAAGTTAAGTGTGAAAATCAGAGGGGGAAATCGAGAAAAGTTGATGCACGAAAAATAATGATGCGTATGCTGAGTTGAGAAGACTTACAGTGATCCCTTCGCTTTTATGCAGGATGCAAAACAGTATTGAAATTTTACACTATATGCAAATGCAGACGACAAAATCCGCTCCTAGATAGGCAGTTCTATTAGCGAGTGGAGAACAAGTTCAATTTGACTAGATCTGCGGTCTAGGTGCGTCTTTTAAGTGTATGAGTGGTCCTAAAAGATTACGAGCACAAGCAAACCCTAAAGTGGCTCGAGGAGCCGCTAGTGCAAGCCTAGTCTAAAATTAAAACCCCACAGCAGACGGGGACACAGTTTCACTATGTTTACAATCGCGAGAACCCAAACGGGAACCGCTGTAAATGATGCAGACGCCTTTTTTTACAAAAATCTTTTTGACGTCCAACAACCGACTTGATCCATGAATCGTCGGCCTCCGATGCACTTCGAGATGCATCGACTTCAAGAAAGCGCTCCAAGTCCACAAGGCCCTCGCACAAAAAGATGAATTATGTCAGAGAGAGATATATACAGAAATGGTCAGAAAAATAATTAAAGAAAAAATGAATAATTACAATGCGGCTCGGGGTCAGACTACCCGAGTGAATGGGAAAACGTAAATCTAATTTTTCTAAAGTGATCCTAAGCCGTTTGCCTCCCCAGCAATGGCGCCATTTGATGAACCGCAGATGACCTACCCTTGTAATGTTGTCGGATTGACTATTCGTTGCAGTCGGATAGGTCCACGTCGATAAAAAATAACCGCACAAATTGATTAATTAACGAATTAATGTACGCGCGGTTTTATGTTTATTTAGCATGGGCAAGCCCCAGGGTCGACTCAAGGAGGCAAAGGAACAACTCGGGATCAAGTTAGATGAATTAGATTACGGTTTTCCAAGTGAGATTTTTTGGTAATTTTTTATGCGATAAAAATGCAGAATGCAAAATATGGATTGGATTAAGTTAATACAAAAAGAACCGGCTTAGCCAAATTTAATTTTTATGTGAAATAAGAGCAAATTAGCCAAATGATATTTTTCCTAATAACCTAATCCATCAATGAGTGCGAAATGTATTTTTTGGAATTTTTTAACTTTAAGACGCGCAAATGAAAAATGCAAACGTTTTAGAGTTTTTATGCAATTTTTCGTGCAAATGATATGCAAAAAATATGACAAATTTAGTGGAAGTTAAATATGATGAAATGAATCTAGACTAATATTTTTGAAATTTTCTGATACTTTTTGATTTTTTTATAAATTTTTTTACTGAAAATAGAGTGATTGTGGGTATTTAATTTCTAATAAATCCACGAAATCAGGTTATCCAAGGATTGATTTACCTCAAATAGAGATTTCAATAACAAATCACGAGAGTTGAAATTTCGTAAAAATCTTATTCGTGGAATTAATTAAAAATCAAATACAGATATCACTCTAAAATTTATTGTATACAAATGACAACTCCGAATTGGACGAAACTTGGACAGTAATTAAAGTATACTAAAAGGCATCATTCACAATTTTTTTGCAATTTTTGAAGCAATAAATGACTATGTGAGAATTTCAGAGCTTAAAAGGGTAAAATATCTATGATTTTTAGTAAAACATTCAAGGCTCACAAAATAATAACTAAATAGCTGAAAGATAAAGAATTAGTTTCTCTGGAACATGCTATTTTTTTGATTAAAAATGATGCAAGAATAGTGTCCAAATTAACGACCAAAGTCAGGGTTCTTTTTGCAATACAGAAATTGAAATAAACAAATTCAAATGCACACAAGGGTACATCTGCTATTATAACAAACTTGCTGGAAAAACTATGCAATTTCACAAAGATAAAATAAAAAATGAATTGGACCTTTCTTTCAGCCGCTAGGGCACAAGGCAACGGGGGGCACTTTAGGCGGCAGTCAAGGGCTCGTGGCGGCGGGCGGATCTCGATGGCGGCACGCCGCGAGGGAGGCGAGGTGGCGGGGGATGTTGGCCGAGTCTGGAGGAGATGGCGGAGCGGAGGAGATGCAACGGCCTCGGCAGCCGACGGCGGCGCGCGGCTGCGCGCTGGAGGTGGATGCACCTTGGAGGGAGGCGCCGCTAATGGCGGTGGGGCCTGGAGGGCCGCGGCGGAGTGCTCCAGGAGCGGGAGCTGCTGGGGTGGCGGAGACGGGCGACCGCCTTGGGCAGCCTCCTGCTCCTGGCGGAGGGCGCGCGATCAGGGGGCTGGAAGGAGGCTGTGCGATGGCGCGATGGCCTGGAGGGCTCGGCAGCCGTCGGTGCTGGAGGCGGGACGGCGGTCACGCGGGATGGCGTGAAGGCAGAGAACGGCTGCAGAGCAGTGGAGCGTAGGCTGGAAGTGGCGGCTGCGACCGCCGGGGCTCTGGCCGAGGGCTGGAGCGGCGGGCGGCGGTCCCAGGGGCTACACCGGAGCTGCAATCTTTTTTTATTTTTTTATTTTTTGTTTATATTTTTTTGTTTTCTTTGTAAACAGGGAATATGTAATAAAATGCAGTGATGGGGTGAAGTATGATGTAGATTAATGGTGGTGTGTGTGTGCATGCAATGAAGGTAGAGAAAAAAATAGTGAATGTGTTTGATGATAGTGGTTTGATGGTGATGTGATGTCGTATTTGTGAAGATGTGATGATAGACAAAGAAAAATAAACGACGTTAGATAAACAAAACAAAATGAAAAGGAAAGAGAGGGATTACTTACCTACGATTGCCGAAAGTGAGCCGCGTCGTGCGACTTCCGTCGTGGCCTCGATCCGACTTGGCAAAAATTCAGAGAAGCTATGCAGCTTGGATGCAGCTGCGACGAGGTCGATCTCTCCACCTCGGATCTCGCCTTCGGCTTGTCGTCACTCGACTCGAAGAAGGAGCTGTCACCTCACGGCTTTGACGAAGCTAGAACCTATCTCACTCGTAGAACGGCGGATGATGAACAATGGAGGAGGGGATGAGATTATAAAGGAAGAGTAGAGGGAAGTTGGAGAGAATGGAGTGGTGGAGAGAGTGGAGAAAATGGAGGCTTGGAGTAGAAGGCAAGTAGAGAAGTGGTAAAAGGGGGTTAAAGTAATTTATTTAATAATATAATATAGTAGGCTACTAAAAATGATTAAAATAATGATAGTAAAATAGTAATAATAATAAATCCGAAAATAGTAAAAAATAAATTCGAAAATAAAAAAGATTGGGGTGACATGTGGCGGCTCCAGGAGCTGCCACATGTTGCTCCCAGAAAATTCAAAGATTAAATGTAAAGAAAATAAAAAAGAAATAACAAAAGGGATTAAATCAAAAAGTGGTCAACACGAAAGTTGCTCGTCTCGACGAGATCTACAACTTTCGTGAAGGGGCAAAAATCAAATGAAATCATCTGTACAAAAATGTATTTTTGGGTGATACCTTATATGTATAAAATATCACATTTATATCTTTTGCATTTTTTTGTCATTTTTAAATGAGAAAAATTAAAATAAAGTTAGCTAACATATGAAAAGAATATTTACAACTTAATCTATTTTTTTGGATTTTTATTAATGAAGGAAATAAAATGATAAAATATAGGGGCAAAATGGTCAATATGTACAATATACAAAAGGGGCCCAAAACCCAAGTTTTGCATACGAGCTCCGATTTTAATGAAATTGGTCTTGTTTCAAAGGTCTCTGAATGTATATTACTTTAAAAGTAAGTAGACCTGATTCAGAGACTGTATGAGAGAGATATGTGCATTTTAAGGTTCATGGTTTCAAACTTGGATTGAGGTTTTATTGGTCAATTTTACATGTTAGTATTTTTTAGATATTTTTCTTTAATTAGTGTTGGTAATATATACACAATAGAGTTGATTTTATTGTATTTGGAGTTATCATAAAATATATACAAATAAGGTATTTTATCTAATATACAGGTGAATATTTACAAGTGAAATTGGCTTCTTATTTAATGCAAATATGAATGCTAAAATACATATGTTATCAATGCATGCATGAATGCTAATTATGCAATATAAGTAGAAATATGCATCTAATTACTCGGGAACAAAGCTCTATTTTCGACTTTTAGAGTGATGAATCGCAGATTCATCACGGAGCGACAAATGAAAGATTTGAGATAAATGGAACTAGGATCGAAATCAAGGGTACTTGAAGGTCCTATCAGAATCCTTAGCTCCAGGGGGTGAAGTCAGACTGGGTCTTCACCTCAACCTCGTTGCGAAAGGTGGAGGAGGCTCGTCGCGGCGGAACTCCGGCCACGGAGCGTGAGCGTCGGCTGCAGCGGCTCTCTTCGACCACCAAAGGGTCCCTCCGAATTCTATCACCAAGGGGAAGGTCTCTAGGGTAGAAGGAAAGTGTGCTGCACGAGCTGAGGGTCAGGGGAGAATGATGAAGACTTTATATGTGTTCCCAGGTGGACGGAAAGAGTCAGAGCCCGTGTGCGAATTGAGGAAGATCTGTCCTTCTCTAGGGATACGCGAGTATCGCGGATCCAAGGGGAAGGAGCGGGCGAAGAAATCGGGCATGGGAGGCCAAGATCCGATCGGGAAAATTTGAAGGAAATGGGGTGCGACTCGGATCCGGGCGAAGAATGGTCCGGGAGGGGGAGTTGACCGGGGTCAACATCCCTCCTAGACCAATCAGAAAATTCCAAGGTCAAAAATATTTAGAATAAAAATGGAAGATGATTTTATTTTTAAAATATGTTCAACATGAAAAATGTTTACTATTTTTCAAACTATTTTTTGTGATTTTTAATTATTTTTATGAAAAAATAAATTAAGGTATATACATTATATATTTTTATTTTTATTTTCTTATTTTTGTACAAATACCCTAATTTTATATTTAATTTATTTATAACATGAAATTTAGAGTATAAAATATTTTTTATTTTATTTTTATGAGTTATTTACAAATGTGAAATAAATATGGATGTGATACATATATACATGTAATCTGTACAAGGTTGTAGAGAGAGCAAGTTTATTTTTATTTTATTTTTCTAATTTTTGTTTTGTTTTGTTTTATTTTTAGGAATATATACAAGGTAATATAAACACATTTTTATTTTGATTTTTGTGAAAATAGTATATATATATACAAAGAGGGAATATGTACATGGTAGAGTGGCCTTATCTCTCTCTACTTATTTTTTTGACGATCATGTCCAGTTTGGACCCTCTCTTGGGTTCAGGTCACTCAATATTTATTCTAAATATTTCCATCTTTTTCTTTTATTCTTTATTCTTTTATTTTTACACAAATACATGCTAATTATTGATATTTAACAAATGCATTGTTATTGGTAACTTATTGTATTTACAACTATATAGATGATGTTTTGCCAAAATATTTAGCTAAAATAAAAGAAAGAGTGATGAATGGGGATTCATCAGACACCCCTTGGATTAGAAGCCTTAAACGATCCTGATACCCCAAAGGGAGCCTCCCTATCTCAGTTTCCCTCTTGGTCACGTGTGCTCAAATGATTCTAATGCTCCAAAGGAGCCTTCCCATCGCAGTTGCCCTCTTGGTCATGTGGGTCACAACATGGGGTTGAGATAATTGCAATCGATCCCCCCCCCACACTTCCTAAATTTCCAGAAACACCCCCATGTGTGTTAGCTCACGTGACATCAGAAAATTACAGGCGCCCCTCCCAATTCCTGAGATTTACTAGAAAACCCCATTGAAAAATTGTGAAGAAGGCCCTCTAAGTTTTTTCATGGAAATACTCTCAAAAAGTTAATTTTGAGAAAACTTTATTTATTTTTATGATATTTATGACTCTACACTTCATTTGTTTATATCTAGAGCATATGTGGTCCAATTTTTATGATCTTGGTGTCATTTTGAAGCTTATTTCATTCTCTGTAATTTAGAATTGGATCGCTATTTTGAGACATTATTTGATAACAATAATTTTTAAGATTTATTTTAACATATATATTCTCAAAAATAGTTTTTTTGCTCATAATAATTGTGGAAATTGGAGGAATTTTTGTGATATTAAATTATGATTTTATTGATCATTTTAATTTCCTTAAATTAATTGGAGGGGCTTGTGGATTAAATTGCTTGAGATGCATGTTTGTTCTTCATTTATCTTTGAATCATTCATTATCATTTAAGAACTCTAAAAAAATGTATTATTTATTTTCTATCATATTTGCATTGCCTTATTTTATTGGATAAAATATTTTAAAAAATAATGCATCATATTTGTTTTAATTAATTGCATCTTTTATTTTAAAATCCATAAAAGTTTACAAAATTAAAAAGAATGAAAAAAATATTCATCTCTTTTATGAAAACATAAATTCATGTATTGTTTTAAAACTTTATTCTAAACCTTTATATTCCATGCATGAGTCGACCTCGAGACTTGCCTAAGTAAAATAAACAGTCGAGCACATTGGATTAACTTGCATATTATTTATTGTGTGGTCATTTTTTTATTGTCTCTCTCTTTTTCACATGCTACAACTGACATTAATTCTCCTTAATTAAGAGTGGTAAAGAAAAACTTGTTACACCCCCATGCGGTAGATGGAGATAAATGTCTTTAGTTATGTTGGATGAAGGTGAGCGTCTTGGAAAAGAAAGATCGAATCCTGCAAAACATGGGAGGGGATGTATTTTGGCATTATCGCAAGCCCTGAAGAGAAAGGGGGTTATTTGATCATCGGTAGCACTTTGAACCAATTTCATTTGGACTATAGGTTTGATAACTTTTGGGCGAGGGAATCTTTCTTGTAGGAAGACGTATCCCAAAGGGAAGGGAAGATGAGTTTAAGGGTTGTTGCCTATTTATATGATCAGACCAAAGGAGGGTTGGTCATCGGGTGGTGATTTTGTATGCAACATCCCTCAAGGTCGAAGATCCTACATTGACAGCAAGCCAGAATGGGGAATCTTTAGTCTTAGGAGTATCATCGATAGGGAATAGGGATTGGAGTATCGGTATCTATCCTTTTTGATAATGTGATATCAAGGATTGAGGTTTTCTTGGATCTTGACTCAAGATTCGGAAAGCATAGAGCATTTGAGTAGACCAAAATTTTGGATTTCCCACTGATCATTTGATTTTGAGTGACAAATGCATTCTTGTCGAGCCTCATGTCTCTTGTGATCTTCGTTGTTTCCATTCCATAAGAAACACCGATTAATTTTATCAAACCCCTTGATTTCATATTTGGGAATTTTTGAGAGATTAAGATGTGATTTAGTTGAGGCGTAATGGACGAGTTTAGGAGATACATCCGAGAGGTGAGTGACATCATTTTGGATTTCCAATCCTAAAAGTTTGTTTACAAATTTTTTAAATGATGGGTAGCCAATCATTTCTCTTTAGGGTTTTGGGGGAGAGGTGGATGCCCAGGTAGTTAATGGGAAATTCGTCACTTGTCCAACCAAGGGTGGAGGAGGCAAGGACATGCTCACTATGCGTGAGGTTTAGGTAGTGGATAATGGAATTATCATTATATACAAACAACTCCAAATTCTCAGAGAAACCTTGAGGGTGAATTTAAGACATTTCAAATCATGTTCATCATACTTGAGGAATATAAGTATGTCATATGCAAACATCGTATTAGTACTTTGGTGTTCATTTCCTCAGAATTTTGTAGCTTGAAATCTTGTTGGTTCTTGCCAAATTATGGCGCATGCCATTCTAAGACGTTCATGATACTGGTGAATAAAAAGGATATAAAGGGTCATCCCAGTGAACATCGCGTGGATGCTTTAAGAAGCCCGAAGTGGAATTGTTTATTTTTAAGGAAACTAGAGAAGTTCTTAGGAAGGAAGAAGCTCGATGTGGAATTGTTTTGAGGGAAAAGTTCTTTGGAAGGCCATATGAAGGCATGAAATAAAGATTCATATCAATTTTCAAGACAACTGCTTAGGTCATTTGGGAGCCCTACTGGAGAGGATTTTTGATGTGATTGTAAATGCACCAGAGGCGCCCCTACCTTTGAGCAAAGTGCATTAGTAGAGAGGGATACGATTCATTAGCTTGGGTTCCCATCAGTTGGAGAAAATCTTCAAACTTATTTGCACTGGGAGGTTGATAAGGCTGATGGGTTTATAGTTTTAAATGTCTATGTCTCACCTTTCTTGTAGATGAGAGTAGTGATGGAATTGTTAATAAAGCCTAAGTTCTCTCGGGTCAAAATTAGGTTCAAACACTTGAGCTATCATTGACATGAAATATTTTTTAAGAGAGGGCCATAATTTCTTAAATAATTTAGGGATTCCTTCATCTGGTAGAGGTATTTTGAGACCTTTTTAAGTTTTTTATTACACCAAAGACTTATATTTTATGATTGGGTTACTAAGTCAGCAGGATTGCTAATTTAACCAACCAGCAAAGGGTCAAGAGTAAAATGGTGGAGGGGGTCATCATATGGAGTGGAGTAAAGTTTTTGGTAACGAAGTTTTGGGCAATGTTTTTCAAATCATTGTGTGAGCTACCAAAATGATCACGAGGAGCCAATATGTGACTACGACTTCAACTTGAAAAGGCGACCACCTAGAGGAATTTGGTATTTCTTATCCCTCAAGCAGTGAATGTACTTTGGTCTGTTGATTTAGTCTTAAGAACTCATCTACAGTGATAGATTTAAGTTCTTTATGGCGATTCATAAAGACACTAGATTGGATAGGGTCAAGGGGTGCATCATGGATGGATTCTTTGATGGCCTTAATCTTGGACATAAGTATGCTAGATGATTTAGTAAAGGGAGAGACAGTGAAGCATATGAATGTCCAGTTCAATGCAATTGTGAACCAGCTGAGAAACATGGGGAGGATATTCCTTGCCAGGGAACTTCCAAGTAAGATTATTACATCCCTGTCGTCGGAAAGGAAGCACATGGTCATGACAATTGAAGAATCAAATGCATTTATCAAGACTTCTCTGAAGGATCGCTTTGGTAATTGTCTAAATAAAGTCAAAGAACATGAAGAAAGAAGGAGAAAGCCAGTCTAAAAAAATTTAGCCTTTCGCAGCTAAGATGGAGGCCCAAAAATGGTCTCACGACAATGATGATATCGCATTCATGACCAAAAAATTCAAGTCATTTCTCAAGAATATAAAGAAAGAGAAATCAAATACTTCCAATTTGATAAGGTAGGGCACGTGAAGGATTGCCCTCAACTGTGGAAGAAATTTAGACGGAAAAAATAAGTTGGAGAAGAAATCTAAGAACAAATCCATAGAACGGTTACTCAAGCAGTAGTAACAAAGAAAACAAAAGCACATTCTTGTGATTCATTGGGATAGTTGAATCCAACTTATATGACTCTTTAGACTCTAGAAATGTCGTAAATGATTTAAAATATCTCTCCAGATTTGTTTAGAGAAAATATGAAGATTAAAAGGATTAACAAGAAATTAGTAGAAGAAAAATATATTTTGCTAAACAACTTAGATGTTTCCAAAAATGAAAATGAGCAGCTAAAACGATATATTAATAGTTTTAAAAGTAAAATTACATGATTAGGAAAAAAATTTGTTCTGTTTAAAAGAATCACTACTTTTGTGCATGCTAATGATAAAGAAAAAGAACAGATATAAAATCATGCTTCTAGCTCTATTTTTTTCAAGAAAAGAAAATGGATTTGGAAAAATACGGAAACATTGCAATCTAATATTGAAGGACTCGAAAAGTAAGTGTACCATATCAAAAGTTTCAGGTATTAAAGGCTAAAGAAAATGAAGGAGGTCATGTCAACAAAGGTGGACCCCATCAAGGCCAAACAACTTTTATAACCTTGGTTAGACACCACCACCATGGAGAAGCTACCAAGATTGGAGAAGTCGGTCGCCAAGGACCTTAGGTCACTTCTTATTTTTCTTACTAAGTTAGATCATGCATATCATGCATGGCTATGTGCCCTGACTCTAATCTTTAAGGGGGATTCTTTAAACAAATATTAAGCAGGAGCTCTAGTTTAGAGGGGAGGGGGGCTCAAATTAAAAAGCATATTTTCAAAAGGGGAGAGAAATATTATATTTTTAACCAATAATTTATATTCATCAATAATTGGTATCTATTAACTTTTAGCTTCTATTATATTTTTGTATCAGTTTAGTTCTTTTTTATTCTGTCAAAAAGAGGGAGAAAAATTTGTTTACAAAATGTGTTTGCTCGCACACGTTGATTATTTTTGTAAATACAAAATATTTTGTCTTCATCAAAAATGAAGATATTGTGAGTTCATGCATAAGAGGGGAGATTGTTAGTACATGAACATGCATATTTTGATTATAACAAAACTTGTATAATTATTTTATAGCTAGGTCAAGAGAAGGAAATATACTGGACCAGAAAAGAAGATTAAAATCAACAACTTAACTTTAAGTAAAGAAGAAGTTAAGAATCTCAAAAGAGTTTAAAGCCAAGGAATTTCATCTCAAGCTCAAGGAAGGATCTCAAGTTCAAGAAGAAGCAAAGTCTTTTCTTTTATTGAGTCATGCATTCTATAATTGTTTAAGAATGTAAACGACCTCCATCATGCATCTTGCATCTCATACTTTGACTTTAACTTTGACTTTCAGTTCAAAGTGTCAACATAATCAATCATCAAGTTTTCACTGATAGATCATATTTTTAAATTCTGATTGATTATCAAGTTTTCACTTATCGATCATATTTTTGAAGTCTGATGGATCATCAAGTTTTCGTTGATAGATTATTTTTTGAATTCTGATCGATCGCCAAGTTTTCATTGATCTGTCATTTTTTTAATATGGCATTTCAAGAATTTTTTGTTTCCATTTCATCCTCCAAGGGCTATGGGAATCTTATTCTATAATTAGGACCCAATACCTTACTTATACAACAAATAGCAAGAAAAATAAGTTCTCTTCTCTTTGCTTTCCATTATATACTCTAGGAGAAATATTCAAGATCTAGTTTCTGCTTTGTTCTTTACGCCTACAGCTTTGAAACTCTTTGGTTAATCTTACGAGCCAGCTCCTCTTTCCGTGAGATCGTTTTAGTTTTACTTATATTATTTATTGCATATTTGCTTCAATGTTGAGGATATCATAATACAGTTGAGTTGACCACATAATCAACTCAGATTGTAATACGGTTGGGTTTCCCACATAAGCAACTTAGGATAGAGGAATGTTTGTGTGGGTCACGTTGAAAGCTCAATTTAGGAGACTCAAGTCATGGTTTTTACCTATGAGGGTTTCCACATCAAATACGTGTGCACTTGTGTTGATTGTTTATAAGATCGAAAGTGTTACATAATATTGTACTTGTTTTTAGATTATTGTGATTGTAGCGGTCCAAGTCAATTAGTCCGATCCACCTGCACCCATCAGTCAGTGTCCTCAAGGTGTAAAACCAACATTATAGCCCAACGACCTTGGGATTCATTAATCCAAGTGAAATTTAAGCTAGGATCTCTAAGGCTGACTAGGAACAAATAATGACACCAATTAGAAAACCTATGGTAATGGGTTGAGGATGGATGAAGGGATAATGTCTCGCTAGGAAACCGTGTAATCTCCTGCGATTATCAGGTGATCATTGGAGGTATATGGTCAAGGAAAATATGTTTTTCAACAACATGTATTGGGCCATAAACATTTACAAGCCTCATAATTTCTTGGCTTGGTAAATGTTTCAGATCAACCATAGAGGAGAACTATGATGTTTGTACATTGAAATAGGAGGGGATCCCATGTAGTAAGGATGTCCCAAATTTTGCAAGTAGGGGTCAAGTTCGAACATAAAAATTCTAGCGCGGGTAATCTCCTTCTGTTCTCTACCACTCATGCCCTAGTTTCTTGGATTGTGATAATAGAGTTTATATTTTGTCACGAGGTTTTTAAGTTTGATAGATTTCAAAGGGATTCCCAAGCTGCAAATATTCCATGTTAGCATATTAATATCCATCAAATGAGAGGAGTGGGCTAAGTGTATTGGGGCGCCAAACTAACACTAAAACAGATGAGTCAGCTACCTATATTTTATCGATAATTGATCTTTACACATGGAGTCATCGCAGGAAAACAGTAGATTTTGTAAAATCTCGTAAGCATCTTTTTGGGTGTTAGGAGAAACGAGGGATGGGTCAAATAAGATTCATATTCAAGAGATCGCTTGGAGAAGAAAAACATTAGAAACAAAGTTCTAACGGGTCAAAGCAAAAATGTGTACATAGGGAAGGGATGGAGGCCTCCATTTTGATTTCTCTAGAGCTCGGTTTGGTGGATCATGTTGCACAGCTTGAGCAATGCATGGCACAAGATTTGTGAGGGTAGAGGATGCTACCAATGCAACCTAACAGCTAGTGGAGTTCAGGATCATGTCCGTTTTCTCCATTGCTTTTTTGGGAAAGCCATGCAGCTTGTTTGATGATATTTTCATCATTGTTTGTGGCCAAGATCTTGAGCCACAAGATGGTGTTCTCGGTAGATTGCATGTACAACTCTTTGATGAAGAGGAGGCCCTCGTCAGAGAAAAAAGCATAATGGTATGGGAAGGATAGGGTCGATACGGGCCTTTCGCAGGATGCATCCAGATAGAGATCGAATGTTGCCAGAGAAAGCTTCACAATTGGAGGAGGTGCACCCTGATGATGGTTCCAAGTGAAGGGTGAGGCGTGAGGGGGGAGTACCATATTATATTTAGTTATGATATTGTGGGTGGTGGTGTTTTCTGAGGAGTGGTATTTGTAACATATAAAGGTTATCTCACGGTGGTAGTTAAGATGGTGAAATGTGGCTTCAAATGGAACATCAGAAGAGATGCCACTACTATACATTTAGGGAGAGCTTGGACCTTAGGCATGTCCTCAAGTAGCTTGATGGTGGCATCATCATCAAATTCTTTGGTCATGGAAGGGGTCCTGTAGGCAAGCAATTTTCCAAAGTTTTTCACCAGATTGTTAAGGATGTAGGGGTATAACTGGTGAAGTTGGAGACCGAGGACAACCATCCAATAGTGGTTCACTTCTTCTATACACTTTTGCCCCGAATGAGGTGGACTACCGATAGAATCAGATGGTGGTATCCTCATTTGTACTCATGAAAATCCTCACGAGGGATTTCTACATCTTCTTCAAGGCCACCTCGACCACCAGTTGCCTTTTTGAGATTGTCTGAAATACGAAAAATGTATTTTGGGCCCATCACGTCTATAATAACTTTCTTGGCCTAGACAAATGGGGAGATTTCCTCATGAAATTCGAGGACAACACATTTGAGCAGTTGCCTTTTGGAGATCGAGGATTTGGTACAAATCTCTACATGCCAAATGGGAGTGATTATCGTGTCTACTTTGGAACTGGGTTCGCATGAGCATGGTGGTGACAGATGCCTCATCGAGGTAGAGTCATGTGCTTCAAAGGCCTTAGGGATGTAAGCTTGACACATAACTTTGGGAGAGGGGCCTCGCTCGCATTTTTTGGGTGGGGATGGTGGTTTGAACATGGGTTGGAGATGTAATAGGTGTTTGTTTCAAGCAATGTGAGGTCGTATGACCCTTCTTTTGGCACTTGAAACACATTTTGGGGAGGGAGCAGTGTCGCTTGGTATGACCCCTTTTTATGCAATTAAAGCAGGCTGTGGACACGAAGGGCCAGGATGATGCACGAAGGTAAGGTGGCACATAAACTGAGTCGATGTGGCTATAGGGATATAGTATATCTCATGACGTGATTCATGTTTTAGAATTTTGGACTTCAGTTATGTGGAGTTGTTACAGGTTCAGTAGGATCTCAACGATCGAGGAGCAATTTGGCATAGGACTTGTGAAGGATGAGACAATTTTATAGAGAAATGGATGGGGAATGTGATGAGGCAGTTTGTGGGTCGAAACAGCTGGAGGTTCACAGTGAACAGGTGGTCGGAGCCTAGTGCTAGGCTCTGGCGAACTACGAGTTGATTAATTTAAGCTAACTAATAAAAAAAATACTAAACTACCACTAAGTATAAGCTAAGAATTGAAAATGCAATTTAAACCCTAAATATAACATCTCAAACCAGACCTGATATTAGAGAGTAGAGGACCTTCACTAGAGATAGAACTCAACGATGGCGGATCACTTCTCTGGCCACCTTTATCCATGTCGACACCCTTCGGACCTCATTGATGTCACTAAGAGCCACTCTAGCTATTAGGATTAGGGTTGCATGTGATGAAGAATGATCTAAAAGCAAAATGGAGGGGTTGGGTATTATTTATGCACAAGGAAATGGTTGATTTTGTGATGACAATGGCATGCAAGAGGATGATGATTATTGGAAGCTAGTGTCATGGTGTTGAAGAGGGTTAAGGTGTGATCACAAAGGAGGAAGGCTCGAGATGGAAAAAGGTGAGGGAGATGGAGTAAAATAGGAGAAGGAGGAAGTTTCTCGTGCTCTTACAGAATTCAGAGGGGGCGTTAGTACAATTGACTGGGCGGTCAACAAAAGAATGGCTCTCATTAGTCCACATAGGTTTGAGTAAAGAGAAAACAGAAATCAATAAAAATAAATTAGAAAATAAAATAATAAATGATTTTATTAAAAAACTCTAAGCATGAAAAATGTTTCTTGTTTTTAAACAATTTTATGGTGATTTTTTTATTTTTACAACATTAATTATAGTAGCATAATATATACAAGTATATATATAAACATGTATTTTGCATATCATATTTTTATTTTGTATTTAATATACAAAATATTTTATTTATAGATTTTATATATTTATAAAAATATTAAATACATATTACATATTTTTATCGTATTTTAATAAATTTATTTGTATTTATAGATAAATACACGTATATACGTTATAGGTCTGGTGTACCTAAATATTGTAATGTATTATTTATCCTTACATCTTTTTACATGTTTTATTTATGTTTACATTTAAAATATATTTATCGCATTTAAAATTATTGAAAAATATAAATAAGAGTAAAATATAAAGAATAAAATAATCGCCTATTTGTACAGTCACCCACAATACAATAGTGCCCCAGAAAGTTGACTTTTGCATCTTAACTTTAGTTTTAATGAAAATACCTTCGTTAGATAGACAATTTAATTTGAAATACAATGGAGATGAGTTTGATTCAATTTGAGTTTGTATGGAATGGATATTTGATCATTTTGATTTGCAGTTTTTTCATCTATGTGCACAAGTTGGATTGTGTCTTATTTTTATTGGAAATTATTTTTATAATTTTCTATATAACAATATGTATAAGTTTCATGTTGAACATTTTTTTGAGTTGTTGAATATGAACAATAAAATAGTGTAAAAATAACTATATATACAGCATGAAATTATGATTTCTATATAGTATATTGACCATTATCCCCTCCTACTTTATTCTTTGGCAACCCGATCAATCTTGACTTGGTCTCGGAGTTTAGGATTATTCAGTATCTTTGATACGCCATTTATTTTTCTTTTTTTTCTTTATTCTGTAATTTTAGTTTTAAATAAGGTATTAATGTACCGCATATAGATGAATATTGAGTGTTAATTTCTACAAGTTAGCAGTATTTACAAGTGTTTTGCTAGAGATTTAAACACAAAATAGAAGAATAAAGGTAGATAAATGGATAGTCATCGATCATCTTTAAAATAAATTTGGAGAAAAAACAAAGAAATGACAATTATTATAAACTAACTTGATTTAAGAATTAAAAACATGTTTTCTTATAAGTCTTTCCTTGTTTTAGAATCTACAAGCTTTGTAAGTAGCACTTGATGTCCATGTGGATTAATTGAAGTGATTCGAAATCATATCTACTTAGAAATATTGAATGATATAATGAAAGCTATTTTAGAGATAAAAAAAATCTCTTTATCCACAACTTGTTATTATCAAAACAAGATTTTTCAACAAAATTTAATAAACTATTATATGTATGCTATAAAATCAAGACTATTGTTATATTGAACATGCTATAACAGAGATGGTGGTCGTAGTGCAGGCGTGTCAAGAAAACGCATCCTTCTTAAATAATGTTAGTCAATATTTTCCAAAATTAATATGAGTTGACTATCATATTTAAATGGCTATGTAAGATGTTTAAGATTTTAGGTACACTTCTTATTTTGGAAACTATAATTTTCCCTCAACTAATTAGTGAACGAGTTTAAGTTCAACACTTTTTAAGACTACATTAAATTGACCTGATTATGTTGTGCATTGCAATTTCGAAGCTGGATTTGCTTTTAGTAAGATATATGTTAGATATATGGTTAGCCTACATGTTGGTGCTTCATGATCCTGAAATAAAGTCCATATACCTCTAATTCCATTGGAGCATGTACTCTATTCTTTAGTCATGATCTGCTGGAGATTGTATGTCTGTACTTCTCTAGGTAAGAAGCCTATTATTTATTGGAAGGTTTTCTACCCAGAAATATATGATTATATGTATTGTATGTTGAGTGAGTTATGCTCTTGGTTCATTCATGTGAATGCCATTCCTATCACAAACTTGCATCATGTACATATTATGTGTTCCTTATGTCAAGCGAGTCAAATTATATGTTATGGCTCACTGAATAGCATGAGCTTAAATAGATATAGATGTTGTTGATCATTATAGGACAATCTGCATCATTTCCAAACCACTCTACCTCTTGTAGAGCTTTTTTTTAACAACACCTAAAGATTCAATCTTTCCTTGTTCTTCATGTATTATGAGACCAACAAGAAAATCCTCAAGTTATTTTCGCAAGTTAAGAAATTCTATTGAACTCATTAGTAGATAAAGAAAAATATATAATACCCATTTCCTTTCAATTCTAACCACCGTTTATTCATTTAAAGAAGTGTAATCTCTTAATTCCTTGTTGATTACAGAATATTTAGTTCTTTTTTTATTGATCTTTCAGAGAAAAGATCTCCTATGGAAGATTTCAAGTAGATAGTCATATTCTTCTTCCATTGATTATATATCATGTACTCTCAACAGAGGGTAGGCGGTCGGATTCCTGACCTTTTGCATGGTTATTGATTTTGTTTAAGGTCGTTACTATTAGTGTTTGAGAGTCATGCTGAAATTACCATACATGTATGATTTGATACCAAATAAATATGCAGTAGAGGGGTTGAATAATGCTTTTATGTCAAAATAAAATCAATTTAAAACAAATAGCTCAATTATTAATATTATTAAGAACAAAAGAGCAAACTACTAGGGACAGAAATTTTACACATGTTAACCTTAAATAAGGGATACGTTTTGTTCCTAAGCATGGTCAACCCAAGACTTACAAACTATAACTATATGAATTATTCCTAGTGCAGTCCAAAACATTTGTAAATCACAACTTATTGAAATTTATCTTATATACAAGATGAATGGTTTTCACGGAGAATGCCTTAAGGTACCTGACCTTAACAAGAATTATATTATTTTGTAAAGAAAAGCACAGAGTTCTACTTAATCAAGAATAAAGATAAAATTGTAAATAAATATTTGGGATTTTATCACTTGTGCCCCTCTGAGATATCGCAATATCAGTTATGCCCTTATCTTTTTGGTAATATCAATTGTGCCCCTCACTTCTTGCAAATTTATCATTTGTACCCCTCAGGTTAGTTTCCGTCCATCCCAAACACAAACGGATGTTAACTTTAAGGACACATCAGGAATTAAATGAAAACAAATGAATGTAAAAGTCCAACCACTGTCATCTTCCTCCTCCCCCTCCTCTTCATCTTTCTCCTCCCCCTGCCCCTGCCTCCTCCCCCCGCCCCTGCTGTGCCCCCAGGCCCCCGCAACCCCGCGCGTCCCCCTTGCACCGCCGACCCGCATCGACGCCCCCAGGTCTCCCCTCCGCCCCCTGCACCCCCTCCCCCGGTTGCCCTCACCCCCCGCACCTCCCCCCTCGCCCCCCTTGCTCCCCGCCACCTCTGTCGGTTCATCGCAGCTAAGGTTTGCCAGATCGGCCGGACCAGAATGCTCGACCGCATTGCAGACGTTCTACGCAAGTTCGATGTTGACATGCCGATCGATACTGCCGGGGGGCAAGTCTCACGGCTGCGAGTTTGATAAATATCAGAGTAGAAGTTAAGAATGTGGTGTTCAATGGAGATATGATTAGCAGATAGGTGAATACCAACGTAACGAGCCGATATACGATTGTAAGCTCTTCTTTTTTAAGCTTGAAGGTGGAGAAACATGGAGTTTTTCTTGCTCCGCCGACCCGCCCCGGCGCCCCCCCAGGTCTCCCCTCCGCCCCCCGCACCCCCTCCCCCCGTTGCCCTCACCCCCGACACCTCCCCCCTCGCGCCCCGCACCTCCCATCCGGCCCCCGCACCTCCCCCCCCCACCCGCACCCCTCCCCCCGCCCCCCTTGCCCCCCGCCACCTATGTCGGTTCATCGCAGCTAAGGTTTGCCAGACCGACTGGAGCAGAATGCTCGACCGCATTGCAGACGTTCTAAACAAGTTCGACGTTGACATGCCGATCGGTACTGCCTGTCAAAATTCGAGCAAGCTCATGGTTTTCTACCTGGAGGGAATTATGAGCTTGCTTTTCTACAGGGACTTGAATCTCCTGTGTTTGAGCGAAATGCGAGGCGAACCGGAAGGCGTACAGAGAACTGAAGGGGATAACCTGGGAGGGGGTGCTGCTTAAGGGGACAAAACACTACAGCGAAGAGCTGAGCCGGTTCTGCGACCGGAAGATGAGCGAGGTGGTGGAGATGCTTGGTTGGAGCCGGTTCTGCGCCCAGGTCGCCCTCGCGCCTCTCCTGCACCCCCTCTCCCACGCGTCCAGGTCGCCCGCGCCTCCTCCTTCCTTCGAAACTGGAGAGCTTTCACTTTTTGTTAAAATAAGATAAAATTTTGACTAATTGATTCATAAAATTCATCAAAAAAATCAATAAAATTTACCGTTTGATCCGTAATGAGTGATATATCTGTGAAAATGCAAAAAAATTAGAGATTCGATGGATGCATGAAGGTGTCACTAAGAGAGAAATTATGAGGAGAAAGGAAGAAGAACAAATGGATAAGGAAGAAGATAAAGAGGTCTGGACAATAATACCCCTCTTAACTGCGCAAAGGTTTGAAGAAACCATGGTTAAGTCAACTCATTGACGGTCAGTTTGACGGAAGGACACAATTGATGACATAGAAAGAAGTGAGGGGCACAACTGATATAACAAAAAAGATAGGGGCATAACTGATATTGCGAGATCTCGGAGGGGCACAAGTGATAAAATCCCTAAATATTTTATAGCATACACATAATATGAAAAGAAAATAGAGAGAATAGGAGAAGAAGGATTTTGGAGGAGAGATTAGAATAGCGTGAGATCGTTGAGATAAGAGAGAATTTTTACATTTTTCTTGACACACGGATAAACTAACTAAAGAACAAATATTTTGTGAGAGTGAGCAGAGAATTGTTGTCGTCTTAGTGTGTTGAAAGGAGTGCATAAGGGGCACTTGATGCGAACATGAACCTCTCGAAGTGATTCGAATATCATATGTACTTAGCAATCTTGATTTTTGCTATAAATGCCAGTTTAGAATTAAAACAATTATCTCTTTATCAAAGTTCATGATTTTTTATTATCAAAATAACATGTTCCAATAAAAGCCAGTTATATAAGGATTTGAGGATGATATAAGAGAAATAGTGGTGGTGAGTGGAGAAAAGGCATCCTTCTTAAATCGTGACCGCCAATATTTTTCAAAAAAATATGACTTGACTGACCTGTCTAATAGGTCATGTAGGATGCGTAAGATTTTAGGCACATTTTAATTTGAGAACTATTCTTCTTTTACTAATTGTTGAAGGACTTCAAGTTGGATTCTTGTTAGGGCAATGTTAAGCTTACTTGATTATGTTTTGCATCTAGTTGAACTAAGTAAGTTGTTTTTTTTCTCAAAAGCTGGATTTTATTTTAGTAGAAAGTATTCTCTCTCTCTCTCTGGACATGTTTGGTTGCCAAGTTACCCGAGGTAACCTGACATACCCAGTGCTCTATCCCTCCATTCCTGAGTTGGAATTAATTGTTTAAAATGTGGAAGTTTTTTGTTATAATAGTTTAACTACTTTCAAATAGAAAATAATATAAAATATATTATAATTATTAAAAATATTAGTATATTACATTATTAATGTTAAATCACATTTATCATTCTAACCTTCCTAACCATTCAAGAAGCTACTATTTCGAGAAGATACCCGAGTCATACCTAACCCAGTTACAAAACATGACCTCCCCCATCCTCCCGGGTTCCTCATCTACATTCCTCGACAAGGAAACTAGCATTATTTATTGAAGAGTTTCGTACCCACACACATATGCCCACATGTATTGCATGTTGAGTAGGTGATGATCTTTAGCCATCCATGTGGATGATGTTCCTATCTCAATCTTCCATATTATACTTCTTACGTTTTCCTTGTGCTGTCTCCTAGCAGCCGGGGCCACTAATTGTATCATCGAACGGTCTGGATCATTTCGAGAGCTAGTTTCCTCAAGGGTGGAGTTTTCCTTTTGAAACTAGCACACAAAGATTCCATCTTCGTGTTCTTCATGTAATTATCAGAACGACAACAAAAAAACTAAATAATCAACACTTTCAGTCTGAAAGCCCAACTACCTTATGAAGCATTACATTATTACATATATATAAATAAAGATGAATAAGTAAGACATCTGGGTTTTCCTCGCGATGACATCAGCATGTCTACGTAATAGATACCTTTGTTTTTGGGGAAACCGTTCATTAATTATTATATAATATAATATAATAATAATAATAATAAGTAATTAGGAAGAGATGGCGTCGGCGTCGGGGTCGGAGTTGAGATCCAGAGGCTTTCTGGCTCCCTTCTCCTCCGCGTCCTTCTCTGGCGTGGGATCCTGGAAGTCCTCCACCGTGAAGGCCGGGCGCCACTCCGGCGCTTTCCTCGGGGGCCTGCGGGCGGACCTTATGCGACGGATGAGGGCGAAAAACTCCTCCACCTCCTCGTCAGTCACCTCCCGCCCGCGCTTCCCGCCGCGATGGTCCTCCATGAGAGCGTTGATGCTCCTCCTAGACGTCGCTTCTCCTCTTTCATAAAGAGAGCTTCGTCTGCTTCGCTGCCATATCTTGGTGTTTGCGAGTGCGGAGGGTTCGCCACGGAAAGAAGGAGACGACGACTATTTGAAGGCAGTGGTGGTCAGGACATACACATTCCTTATTTTACGAGACTATTGCGAGAAATCACCTCTGATTTTTCGAGTTATTGTTTCTCATGCTCCACGTTTTGATATTTGCTATGTTTGTGCTTGATTTCTTTGGCGACAATTGCGGTCGTGGTCTCGGACTTTTGAGGGACTGTGTTGTCCGTTCACTAAAATTTGATAATAAGTTCTGTATCCTCTCTCTCGAGAGCAGTACAAACTCAATCTCAAGATAAGTAATGGGGAGATAAAGTGGTAATATCATTGTCATAAACCATCCATTATTTATGATCTTTTTTAAGTGTTTTCCATTTCAAAGATAGAAAATAGATATAGTTAGATCACATGATAGAGGAGACAAAATATCTATCTTTTTTTGCATTTTATCACTTTTTGGTTAGGTTTCCTCAACAAGGAAATATATTCTAAATAATTTCTCTCTAATTTTCTAATTTTTTTCTCTTCAATTAATTGAAAGTATACATAAAAGTTCCGATCTTAAATACATTACAATGGGTCTATAAAGACATTCTTATAAAATCCGCCACTATATTGTTTGTTGTTAAATAATGATATTATCTGCTGTGAAATTATTTTTTGATAGTTGAAATTAACGACACATGTCATATTTATTCATTACAATATATACCATTAGTGATGATGAATTGCTATTTTAAAAATATTTAATGAAATGTTAAATTACATTAACATTATTAATGAATTGTTTAAACTAGAGCAATATTAAATCAATATTATGATGATAAATCAGGGATTTAACAAACCATTATACTTAAGCTTTGCTCAACCTCAAGCAAATAAAGAATGAATAAGTTAGTTGGATCTCTAATTGTGTAAGTATATATACAAGACTTGATTAATCCAAAACTCCCGATTTTAGTGACCCAAAAATTCCACTCAAAGCTGGTGGAATTAATGTTTAACTTTGATTACGAGATTAACCAGTCAAACTGACCAATCCGGTCCAAGGTTTTGAATGCCTAAAACATTTTACTTTGAATTCGAGTTACGATATATACTGGAATTAGAGCTCGTAATGAAACTTTGATGAAATTCCTGTCGAGACAAGGATACATCATTACTTTCTATATCAAATTTACGTTGTAAGTACATTGACAATCAGCTGAAACTTTGATACATTTGACGGGTAATATTAAAAAGGATGGTTTTGAAATTGATCTACATAACATTTAATTAAGGTCCAATAGACTGGAAGTTCTTAGAGAAATAATTATTTATTATGAAACTTGAGATATTGTTATCTATTAATTAGTTAGAGTAATCATCATATATAGTCTACGTTGTCTAACATGGCCTCCACGTTCTGCAATCCAATGTTTAATGCAGCCCATTTAATTAATCCGTTGCTTCCAGAGAATCGAACCTTAATCTGAACGAAGTTATTATCTCGTCTACATTTAAATTGTCGAACACTAAAATAACAAAATAATTTAAAAGGAAAAGATGGAATCAGACGTGCCCAGATGTACTTGATATAAATTAATTATTATCATATGACCATCTAATTGATTATTAATTTTTATTTTCGATAATAGGATATGCAGGAAAACCACGATGCTGGCAGATACGAATTCTTTATTTTGAGGGTAATTAGTATATAAATGCCCAATTGTTTGTGTAATTAAGCGATTATCGGTAGAGTGAGATCGTTAAATAAAAAACGCCAACGGCTTTGGTACTAACGAAGAGATCTATCCTAACATTTAAATGCTGCAATCCTTCGTCTCCCTCAAAGTCAATGGTCCATGACTTTCTAAACAATGTTTTATTTGTTCGTTTCTTCTCTAATAAATTTAAATAAAGAATTATATAAAGAAATTTTCCAGTGGACAAAATGCTCATTAGAATATACTGACCGTTCAAAGAAAACCATCGAGATAAAAGCCCTTCTCCGGTGATTTCGCAAAGAGTCTCAAACATTCATCAAAGATCGCCAGGCCTCCGTGTTAAAAGAAAACCACTGGCATTAAACAGGTTTAGTCAACGGTTAAGTATAACAACCATTCTGTGGAAAATAGTTTATCTTCAGAGATTGCGTACCATCGAGGAAGAACAAATTTAAAGACGTCAATATGTCATGATAATTTCCCTCGGCTGCTGCAACGATTTTGACTGTTGTAAGGAACAGATGATGTAAGTCAGCATCCACCTTATTAAATAAATATGTTCTCTTGGTTGATTAAAAAAAATACTCTCCAACAGGTTAAAAACCGCTGAGGAATATGACAGATACTGAGATACGTATATTGATGGTTATATATTTGCATCGTCGGCAGTCACGGACCCGTTTAGAATGTATTAGGTTTTATACGCCACCGAAGCTCCCCCTTTCCAACTTTTGACCTGCAGCCGACCTCTTTTATAATATAAGACGAAAAATATATTATTAAAAAGAGCTAACCCCTCGTTTACTTTTTACGAAATAAGTCCGCTCGCTTCTTCTTAACTCAACCTTGGTTTCTTGCTCACTTGGTAGAAGAGAAGGTTAGCAGTCATAACTTATTGACCATACCATTACATAATTAGCATAGACTCAGTGGTTTAGAGTGTTGGTCTGTCACACCACAAGTTGCGTGTTCGATCTATTGTTTCACACCCGTACTACTAGCTAATGGGTACAATACGATGCGATTGACATATAAGCCAACGTTAATAGTAGGTCGAAGTCCGCAATAAAAGAGCTCTGTTTCCAAACAGATTTGTCCATCTCTAATGGGAATCACATTGTAACATCTCAAACTTAGGGATCCGGTCCGTTGTCGAGGAAAATTGACCCAGGCAACTTATTGGGTTCGGATGCGATTGAACTCGTTGACAACCATCCAAAATACTTAACCCCAAGTTGTCAAGCAATAATCCCCACCACTTATAATCCACACCCACATTTCGTAAGTTTTAGATGTGGGACTATCTTTGAGTGTCGAGATAATACACACATTGTGATTCATCACCTAATCTTTTTCTTTTCCACTGATCTTCCGCAAGGAAGAAGTAGAAGTTGTGACGAAGGCGGTGAACGTGCACGAATTCGATTCACACATTTTGAATTCCAGAGTTTGTGTATGGTGTGAATCAATCTTTCGCTCTAGACAGCCATGTGACTTTCCATGTATGTAAGGCCTCTAGCAAATAAGTGATAGAGAAAGCCAGCTAGTTGATCACATAGTCTCACTCAGCCCCGCGCATTATCTATTGACATATACACTGAGACTCACTTCCGGATGTGGAGTCCTTAACAAATTCAACGATGGTTCAAAAAAAGAGCGCAGAGAGTAATGGATAGTTCGATTAGTAAGGTTAGTAGAATCCTCGAAGGGGAAGGAAGGACTTTTGATCTTCTTAAAGAAGATCGAAAGAGCATAGAATGAGGTCTTCTATGTTTGAGGAGCAAAGTCTTCTGGAACTATTTATAAGGGGAATTACAAGGGTTATCAACCCCTCATTCGCTATGACCAACCACTTATATAGTTTAGAAAATCATGACACTGTGAGAGAAAGACATTGTTGAAAGATATGACACGAAGTTTTAGGCATATCATTGATAGTCCCATGCCCTTTCAGCTACTAAGCATCTTTGCTTGGAAGATTCGTGGGCTAGTTGTCCCCCAAACAAAGGAAAATAGCATGGAAGTCCGAGGACCTTTAGTACCATACCCTAGCCCCTTTCTAGTAGACTTCACACCATGCGAGAACTACCCTTGTCCCTAAGGATAAATTCAGTTGTTACTTACCCGGTCCTTCATCTTTGTAAAACAAATCTGCTAAGCCTTTCAACAACAAAATATCCTTGTTCCCATGATTTTTTGAAATATATTTGTTTCAAGATGAGATTTTTGTTCTAGGAGTTGAGGCTCTATCCTAGTCCATTGCTCATAAAATTGGCAAGGAGCCAAGATCTAGGGCAAAGAGTGGGGTTGCACGAAGAAGTAGCCTCCGCTTTTCCTTAACTTAGTTGCTTTGGTGACACTCTCCCTCTCTCGATGCTCATCCACGACTCTCTTCATGGTGATCTTTCCTCTCTCTCTCTCTCTCTCTCTCTCTCCAGACATTCATCCATTTGCCAACGCTCCTCCTCGATGTCCCCCCTCGTCTGGCATACACACTTGTCGCTCCTCATTTTCTCCAATGACGTTATCATTATTTACTTTATTTCGATTTTATTTTTATTTCATGTTTTGGTTATTACTATTGTTTTTGTTTTTCTTGTTATTTTTTATTGTTATTTTCTCAATGTGAAAGTGGTTGTTGGTGAGTTTGTTTCTTAGTATGTGGATGTTAGCATGGGGAGTGGTTGCGAGTAGATGTGGTTTCTATGGTTTGGTTGAAGATGTGGTTGTGATTGGGTTAGTTTGTAATGAGGGGGCATGTGAATGTAGGAGGTTTATTGTGTGGGGAGCATGTGAGCAGACATGACCAAAATTCAAGCTGAATGGGCTTAGGTTCCCATGCCTCCCGACCCAAGGTCCTAGGCAAGCAAGCCCATATGCTAGACTTCAAGAAGCAAGCCATGTATGAGTTGTTCAACCCTTGGGCACTAAAAATCATTTTGTTTATATTATGTCAATTTGTGTAAATCTAACTCAAGTATTATATTTGTCGCTTGATTAATTATTTATAAAATTTAATGTAACATAATAATGCAAAAGTAACCTTGAAAAATATTGTAATCAAATTTTTAAACATATATGTTCTAATTTTTTTTAATAATTTTTATGTTTGCCAAAATGGTCGGGTTATGGGGTGCATGGCCTGCTCATTTAATTGGTGAGCCAATGAGTGAGTCAGGTCGGGCTAACTCATATGTCATTTTTTGGGGGCAAATGTGACCCACTAAAGGGTTAGGAATGCGAAACCAAATGTATATTTTGACCACAATATCCAATACACAAAAAACTAATTTTTTATTACAATGGTCTAAGCTTCAGATAGCTTGCATACCATGGTGGAGACTCGGTAAAACTAGCCAACCTTCACAGGAAATGTGACTATAATGGTCAGATTCCTCTTCTTTTGTCATTCTTCAGGCTTCTCTCTCTTTCTTGTTATACACTAGCTTGTACTTGGAATGGTCGGGTTAGTCGCATGCGTAAGCAAGAAGTGTAATACCCTTCACGCATAGAACATATTAACTTCAAGGACATAGGAGTTAGAATGATGAATAAGTTGATCTGAGCTGATTATTGAGGTAAAGATGAATGGGAATTTGAAGAGCTTAGAGGCTACTAAGATTCAAACCCTAAATCTAATGAGGTCCATTATTAATCCAAAAACTCGATCAAGCTCCAGAATTGGCTTTGTGAAGTTTGATTTAAAGTTACAAAATTGTTCTAAGTTATTCCTTTTCTTCTTCTTCTCTTTCATTTATTCGTGGAATAAGTGTTTGTTAAGGACTATTAAAAGTACTGTTGAATGATGAATCTATGACTCATCACCTTTATTCTTTCATTTTGACTAAAATCGTTAATAAAATACGTGTAAGTAATCACTAACTCTCATATTTTAATAAACTAATATCATTTTTAGTAATTCATAATTAACAACAATTTATACCAAAAAAGAAAATAAGAAAAATAAAGAAAGAATGATGTATATACAAATATTTAAATGCCAATTCTCACCCCAAGACAATGTCAATATTGACATGGTCAACAAAGAGAATTAAGTATAAGGAGATAGGGTCCATAACCTGTAAAAATAGGGAAAACAAAGATCATTAAGTGTACATTTGTATTCTATTTACAATGTAAAAAGTCATATATTATTTTATTTATCATGAAGATCACTCCAAGTCAATTTATTTTCTTCATAAAATTTATTTTCAGTAATGTATACTAAATAATAAAAATAATTCCTAACTTATATTATGTATATATGTATAAAGATACAACTAGAATAAAAGCCATAAAAATCATATTCATGGAGAGCCCTCCTTTAAAACAGGTTCAGAAAATCACAAGACAAGCGATCGAGAAGATATAATAGGTACACAAAGTCATATCGTAAGGAATTTCGAATTAAGTCAATTGACAAAACTCCATAAGGAGCTTGAATCACTCATGGAGGATGAATTTTAAAGATTAAATCAACAGGTCAAAATTAGATGGATTCATGAAGGAGACAACAACACAAAATTATGCATCAATGCAAAGAAAGTAGAAACTACATTCTAACTTGGAGGGATACCCTTGGAGTCTTACATATTGATCTTTGCAATATCTCTAAAATATCCATTGACTTTTACCAAATATTAGCCATGTGAGCCCGAGGTGAACCATTCCTACAATAAATGTTATTATAATATTTGGCATATCAATAAAAGTTATTGGTTTATTTTACTCTACGTCTGAGATCAAATGAATGAATGCACTATAAGGTCCCTTATTACCATTAGGGTTATGTACCAGGGTCATCTTAATAATCGTACAACTACTGATTCTATTGTTGAATCATAAAGGATGGTGCTTGGACGAATATCTAAGGAGTTAGATTGAGGACTCATAAGGTACCGTCAAGTGACTACTAAGAGATGATCTCCAACCTGAGAAGGAGATGACAATCCTTTTCTATAGGCTGATATCTAACCAATCTCTCGATGCAGGTTTTCTACATAGGAATAGAGATTTAGGGGTGTCAGATAATTTAGGTCAAAGAGTTGATTTAACGAGATCGAGATAACCACATCATGTGTCGTATGCTATCATGATATAAGCATGCATCCTCTGACTGAAGACAGATGTATTGTTATATATTTGAGTATGTACATTTGGCAGAATGATAGGTTGATGGCCCAATCAAGGTTTATATACCGGCGAGCTAGTGTGCATACAAAGGCATATCAGTAATACGATCTCTCAAAGGGATCATACATGTTCACTAGTGAATTAGAAGACATGATCTCACTCATGAGGTATTGGGACTGTTTAAATTCCATGCATGGTCGTCTTGTGATGAGCCGAAAAATCCCCCAAAATCCGAGTAAAGATAAAATCAATCAAGGGTCGTTGCGACCCGGATCTCAGAGATCGGACTCAACAAGAAAAATATACCACCAAATAAGAGTAATCAGAATAAAATCCGAAAAGCGGTCTCGCTATTTATTTAACCTGGTATAGCGACCAAGGTCGAACACAAGGAACACGGGTTGGCCAAGTGACCTATGAAGTAGTCAGAAAATGAATAAAATGTTTTTTGGTGGTTTTTATGAAATTTTTAATTTTTTTGTGATTTTATATTATGAAGAAATTACACAACAAGGGAAAAAGAACTCAAGCAACAATTTATTCAACACACAAAACCAAGCCAGAAAATTAAAATAAAATTATTTTTATGTTTTACATATTTTTAAGTGTTTTTGGTAATTTTCTCAGAGTTTTATGATTTTTATTTGGTTTTCTAAAAATAGGGAAAGGCAAAAACAAGGAACTAATGTGCAGCTAGATTTGAAAGGCTATTTAAAAATGGGTAAATAGCCTATAAAAATCTGGACACAATTTTATATGAAACTACAAATAAAAACTAAGCTACAGAAAGAGAAATTGCAATTTTTTGTTTTTTTAGAATTTTTGATGATTTTTATAAGATTTTTAAGGGTTTTTAATTTTTGGTGTTTTATAAATCCAAATGAAGTGAAAATTGAGCTGGAGCTAGAAAACACACAAACAAACAGTAAGTATTTTTTTAGAATTTTTGAGGGGTTTTAAATGTTTTTAGTTGATTTTATATTTCAAATAGTAGCAAAAATAGAGGTTTTTGATTTTTTAAAAATATCAAAACAACTCAAAAATGTCCCAAAAAATTAGTGAAATGTTTACACAGTGGTAAGGGTCATGTTTCCAAATTTCACCAAATTTGGATTTGATTTGCTATTTTATTCGACCAATATAAAAGCCACAACACACAGGGACTTAAACGCAAGAAAAATAAGTTTCAGGACTAAACTGAAACACGTGCAGAGAGTATAGGGGCTCAAGTGTAGAATGCACACAAATTTCAACACATGCTCAAATTCATCTACGCACAGGGGTATATATGTAAATATCTGAAACTAAACTTTCATTTCATAACAGTCATAAAAACCCATCCCTGAACATGTAATTAACCAAAACCCCACGTGGCGATGCACGTGAGTCCACACAGTAAGGACTGAAATGCAAATAACATAAACTACAGGTCTACTATGTAAATGTTCCAAGTGTATGAATTTATTTAATAAACTAAACAGAAACTAAAAAAAATGCAGGGGGTCAGGCGCAAGTTACCCAGCCAAAGCGTGTACGGGGGACGTGAGGGGTGACATGTCAGGCGGTGAGCGGCTGGCGAGCGTACGGCTCTGATGACGCCTCCTGGAAGATCCAACGGTCCTGGCACAAGGGCGAACGTGGGGTGCACGTGGCCGTTAGATCGTGGATCTAACGGCCTGTCAGTGGTAGGCGACGAACGGCTCTAATGATAACTGGAGGCGTGGTGCGATCTGATGGTGAGGAGATGGCCTGGAAGAACTCCTCCTGGGCGAACTTCTTCGGCGAGCTGGGAGTGCTCCGAGCGTCTGATGGAAGATCGGAGAGGAGGGTTCTCCTCGCGATGACGTTCCATGTCAGATGGTGGTGGCCGATGAAGCCCCCAACGGTCAGATCCTCCGTCGAGGGAGGAGGGAGCTGGGCGACTCCGGCGAAGGATGGAAGACACGACTCTGGGGGATATCTCGCGCTTATTCACCTGCAAATGAAAGCTCATGCTTGGAGGAAGACTCCGATAAGGGTTATTTGCGAAACAACAAAGGGAGGCGGTGGGTAGGCGAAGGGGGTCCCGGCGGAGGCCGTGGAAGGAACCAAACCCGATCTTGGCTTGGATAGCCAAGATCGAGGTGATCAGATCGTGGAAGGAAGGTGACGATGGGTCGAGGCATCTATCGATATGGTGAGGAAGATGTGTCGGGGCTCCGGCCACTGGGGTAGAGCTGGCGGAGCAAAAAGGGAATAATCGAAGCTACACTATGATCGGGAAGCTAAAGAAGATACCTGATGGTCGGACGCGTCTAGGCTGGAGCTGCTGGGTCTCCTATGGTCTTCGCCTCAATGGAGCGATGCCTCCAGAGGCTCGGGCTACGCCGACGGCGGAGCTCAACGACGATGGTCGCCGAACCTAGGGCAAACGCCTCCAAATCCTCGCTACGACACCCTTAATCGCTCGCTGTCACTCAAGGATGAAGGTGGAGGTCACTGGGAATGAAAACGGGAGCCAAAGGTGCGTGAATTGCGGCGGGAGGTGAAACTTTATACTGCAGGGGTCCGAGAAAGAAGGATATTGGTCGCGCAATCCAAAGCTCGAATCCCTAAGAAGATGCCCAGGCGTGAATCTCGGATCGATGATGACAAATGGAGCTCGGGGTTTAAGGGAATGGTTGGCAGATCAGTGCGGGATAAATCGGTGAAAACAGGTCGGTACGAGGATCCGCGAGGGAGGTGGCCCTGGTGGGAGAGTTGACCGGGGGTCAACATCTCTCGTGGACCAATCAGAGCACGCCATTTATTAATTATTTGTAAATTAAATTAAAAATAGTAAATGACTTTATTTTAAATATTTTCAAAATAAAAAATGTTTATTTATTTTTAAAGCATTTTTTAGTGATTTTTATTTTTTTTGAAAAATAAATTATGTATATACATTTTATTATTATTATATACAGGTATATGTACCTATGTATTTTTTATTTTTATTTTTAATTATTTATTTTCGTACAATTATCCCTATTTTATATTTTATTTATTTACAACATATAATTTGAAATTCAAAATGATTTTTATTTAATTTTTGTTGTGTATTTACAAGGGTAAAATAAATATGTATAGGTATATATATACATGGTATATACAAGAGTGAGAGAGAGAATCCAATTTTTGTTTTATTTTTATTTTTCTCATATTTATTTTATTTTTATAACTATATACACATTATGAGGAACACATAATTATTTTTATTTTATGAAAATAAAATAAAATATATAAATAAAGGGGGAAAATATGTAGGATGATGAATGGCCCTATCTCTCTCTACTTGTTTTATTTTGCGGTTAGGCCAATGCTTGGCCCTCCCTTGGGTTCGGGTCACTCAATATTTATTCTAAATATTTTCCTCTTTTTCTGTATTTCTTTATTATTGTTATTTACACAATGCATGCAAGTTGATAATTTATTCTATTTATAAATATTTACATGGTGTTTTGTCAAAATTTCTAGCTAAAATAAAGGAATAAAGAGTGATGAATGGGGATTCATCACCCCCCATACTTTACTTTTGCTAGTCCCTTAGCAAACACTTTGAAAAAGAAGTGAAAAAGAAAAAGAAAAAGAGAGGAAATCAAGGTTGATTATTAAACTTTCCTTCATCAAATTGAAATATGGAGCTCAGTCAGACCTTTGGATTATTAATTTGTCGGAACCTTATTTGGACTTAAGCTTATAACTTAACAGTCTCTAAGTTCCACCAATCTATGGTCAAGACTCCTCAATAAACCATATCAGAACAAGTCTACATACACAAACTCTAATGACCATGAATCTTTCCTTGTACTGTGTAAGTGATATGCAGCTCCCCACCTCAGAAATGACAAAGAAACAACCTCCCTCAACCTGGTAACTCTAACGCCTTGGTCTAGCAATTCTTTCCTCGAGGAGCGGGGTATTCCCTTCTAAGTTCAAGTACAACCAGCTCAAGAAGAGGGGGAAGAAGAGAATGGACCATGACCAGTGTAGCCATGTATCCTTGGGAGCTCTGACCAGTGTAGATGAGTCTCCCGCTGCAAGCTTCATGAGATGGTCATATGTGACATAAGCTTTGCTTTATTTGACTACATACACTTCGGTGAGATTATTAAATTTTCAATCCGACCCACCACTTTTTTTTGAAGTTTTTCTTTCTTTGCACATTTTTTTGATGTGCATATGTACAACATATCTACATAGTGCAACATACATACATAAGGAGTTTTTCCTCTTGAGCCAGTAGACTATCCCTCTTTTGAAGCTTTATTGCAACCCACAACTCCTGTCTTTAGACTTTATAACCACCAGACCAAGTTGAGACGTACTTCCTTCATTATAAGAAGAAGAGAGGTTCTGCCTAGAAGTACTACCCTCATATGCTACCCCAAGCCAAAGGAAACTGCCTCCTCACCACCTCATCCGTGGAGAGCTAAGTGTAAGGTGCTGGTGCAAGTAAAGCCATTGTCTCTGAGAGTCATGTGTGTGTTGTTAGGTGCTCTACTTAGTCTCATCAAGATGACATATGCTCATAGCCTAGTGGACTCAAAGAATTAAGTCCCAATGGACCTGAAAAGTCTTAATCCTAAGCCCTATAAGGTTCCTCTTATAATTAGGTGGATTAAGGTCTTAACCAAGCTCCATCTTCCAATTTAATTCCAGACCAGTTTAAATGTCAACTATGATTTGGAAAAACTGTACAAATATTTACAAAGATGCAATTTTACAAATTTTTACAAATGTGCAAAATTTTTGAAAAATGTTTGAAAACATCGATGTATGCATGAATGCGAAGTTTTGCAAAATATTTACAAACATTTACACAAGGTTTTTGCAACATTTTTATTTTTCAAATATTTTACAAAAATTTTATATTATATACATAATTTTGATATGAAAATATTTACAAACTATTTACACAAATCATTTTGACAATTATTTGTACAAAAATAGTTTTTATAAATAGATAGGTTTGTGCAAGAAGAATTTTATGTACAAGGGAAATTTTTAAATTTTTATGGATTTTTAGCCATTTTATTTATTACCACACTCACATAAAGTACATGTTATGGCTAAAGTATATATGAAGTATATACGACACCCCCTATACTTAGCTCGAACAATGTCGTCAAAGTGATCAAGAGCGATGAAGAAGACATAACTCGTGCTTAGTATAGGGAAGTGAAAAGGAATGGTATGTACAAAGATGAATCAAAGAATAGAATGAAGAGGACTCGGTGTTTCCCCCTATACTTAGGATCAAGTAATCCTAAGTATAGCTAGCTGTACATGAAGGGAAATCCGAGTGGAAGGATGTTCAGAGTCTACCCCACAATACTTAGGGTAAAATATCCCTAAGTATAGGTAGAAAAACAGAGGTAGAAAGAAACAATAGAATAACCGAGAGTCCTACACCACCCCTATACTTAGGGTAAAGTACACGCTAAGTATAACATAATCATAAGGTGAGAAAGGGGTGTGGGACTAAAGAATGGAGTGATATGGACAACTGGATCTATACAAGTCGGAAGGACAGTGATAATAAGGCGTGAGATGTAATAGATGTGAATCAAGAGACCACATCTCACGTAAAGTGAATCGGGGCAATGTCAATGACCCGCGTCTCATGATCTAGATATGGCTTGAGCCGCTGGCCGTTAACACGAAAGGTAGTATCAGAAAACAACTCAGATATATCAATACTCCCATTGTCATGTACCTTTCGAACTAAACAGGGTCCCTTCCATTTGCTCTGTAGTTTCCTTGGAAATAAACGAAGCCTAGCATCAAACAACCATACTCTCTGTCCTGGCTCAAACTGCTTGTGCCTGATATGAGAATCATGCCACTCCTTCACTTTCTCCTTATAATGTAGGCTGTTCGAAAAGGCGGTATCACGAAGCTCCTCCAGGGCTGCTAACTCTGCCCTCCTCTGATCTTCTACACTCACTGGATTCATAAGTATATCAGTAACAACCCAAAGTGACCTATGTCTCTGCTCAATAGGTAAATGGTAGGGCTTGCCATAAACGAGGCAAAAGGGAGATGTACCCAAAGGCATCTTGAAAGACGTCCTATATGCCCACAAGACCGAGTCCAAAAGCTGTGACCAATCCTTTTGGTCAGGGCAGACGACTTTCTGCAATATAGTTTTGATCTCCCTATTCGATACTTCAGCAAGACCATTCATCTGAGGGTGGTATGGAGTGGCTACTCGATGGTCTATGCTGAACTCGCTAGCAAGGGACTTTACCTTGTCGTTGACGAAATGAGACCCCCCATCATATATCAACACTCGAGGTGCCCCGAACTGTGAAATGATATTCTTCCTCAAAAATCTGCAAACAGTCCTAGCATCTGCGGTTCGGGCAGGGATGGACTCAACCCAACGACTCACATAATCCATGGCCAACAGAATGTACTCAAATCCCTGACTCCTAGGGAATCGACCCATGAAATCGATGCCCCATGCGTCAAAAACCTCACAGAAGTGTATGGGCTGCATCGGCATCATATCACACTGTCCACAAGTGCCCATCCTCTGACAGACAGTACACCTATTCACGAACTCATCAGAGTCCTTGAAGAGAGTAGGCCACCATAGGCCGGATTGGAGCACTTTCTGTGCCGTTCTCCTCCCAGAGTGATGTCCTCCTACCTCCAACTTGTGGCAGTAAGTAAGGACATTGTGGTGCTCCTCCTGAGGAATGCACCGACGCCAGATACTATCCCCTCCTTCATGATAAAGGACGGGATCCTCCCAATGGTAAAACTTGGTCTTCGCGAGGAAGGTCTCAAGTTTCTGCTTGGGCCAATCTTGTGGAACTTTCTTGGCGACAAGATAGTTCACAATATCGGCATACCATGGGAGAGAGGCGATAGCAAGGATTGCCTCATCTGGGAAGGTCTCACATATAGGCTCAGTCTACTCAGAATCCTCAAGATACTCTAATCAGGAGAGATGATCTGCCACCATTCTTGACTCCAGGCTTATCCTTAATCTCTATATCAAACTCCTGGAGTAGAAGGATCCATCTGGTCAATCTGGCTTTGGCATCCTTCTTTGCCATGAGGTACCTGATGGCGGTATGATCAGTATAGATGGTCACTCTAGATCTAATGATGTACAATCTGAACTTATCTAGGGCAAAAACTACGCTAGCATCTCCTTCTCAGTGACTGTGTAGTTCCGCTGGGCGGCATCCAAAGTACGGCTAGCGTAGTGAATAACAAAGGGGACTCCATCCCTCCTCTATCCCAACAAGGCCCCTACAGCAAAATAGGAGGCATCCGTCATGATCTCGAATGGGAGAGACCAATCAGGCGGCAGGAGAACAGGAACCTCTACAACTAGACTCTTGAGAGACTCAAATGACGCTAGACACTTATCATAAACAAGGAACTCGGTGTCTTTTGTCAGCAGATCAGTCAACGGTCGGGCGATCCTACTGAAATCATGAATGAAGCGTCGGTAGAAACCGACGTGCCCTAGAAAAGACAGTAACTGCCGCAAGTTGGATGGTGTATTGAGTTTTCTAATGACATCCACCTTGGCCGGATCAACCTCCATGCCCTTGCTGGAGATGATATGGCCAAGCACCGTCCCCTGAGTCACCATGAAGTGACTCTTCTCCCAAGACAATACAAGGTGAACCTCTATGCATCGCTGAAGGACTCGGTCTAGGCAGTCAAGACAAGAATCGAATCCGTCGCTGTAAACCGAGAAATCATCCATGAAGACCTCCAAGCCCTCCCCCGCCATGTCCAAAAAGATGGATTTCATGCATCTCTGGAATGTCGTCGGAGCGTTGCAGAATCCAAATGGCATGCGTCTGAAAGCATACGTCTCGAAGGAATAAGTGAAGGTGGTCTTGTCCTGGTCCTCGGGCGCGATGGCCACCTGATTATATCCGGAGTACCCATCCAAGAAACAATAATGGCTCTTCCATGCCAGCCTATCTATAATCTGATCAATAAAGGGCAGGGGGAAATGATCCTTCTTGGTGGCCTGGTTCAATCGTCTGTAGTCCACACAGACCCGCCAAGAAGTGGGTACCCGAGTAGCGATCTCCTCTCCAAACTCACTAACAACTGTGGTGATGCCCGTCTTCTTGGGAACCACATGCAATGGACTGACCCATTTGGAGTCGGAGATGGGGTAGATAAAATCAACGCTCCACCATTTCGAGATCTCCTTCATGACAACATCTTGAAGATTCGGGTTCAGCTGCCGCTGGAACTCACACGACGGCTTCGCGTCCTCCTCGAGATAGATATGGTGGGAGCACAGGGCCGGACTTATCCCCTGGAGATCGGCTACACTCCATCCTATCGCCTTGCGGTTCTTTTCAAGAACCCCCATCAGACAGGATTCCTGCTCTCTAGTCAAATCAACAAAGATAATGACTAGGTACATCTCATGCTCACTCGCAAGGAACCTATACTTCAACGACGACGGTAGTGGCTTCATCTCTAGACAAGTAGTTGTTGGCGGATCTGGCCATTGAAAAGTCTGAGTGAATGCGGCCAAATCTGCATGGGAGAATGAGAACTCTCACTCGCAATCTGAATCTGGCGAAGGCTGCTCTACTGGACTGTCTCCGCTCTGTATGGAATCAGCCTCCTCCCTAGCTGTAGGCTTAGTATAAGTCAGACATGATCAAATCGTCAAACTATGCTCAATCAATATCTGACTCCGAGGGATCTGTATCAGAATCACAAAAATCTGCCTCACGATCGGGAACCTGATCTACTGCATGAGATGTATCCTGGACCAAGAATGCGCTCTCCAAGCTCTCCTCTGCTAGCGTCTCTGCATCAACAAACTCTGAAGGTGAGAGAATGGCATGTGCTACTGGATCTTCCCAAACTGCTTCGTCATCTGTGATCACAAAATCGCAGTCCTGGTGGATGTCTCGCCCTGTCTCTGCCATCTGTTATGAATCTGAAGTCGGCTCTGAGCAAGCTGAATCTCTGGCTCTAGTCTCCTCGATCGTCTATATTTGTATACTTTCACCCTCGACACGAAAGTACATCTTCCCGCTATCATGGTCGGACACTGCCTTGGCTGTGGCTAAGAACGAGCATCCTAGAATGATCGGGGTATCGGTCACAGACTCAGGGATCTCCATGTCCAACACAACAAAGTCCACAGGGAATTTCAGACCCTGAATCGTGACGACAACGTCCTTCAGCAACCCCTTCGGCCTCTTGACATATCGATCAGCAAACTGAAGGACCGTCCTGCTCTGTTGTAGAGGGCCCAACACGAAGCGGTCGAGAAGGGCTGCCGGAAATAGGTTGATCGAAAAAATGTTGTCTAATAGAGTGCGGTCTAACCTCTGCTCATGGATGTGGCATCTGACATACGGGGCTCCTACATCTGGTCTCTTGGCTAGCAGACGGTTCTGAATCACGAAGCATGTGGCACGAGAGAGCACATGGATCTCTGACTAGTGGTTCCGCATCTTCCTCCTAACAGTGGTCATGTCTCTGAGTGATCATTGGAAGAGAGGTATGTGCTCTAAGGCCTCCTGTAGAGTCAGTTGCATATGAAATCTGTCCATCATATGCTGGCTGAACTCTATCTGATGGTTCTTTTTCTGATTTTCTTTTTTCTTCCCCTTAGCCAAGTAGAGTGCTCGAGGAAAGGGGACTATAGGGTCCTTCTCAGATGAAGGACTAGGAGAGGGTCTGGAATGCTCATCAACAACAGAATCCACACATACATCATCAAAGAACACATGTGGATCCAAAAATAATAAACCCTCTCCTTTATTTGTAGAAATGTCCTGAGATACATGTACGGAAGGAAAGACAACAGGACTAGAAGAACTGAAAATGGTGGCCTCAGTACCACCCTCGGCATCTGGATTCCCGACATCAGTACCGTGCTCTGGCTCAGCAACTGAAATGGTGGCGTCAGTACCACCTCCTCTAAATGGTGAAGCGACGGCCTCAGTACTGTCGGCTGGATCAACATCCTTGGTGGCATCAGTACCACTGTCATCATCTCTAGTAGCATCAGCACCGCTCTCCTCCTCGCATGGCGCTCCTGAAGTGGTGTGGGATCGTCGCTAAGATGAGGTGCCGCCTGCTGGTATCCTACCGCTCCTAAATGTAACAAAATCATCATCAAACATGTATGCAGACATATCACCAAGTGAAGCACTAGGAGTGGTAATCTCAATGAACTCTACATGCTCAGACTTCCTCTTGAGGTTGTTCGGGTTCGGCTTGATCTGGGCAGGGATGGCGGCCTTCCCTCTCACAATCTCCCTCATCTTTTGACGGAACTCCTTCATCTCCCGTCGAAATGTAGCCTACTGCTCAGTCATGAGGCAGGCTAGATCATTCAAGGCAGGGTTCTCATAGGTCGGACCATGAGAACCTGGCGGGTGGCCTCGCTGGTAGTGAGGTTGCTGCTGCTGGTGAGGGTGAGAGGGGTACTACTGATGATACTGCTGCTGAGGCTGCTCACGCCTCCAAGACTATCCCTACTGATAGGGACGAGGACCATACTGCTCTATCTAGGATGGTTGTTGCTGCTGGTGCTGCTCACGCTGCTGGCCGTACTGGCCACCCTGAACTGGAGGCTGTTACTGGGAACTGGTGCCTCTGGCCGACCAGAGGAATCCGGGATGGTCCCGTCGGATACCAGATTGGGTCGGTCATACCAAATCCTGTTGACATCCATCAACGGCTCCTGCTCGTAGGTGGGTGGGGGGAGTACTGCCAGGGGCTGATTCGGCTGGTAAACCATCATCTGAGTATCCTGGGATGGTGGCGGTTAGTTAAGCTACGATGGCTGCTGGTACGACTCTGCCTCTATAAGGTGAACCTGTCTAGGCTGACTGGAGTGCTAGGACGGGATACCACTGCTGCTCGGATCTCCTCGTGACTTGAGACGGGGCTGAGAAGCCGTCTGTGCCTCCTGGAGACACATGAGCTGTGTCTTCAAAGTCACTCAGCGTCTGTGCCATCTGATCCATCTGTGATATACCCTGGCATTGCTTCTTCTCAATCATCTCGATCCGGTTCAACTTCTCGCTGATGATGCCCATGTCAGCGGCTGTAGACTCTGCCTGTGAGGCTGCTGCTGACGGAGTGGAAGGACCGGCATCGACCCATGCTATCCTCTGAAACTGCACGGTCTGTGGCTGGGGGAGTCCCTGAGTGTAGAGTCGGGTCTGGGACATTACGGTGTAGTTCTCGTCCATCTCCTCATAGATGGCCCAAACCTGATCCTCATCCTTGGCGAAGTAGGAACCGCCACAAGAAGCATTCACCAAGCCCTTCAGATCTAGTGTCAGTCCACAAAAGAATCTTTGAACTAGGTTCGACTTCGAGATGTCATGGTACGGACATCTGTCGGTAAGCTCTATGAACCTCTCCCATGCCTCGTGGAACTGCTCGTTAGGGAGCATGAACAAGTTGCTGATCTGGGCCCTCGTTGCGTTGGTCCGCTCGAGTGGATAGTACTTGTTCAAGTACTCGGTGCAGAGCTGCTCCCAGGTGTAAACGAATGTTCCCAAATGCTTCATCCAGTTGGCTGCTCTATCAACTAGAAGAAAGGAAAAGCCATCATCCGAATACTATCCTCGTCCACATGCCGATCGTGGATGGTGCTGCAGATCATCTCAAACTCCTGGAGATGAAGATGGGGCTCCTCTGTCGCTAGCCTGTGGAAACGGGGGAGAAGATGGATCGTCTGCGGGGGAACTTGAAGTCCCCCACGATCACTGGAAGTACGATCCATCGGTGCGTAAGTGTCGATCTGGGGTTGTGCAACTCCCGCATCGGTCTCGGCTGATCTGTTGCTGTTGTCGGCTGGACCGGCTCCTCCGGCTGATCTGGATCCCTCTCTCCATAGGGTCGCGGCTGATCTCGCATTGTCCTCAACCTCTCCATCTCTCTCCTCATCTCCACCATGAAGGCTCCCTGATCCCGTATCTGGCGCTGCTCGAGGGAAGCCAACAAGGTGTTGCTGATCGCACCCTGGTTCAACACATATGTCGTCGTCTCTGGTCTCTGACCTTCGGTGCGCTCCTCACTGCTGGACATGATCTCTATAAAGGCAAAAGACCCAAACTCAGGTGCCGATAAATCATCTGTCTGTTGTCTCTCATCTGGCACTGGTATCTCAGAAGTGGAAGAAGGGTGGTCAAGGGAGAACGGGGCGATATCGAACTCGGGTTAGGAGAGCGGGTCTTGGCTCTCACGAACCAACCTAGATGAATGGGCTGGAGTGCTGAAAAGCGGTGCAACCAAAGGCTGCGTAAGAGACCTCCTGCCCATCATCTTGATCTGGCGAGTCAAGCGGATGAGATCTTGAAAACACTCAAGATGAGCAAACAAACCCCAAGTTCACCTACGCAACACAGGGCTGATGACCGTAAGAGATCGGTCGATTATCTTGTCAATTTTATTTAGGTGATAATGTCAGTCTATCAGAGCCGTTACATGAGCTGATGGGAATCCAATCCTCCCAACAGACTATCCTGTATAAAAGGCCGGTAGTCTGATCGGAGATCGGATATGGTTCTAGCCTAGTGTGCGGGTCGCTCTCTCGCTCACCCAAACCAGACAATGAGGGGGTTGCTCTCCCCAAGATAAATTTTTAGGTAGAGTATCTTTTAGGGTCAAGTGTGTTTAATAGTCTCAATTTTATAGTTTTTCTTTTTATGTATTTTTCAATGCAAACAATGCCTAACGAATTTTTCGGTTCTCCTGATTATTTTAAGTCCGAAAACAAGGGGTAGAAGATGAAAAAGCCGATGCGTAATGAAATCAATGATGCATGCAGAGTAAGAGATGCGTACCTGAGTCCGGCCATCTATATGCAAAGTGATCCACACATAAAAGTAAAGGCTGAAAATAAACTACCTATATGATGCACGAGGAATCGGCCTTAGATAGAGCAATTTCTACACGATAAGAACAGTAGCCAGGTACTCAAACCTAAGATCGGAGTCCTATCTTGGGATCCACTCGGTGTCCGCCACAACAGATCCTGCACGCGTTATATGTGACTCCTCAAGGCATGTGGACTAGAGTCTAAGTAATCCGACTTTTTCTTGTGAGTTAATTAATTAGGTCCAATTACGATCTAATAAGAACAAGCAGATAATTAGGGATTGGATCCTAATCAATTACATCACAATCAGAAGAAAATCCTAAGCTAAGGCCAAAACCATCAGAAAAGCAGTTATAATAAATCGCGAGAAAACTGAAAACCGACCAGAACACGGTAAGGTCCCCCGAGCACACCGATGCTCGGCAAAACAGACCCCGGTATCACCACAATCCAAGTCTGAGTCCAAGTCCCTGTATTATTGATAAGGTTCTGTTGGAATTAAAACTAAACTACCCTATGACTATTCTACGATTATTTATGCGCCTATTCACGTGGCTCTCGCACTCCTGACGACTCCTCGCGCTCTCCTGCATCTATATGCAGAAAAGAGCTCCCTCCGACTCCCGCGGTTGTGTCGACTTCCGAAAAAGCCGCCTCAGTCCTCGGGCCCTCGCAAGAAATCAAACAAGAGTGTATCAGACACAATTATTATAAAAAAATTACAAAGAAAATCAGAGAGAAATATATATACAACTATGGACAAAAAGCCACGAAAAAAGAAAACCGCGAAAAATCAAGTGACTACTACGCCGTGCTCCCCGGCAATAGCGCCATTCTGATGAGCCGAAAAATCCCTCAAAATATGGGTAAAGGTAAAATCAATCAAGGGTCGTTGCGACCCGGATCTCATAGATCGGACTCAACAAGAAAAATAGACCACCAAATAAGAGTAATCAGAATAAAATCCGAATAGCAGTCTCGCTATTTATTTAACCTGGTATAGCGACCAGGGTCGAACACAAGGAGAAAGGGTTGGCCAAGTGGCCTACAAAGTAGTTAGAAAATGAATAAAATATTTTTTGGTGTTTTTTATGAATTTTTAATTTTTTTGTGATTTTATATTATGAAGAAATTACAAAACAAGGGAAAAAGAACTCAACAACAATTTATTCAACACACAAAGCCATGACAGAAAATTAAAATAAAATTATTTTTGTGTTTTATATATTTTTAAGTGTTTTTGGTAATTTTCTCAGAATTTTATGGTTTTTATTTGGTTTTCTAAAAATAGGGAAAGGTAAAAACATGGAACTAATGTGCTGCCAGATTTGAAAGGCTATTTAAAAATGGGTAAATATCCTATAAAAATATGGAGACAATTTTTTATGAAATTACAAATAAAACTAAGCTATAAAAAGAGAAATTGCATTTTTTTTATTTTTTAGAATTTTTGATGATTTTTATAATATTTTTAGGATTTCTTAATTTTTAGGTGTTTTATAAATCCAAATGAAGTGAAAATTGGATTGAAGCTAGAAAAAATACCAACAATCAATAAGTATTTTTTTTACAATTTTTGAGGGGTTTTTAACATTTTTAGTTGATTTTATATTTCAAATTGTAGCAAAAATAGGGGTTTTTGATTTTTTAAAATATCAAAACAACTCAAAAATGTCCCAAAAATTAGTGAAACTTTTACACAGTGGCAGGGGAGCCCCCAACGGTCAGATCCTTCGGAGAGGGAGGCAACTCCGGTGAAGGATGGAAGACGCGACTCTGGGGGATATCTTGCTCTTATTCACCTGCAAATGAAATCTCGTGCTCGGAGGAAGACTCCGACATGGGTTATTTTCGAAACAACAAAGGGAAGCGGTGTGGGTAGGCGAAGGGGGTCCCAACGGAGGCGACGGAAGGAACCAGACCCGATCTTGGCTCGGATAGCCAAGACCAAGGTGACTAGATTGTGGAAGGAAGGTGACGATGGGTCGAGGCGTCTATCGATATGGTGAGGGTGAGGTGTCGGGGCTCCGGCCACTGGGGCGGAGCTGGCGGAGCAAAAAGGGAACAATCGAAGCTACACAATGATCGGGAAGCTAAAGAAGATACCTGATGGTCGGACACGTCTAGGATGGAGCTGTTGGGTCGCCTACGGTCTTCGCCTCGATGGAGCGACGCCTCCAGAGGCTTGGGCTACGCTGGTGGCGGAGCTCGACGACGATGGTCGCCGGACCTAGGGCAAACGCCTCCAAATCCTCGCCACGACACCCTCAATCGCTCACTGTCACTCAAGGATGAAGGTGGAGGTCACTGGAAATGAAAACGGGAGCCAAACGTGCATGAATGTACGGTGGGAGGCGAAGATTTATACTACAGGTGTCCGAGAAAGAAGGAGATAGGGCGCGCAATCCAAAGCTTGGATCCCTAAGAAGATGCCCGGGCGTGAATCTCGGATCAATGAGCGACAAATGGAGCCCGGGGTTTAAGGGAATGGTTGGCGGATCAGAGCGGGATAAATCAGTGAAAACGGGTCGGCACGAGGATCCGCGAGGGAGGTGGTCCTAGGGAGAGAGTTGACCGGGGGCTAACATCCCCCGTGGACCAATTAGAGCGCGCCATTTATTAATTAGTTTTAAATTAAATTAAAAATAGTAAATGGATTTATTTCAAAATATTTTCTAAATAAAAATGTTTATTTATTTTCAAAGTATTTTTTAGTGATTTTTATTTATTTTTTTGAAAAATAAATTATGTATATACATTATATTATTATTATATACAGGTATATGTAACTATGTATTTTTTATTTTTATTTTTAATTGTTTATTTTTGTACGATTATCCATATTTCTTATTTTATTTATTTATAACATAAAATATGAGATTCAAAAAAATTTTTATTTAAATTTTATTGTGCACTTACAAGGGTAAAATAAATATGTATAGGTATATATATACATGGTATATACAAGTGTGAGAGAGAGAATCCAATTTTTGTTTTATTTTTATTTTTCTCATTTTTAATTTATTTTTATTGATATATACAAATTATGAGGAACACATAATTATTTTTATTTTATGAAAATAAAATAAAATATATAAATAAAGGGGGAAAATATGTAGGATGATGAATGGCCCTATCTCTCTCTACTTGTTATATTTTGCGGTTAGGCCAATGCTTGGCCCTCCCTTGGGTTTGGGTCACTCAATATTCATTCTAAATATTTCCCTTTTTTCTGTATTTCTTTATTCCTTTATTTTTGCACAAAACATACTTAATTATTGTTATTTACACAATGCATGCAAGTTGATAATTTATTCTATTTACAAATATTTACATGGTGTTTTGCCAAGATTTCTAGTTAAAATAAATGAATAAAGAGTGATGAATGGGGATTCATCATCTTGCTTTGGAAGCATGATAATAATTTGTAGGTATAATATATGCTTTTGGAAAGCATTTGATTGATACCAACTCCCAATGATCTAATGAGAAACAGAGTGATAAAACCCTGAAGATGACAGTGTAAAATTGATCTTTATCTTCATGTTTATCCTAGGTCTTCCACTATACATGATGTTCATCTATTAGGAATACCTAAGGGTGATGCGATCATAAACGATTGTATAACCATGATGCTTCCATTTCTAGGGAGTGATGAAACAGGTCTAGATTTTAGTGACTCCTCTTATTAAGGAAGTGATCTGATCTTAGTTCAAATATTGGACAATGATCTGAATGTGACTCAGATGCAATGAGAAGATTAAAACTAAGGTCTTGATTTAATCAATCATCTATGAGAGGTCCCTGAAATCTATATTTGAGATGTGATCTCAATATCCAAGTCATTATACATGGAACGTACAATCGCCATGTCCTTACCTCCAAGTATCCGTGGAGAAAGCACATTATTTTTGAAAGAGTTCAAGAATATTTCCATTGATAAATGTATATACAAGAATTGAGAATGGGATAATTAAATATGATTTAATTATTATGGATATGAATAGTATGGATAGCATTATCCATATTAATCATATATATAAATGTGATTTATAATATATTAAAGAGAGATATTTGCAAATAATATTTATAATTTAAATATTGATGTGAATTGGATTCACATTGGATATTTAATTGAAAATGTAATTTACATTTTATTTTGAGTTGTAAATGTGATTCACAAATTCCCAATGACATGATTGATGTTTCACAAATTAATTTGGAATTATTTAGTGAAATAATATACAATAAAAGTTGTTGTATATAATGTAGAGTTATACGAGATATTGGACCTCACATAAAAGGAAGGAGTGCACATTCCTTTCAAGGAGGGTGGATGACCACCTTGATTTAGGACTCAAGGTGGTCCTCCCCCCTTGACTGGACATGGCATTATCTCCTTTCTAATCCTACATGGTATGGTATGCTAATTTGATTTAATTACTTTATATTTATTATTTATTCAATATAATTTTAATTTATTTAAATTAATTGTTGTTGCATTTTTACAACAAAATCATGTCCATTGAAAGAAACAAAATCAATCTCCACCAATGGATTTCTTTTATCCATGGAGTGAGATCCACGAACTCCCAAAATATTATAAAAGAAGAGACAACCTAGCTATTCATTTTAGAACAACTGAATAGTCTCTCTCTCCTCATCATACACATCTCCTCTCTTTCTCCTCATCATCATCGACACGCCTTTGTGGTGTCGCTTCAACCGCTCATGGATCTCCATCTCCTTCGATGCACCTCACTCGTGAAGAATACATCGGATCTCATGTGACGTGATTAGGTGATTCACTGCTTGAATTATCAACTTAGATAACGAGGATCACATATTTCATCAACGCATTCGCAAGCATCGCCTCCGTTGGATCAGACTTGAGACAAGAGGTCTCTTGCTTTAGAGATACAATCACAACCATGCTTCAAGAGATATTTTGATATATGTTTTATGGTTTAGATGAAATGATTCGAAAAATGTTCTTGGATCATGTGCTTTCATCATTTATTTTTTTAAAATTACAATGCACCGAGCAATTAATGCGCTAGTCACTCCCGATCGCATACGATGTGATCTTCATGCTTTTGTGATGTGCTTAAGGTTCTTTCCATGGCCTTTATTCTAATTCTAATGTTGGTCAACATATTCCTATGACCTTAGTAGCTTACTAGTAGGTGGGCTATAAAACCCTAAAGGTCTTTGAGTTCTTATTAATGAACAAGAAACTACCAAGTGATTTCTAAATTTAAGTATCTAAAATATCCTAGACAGATGGCTATATTCCAAAATTTATCAGAAACAAATATTGGAACATCATTAAGAGGAACTTAAAGAGCATGATTCATGAATTGTTCTTGGATGATTTTGATTTTAAAGAGATAAAATTCGTTAACAACTCCATAATCAGACTTTTCTTCAAGAAGGTAAACCTAGATGATATAATAAATTATAGGTTCATTAGTTTGATCAACTTTACTATACAAATCATCTTTATGATCCTAACTAAATGTTGGGCTCCCAAACCTCAAGAACTCATCCCTCCTTCAAAATGTGCATTTCTAAGAGAGTGTGGTTCCTCTGATGCTTTTGGTATCACATATGAAATAATTATACTTTGGACCTAGAACAAGACAAAAAGTATATCGTTCTCAAGATCTACTTGAAAAAAACTTCAACACTTTAAATTCGGCTCTATGCATAAAGCCCTTAAGATAATCATATTCCGGACAAGTTTATTTAAGCCTTTACAAAGACGATGAATGTCTCCTTCAAAATCAACAATTCCTCCTCTGTTTATTTTCCAACCATCCTGTAGCCTAGATAGAGGGGTCCGCTTTCGCATCCTCTCATTATAAATACTATAAAAATCTTGGATGGAATGCTATGAAATATCAATAAATGTGAAACCCCCTATTTGCATTATAGATTATGGAGACTTTTGACATCTAGAAAATTTAAATGATCATATCATTTCCTAGAGCTCGTCGAGATCTTTCCAATGATCCCAAGAACATTGAATTTCGAGCTTTCTAGTTCAAGATAATGGTGTTTTATGTTGAATGATCAAGACCCATATGTGGACTCGAACTGGATATGAATTTGGATTTGAATTCATCTCTTTTTGTATAAATAGGAGATGATAGAATTCCCTCTTAAAAACCTAGTCACCACAATTTTTTCCCCTCATTTGAGCTTTCACCATCTAGGTTGGATTAGTCATCGGAGGATCGTCGTTGTAGGAGAAGGTGCTCCGATCGAAGATCCACGTCCACCGTCACGTAAGGGACTCAAGATTATCATTATGCGTGTCTTCACTTTGTGATAGAGTGATGTAAACATCGTTTCCATGCGAGAGGAGAACCTGAGGGAACATTCTTGGAGGAAATGATGTTCCTTCCATCCTTGCTATTGGTTTTCACGCCATTTATCGATTTCAAATGTTAGAACTTCCTTAGAGACTTAAAAATTATTTGTGCTACGATTGTCTGTGGTGATTGTGTTGGTCTTTGCATAGCAGTTACCTTCTTTTATGTACCATTGTCCTTACCACTAATATTAAATAGAATTTATTCCTCTCTAGATGTTGTGTTATCATTTCGATATTTTCTTTGTTAATAGATCGCCTGTTGATTTAGATCCCTGAGACATGCATGTTCACCCTTTAGTTTTATCTTCACTAATAAGTCAGAATTCGAACACATCATGATTTGTATACATATATTGGATTTGTTTCACTAAACGTATGAATGGGAGAGGGGAGATGCACTTAGCAAGATGCACCCTTTACATTAGGTTAATGTCGTGTGTTAGCTAAAATGTCTCCTACAAGTTGCAAGATAAAGTTGATATATTAGAATCCATTATCACTTTTATATCTGTGTTGTGAATAAGTTCATTTTCTATATCAATGAATTCTCCTCATACATTATCATTTTGATGGACCTAAGAAATGTTTGATTTTCAATATTTGAAAATAATGACAAATACAGTTGCACTAAAGTGGTACAATATTGATTATTTCCATCTACTATATTTCAACTTGAGTACAAAGATTAAATTTTCAAAACTTATAAGTTAATGGGAGATCAAATATTTAGTTGGACTCTTCATTTGCATTACAAATTTATACCCAGATATACAAAAGAGTTTGTGTATTTTATGGTATAACAAGATGATGAATCATCAATCGACAATAATAATATGTTCTCATTGTAGCATGGGCCAATCGACTGAACATAACCGAGAGAAGATCTCCAAGAAGAGTTCTCATCTTTAATTTTTACCTAGGTAAGTCAAGGGTCGAAGAAAGGGACATGAGAAAATTATGTAATTGAATTTAGGAATCAACTAATTATTTAGGCAATTTTATAGATTTTATGTCAAACAAATACAAGTAAACACATAATCTATGCATATTTTTAGAACATTTTTTATGCTACTATTTTACTTGACAAACAATAGTGAACTATACTCACAAAGACATACTAACAAAAATATACTCCTAATTTAATAAAATAAATACTTATAAGTTCAAATAATTAATTAATGCTAAATCAATGCAAATAAGAGATCAAATCAACCTAAGTCCAATTTAATTTTCCGTAATGATTAAGGTTGATAGAAAAATATGTACTCTAAAATTAATGCAAAAATTTATAGATCAAATCAGTGGCTTAATTGCAATAAATGAAAGAGTACATAATTAGCTTTCTAACGACACCAATTTCATTAAAATGGACAATTTGTTCACAAGTTAATAAATAAACAATGCAGGGACATAGATGTAAGAAAATATTATTTATTTTATTACAAATATGTCCAAATTAGATTAAAATATAATACAGAAATATGTTCAAATATTTTTGCAAAATTTCCAAAAGGTGGAACTTACCTACAAATATTGAATCTTTTTGGGCATGTCTACAATTTCACCACCATCAATGTGCGCACTACACATGACCTAGGAAGGTTCGGATGCCATGGCTTGGACCACGCGTCAGCTGTTGGTGGCTCGTGGTAGGCTCAGATGCCCTGCCCTTTTGAAGCACTGCTTTGGAGACTACTGTCTAAGTATATGGCAACCTGTGAGATCAAATCGCAACAACCTAATTGAAGGCGAATGCTTGTCCCATTCTTCCCTCTTATTCACAGGTGAGGAGGAAGAGTAGAGCTCCAGTGAGGTCGAAATCCTTCCTCCTTGAAGGTTATGGGAAAAAGCTTAAGAGCATCATGAGAGCGTGAAGATCGCATCATATGCGATCGGGAGCGACTAGTCGCACTAGTTGCTCGCAACAGCAGAATATGAAAAAAATTAAAGTAATGAAACCACATGATCCAAAAACACTTCTCAGATAATTTCTTCTAAACCACAAACAAGATATAGGAATACCTCTTGAAGGATGGTTGCGATCGTGTCTCTAAAGCAAGAGACCTCCTGTCTCAAGTACAATCCAATGGAGGAGATGCTTGTGAGCGCGTTGATGAAATGTGTACTCCTCACAATCCAAGTTGATGATCTGAGTGGTGAATTTCTTGATCTCATCTCATGAGATCCAATGTTTTCTTCACAAGCGAGGTGCACCAAAGGAGATGGAGATCCATAAGCGATCAAAGTGGCGGCACAACGATGTGGCGACGACAACGATCCTCTCTAGGGTTTAGAGTAGATAACCACTCTAAGGAGAGAGAGGAAATGTGGGTATGAGAGAGAGAGAGAGATTTTAATTCTATTATCTAAAGGAAAATCTAGGGTGGCCTCTTCTTTTATAATATTTTAGAAGTCCATGGTTCCCAATCCACAGACAACACAAATCCAATGGTTGAGATGGATTTGTGTTTCTTTCAATGGCCATGATTTTGTTGTAATAATAATAATAATTAATTACATAAAATATAGTGAGTGATCATCGATATAATTAATTCAATCAAATCAAGAGGTATTAAAGGATTAGGAAAGGAGTCTCAACCCTTCCTAGTATAAGGTGGGACGACCACCTTGAATTAGGAGTCAAGGGTGGCCATCCATCCTCCCTACATGGAAGAGGAGATCCTTTTCCTATTTTATGAGATTGATAATCTCACAATATCCTTGTCGTAAATTATCTCACAAAAATAATTCCAAATTAATTCGTGAAATATCAATCATGTCATTGGAAATTTGTGAATCACATTCACAACTCAAAATAAAATGTAAATTACATTTTCAATTAATTGTCCAATGTAAATACAATTCACATCATTATTTAAATTGCAACTATTTTTTTACAAATATCTCTCTCTAGTATATAATTAATTACATTTACAATATATATGATTAATATGGATAGTGATATCTACATTATTCATATCCTTGATAATTGAGTCACATTTAATTATCTTGGATCTCTACTCTCATATGTCTAAATAACATGAATCACATTCATATTATTTATGATAATTAAATTGTATTTAATTATCAATTTATCAATATTCAGATATATTATCAACAATGGAATTATTCTTGAACTCTTTCGAGGATAATGGACTTTATCTGTGGATTCTTGGAGATAAGGACAGGGTGATTGTACGTTCCACATATAGTAACTTGGATATTGAGATCACATCTCAAATCCAGATCTCAGGGACATCTCATAAATGTTTGATAAAATCAAAGCCGTAATCTAATCTTCTCATTGCATATGAATCACATTCAGATCAATGTCCAACTCTTGGACTAAGACTAGGTTCCTTCTATGCCGAGTGGAGTCACTAAAATCCAAACATGTTTCATCACTCCCTCAGAATGGAAGCGTCTTGTTTATACAATTGTTTATGACCACATCACCCTCAGATATTCCTAATACATGAACATCTTGCATATTGGAAGACCTTGAATAAACCTGAAGATCTAAATCAATTTTACATGGTCTTCTTCAGGGTTTTATCATTAAGTTTCTCATTTGATCATTAGGATTCGGTATCGATCATATACTTTCCAAAATCATATATCAAACCTAGGTATTGATCATATACTTTTTAAAAGTATATATCAAACCTACAAATTCAGTCAAGCTTCTAAAGCGAGACGACCATGCACGAAATCTGATCCCAACATCTCATGATTGATCTCATGTCTTTCGGTTCAGTAAGAAACCTATACGATCTCTTTGATAGATTGTATTATTTATATGCCCTTGCATGCACACCATCTCGTCGGCATAGACCTAGATTAGATCATCAACCTATCAGTTTGTCAAATGTACATACTAAAACATATAGTAACACATCTGTCTCTGGTCAGAGGATGTGTGCATATATCGTGATAGTATACAACATAGGTCTTTCTTACCACTATCTCATTAAGTCAGCTCTTTGACCTAACTTGTCTAACAACTCCTAATCTCTATTCATATGCAGAGGACTACATAAAGAGGTTAGTTAGATATTAGCCTTTAGAGAAAAGATTGCCATCGCCTTCTCAGGATGGATATCCTCTCTTAATAATCACTTGATGATGCTTTATGAGTCCTCAATATAACTCTTTAGATATCATCCAAGCTCCGACCTCTATGATTCAATGTTATAATAAACAATTGTATGATCACTAAGATGGCCATGGTACATAACCCTTATTGTACTAAGGGACCTCTTATGCAAATTATTTGTTCTTCATTTTAGATCAGGGAATGATTTGCAATAATATTTATTGCATAATGGCTTGTAATGGACTCACATATTCAACAATCTCACACTAGCTCAAAGATCCATTAATGGTCTAATCTTTAAACCCACACTCATGTGTTGATCATAAGTTATTTCGAAAAATATCTAGGTAAGTTGACTAGTCACTCTATCCCGAGAGACTATGCCAAGTTCTTTTGCGGTACTTGCATATGTCCTAGTAACAGTGCTTGCATCAAATGTGAATGTTGCATCTTATGCAACCAATACTAAATTTTGTTAAAGTAGTATAGTGTCCTTTACACTACAAATAAATAATTATTATAAGAATTATGTAATTTCTATTATCCTTATCAAAATACTCTTATTTGTGGAGATCTCTATCTTCCAAGACTAAGACTCAGTCTTATGTCTTACCATGCATCTGCAGTTAAGACCTTTTATATCACTATACAAAAAGTCTTAAGTTCTTGAAGATTAGACTTTGAGATCACTATCTCAATAAATCGTGTCCTCCTTGAAGATGGTTTTATTACGGCGATCAAGTGTTTTATCTCCATAGTACAATTAGTAACAATTTACTACTCCTACTGCATGGCATACATATGGCTTTTGTATACATCTAGCACACACCAAGCTTCTCAGAACTGATGTGAAAAGGCAAGCAGCTTTAGCATTCACCTTCTCAACTCTTTGAGGTGCTATCCCTCCAGATAAGTCAGTACCATATCTTAAGAGAAGAAGGCCTTGGGGTTTTCCCCAAAAAATAGAACATGTCCAAGATGTACCACTAATGTGAAAGTCCCAATACGCTCTTCTCTTTGCTTTTGAACATCTTCAGAATAAAGATCTAAGAGATATCCTTGAGACCTTCCATCTCAAGGTATGGAACAACCAAATTATAAAACACTTATTATCATCCTTATATCATTCCAAATGATTAGGACATTTATCTACATTTAGCACGATGAACACAATGACACTCCCACTCAGCTTCACATGGTTCATTAAGATTTTATATGAAATCATAAACTTTATAATTTCATTAAATCTGATTGTCTGACTACTAGAAGCATATTTGAGTCCATCGATGGGATTTTCTTAAATGCTTTGCCTTTCTCAACTATGAAGCCATGGGGCTACTTCATGTGAAGATCTTCGATAAGGAATTCATAGAGGAATGCAATCTTGACTTCCATATTGTAGATGTCATAGCCAAGTTGTGTAACTATAGTTAGTAATACTCTTATGGGTTTAAGCATGGTAACTGAAGATCAAGTCTCATCGCAAGCGATGTCTTCTCTTTGAGTGTATCTTGTGGATACGAGCTGTGCTTTGAAGGTCTCTACCTTCTGTTAGGTTTCCTCTTTCTCATGAAGATTCATTTACACCTAACGGGTCTTACCCTAATAGGAGGATCCTCGAGGGTCCATATACAACACTTGTATATGAAGTCTACTTTAGACTTTATTGTCAACATCCCTATCTCCACGTTATGATCCTCAAAAACTTCATTACATGAAGTAGGATCATTGTCATACTTGACACATGGAATCCATACACTTTAGGTGGTCTTACTACCATCAAACGAATTTGAAGAGGTATAAATGTTGCATCTTCTATTATCCTTTAATTTCTGATTTCAGGAGCCTCATTATCTTCCCAAGATTTAATGAGATCCTTAACTTCATTTTCATCTTGATTCTCAAGAGAATCATCCCCTAAGAATCATATACTTAGAGATGAAATCATTAAAGAATCTTAAGTTCATAAGGTAGGTATCTGAAAAACGATAAGATGGGAGTCGCTAAGTAATGGCCTGATAATTCAGGCTCATTGTTGTTGAAGCGACTACCCGAATCCTCTCGTTGTTCAACAATTAACCCACACAAGTAATTAAGAAATTAAAAGCAAGAGTTAAATTTATTATACACTTAAATTTATTATACCCTACTAAGATTTTATAGTGGCAAGCGAGTAGGATCTATCACAAGAAGCAAAGGGGTAGAGCAGACAAGATAGAAGTCAAGCACCAAATATCTTCTCAAATACTTAGACAAGTCATACTTTTTTTGTGCGTTTTTAATTTTATATTTTTATTTTATTTTTTATTTATATTTTTATATTTGATTTTTAATTTTCTGATTTTGTACTTTCTTTTTATATTTTATATTTTATATTTTTATATTTTCTTTTTCTTTTAATATTTATATATAAAGCAATAAAGAGGATATATATACAAGAGGGGTAAGAGAGGGATAGTATATATATAAAATAGGTAAAAATATCCAAAATACATGAAATAAAATATTATTGTGCTTTTTATATTTTTTTAATGTTTTTATGATTTTTTGTATCTTTGCTAATTTTTGGTATTTTTAAAGTCAAAAAATATGAAAAACAGGGAATAAGATATATAATCGAAATTTAAATGGAGATAAAAAATATCAAACAGTAAACAAAATTCTCCAAATTAATTTTAGAATAAAGATAATAAAATAAAGAAAATTTAGAAACATAAAGTGAAATTTTTAGATTTTCAAGAGTTTTTAATATTTTTATAAATGTTCTAAGGGTTTTTCAATTTTTATGAGTTTTCTTTTATTCTTTTTAATGTTTTTTGGTCAGAAGTTGTAAACTACTTAAATAAATATAAAATATGTTTTTTTGGAATTTTTCAAAAAGGTTTTATAATTTTTATGTATTTTCTATTGCATACGGGGACAAAAATGCATATTTTTTATTTTTTATAAATATTAAAAAGCTTCAAAAATGCAATATAAAAATATGAAATGAAAGATTGTTGTAAGAGGAAGCCGTGCGTTATTTTGGGGTTTTTTTGAGATTATAGATGCATAAAATAAATAGAGACAACAAAGAGAAACTACATTACTAGCAATAGCTTTTTTGTAAATGGTAGAAAGCTTAGGGGCCAAAGTGCAATTTCTACAAAAAACTTATAAATAAATGTTAAAGTTACAGGACCAATTGTAAAAGACAAAGCCACAAGGGGCCCTCCTGCAAAATAGCCCAAGTCACATGTATAAGCACATGGACCACATGTGAAGGCTAAAACGCAATACTCAAAAACCTAGGGTCTTCCTTCCAAAATGTCCCAAAAAATTATAACTACATTACACAATTTCTGGACTTAACACAAATATTAACAAGCCGAAGGGCTAGGCTGCAAAATGCCACCTCACGTAAAGCGTTACTTGAGGTGACATGGCCTAGACTTGGATGTAATTCAACAAAGTTTGAGGGTCAACTTATAAATATTACAAAAATATATAAACGAAATATGGAAGATTAAGTGCTATTTAGTAAATACAAAATGGTGGGGGAAAGGTTGCAAAATACCCACACCTACGCAGGAGCGAACGGTCCCGATCCTGTCACTAATGCCACGTGTCCTTCTCTCGCACGCCGATGCCGCTTCAATTTCGACGGCCACGATTAGATCCTCTGATGGGATTCGATGGCTCAGGCTCCACGAGATTGGACGACTTCTGAATGGCCTCCAAGAACACGACCAAAATCGACGATGGAGAGAGGCTGAGGACGAACTGGCGAAGAACACCGACGAGATGAACTTCAACGAGCCTGATCGGCCTCCTCCAGCCTTCCTTCAAGATCCAAAATGGCCGGATGGACTCCTGCGGTGATTCTCCAGATGCTGGTGGTGTCAAAAGGAGCTGGCACCCACCAGAGCTCTCCCACAACGGCGAGGCCGTATACGAGGCCCATGTGGCTCTAGCATGGGGCAAAATCGCCTCCACGCAACTCTTTCAATCCAAGTAAATGTAAGAGATGTTAATACGGTCGGGGGAAAAATGCCCCAACCCTCCAGAGGGTGAAAAGAGGCGCACGACAGCTGGGCGAAGCCTCTCCGACGAACGGCGGAGAAGAAGAGGCTGTGGTCTTGCTCTTTGCGGGAGCAAAGTGGATGGAGGTGTGTCAGGTGATAAGGGAACAATGAGAGAGAGAATGGAGGTGCTAGTGGATTCAGAGCGTGATTGATGTGGTCAAACATGAGCGGAAGAGCTGGAGCTCCAGCGATCGAGAGATTTCGGAGGTTTTGCACGAAATGAAAGAGATTTGATGCAATAAAAAATCTACACTACTCTTCTGCACTCTAAGGAATTCAAACAAAAAATAATGGGACAAGAAGCTCGCTGGGGGCACGTCGGAGGCAAGCTTTGGCGAAGTGACTCCGACGAACTAGACCAGCCTCGATTCAACGCCAAACACCAGTAGAAGATCCGCAAAGTCCTCCCGTTGTCACCAGGGAGACCAGGGGAATTTTAAATGTATGGAAAATTGGCGGAAGAGGGATCAAAAATCAAATAGAAGATTGGATGTGTTTATACACGTTGACGTGTGGCTCCAAAGGTCGAGGGAGATCGGTCGAATCCATGATCCAAAGCCCAAGGAATCACTACAATGTGAATCAACGATCGAAGGAGATAAAAAGTCATGAAGGGATCGAAGCCAAATGTGAAAGGCGTGGCCTCGAAAAATGCACAAAGTCGGGACAAAACCACGCTCTGACAGGGGACAGACCTCGGTCAGAGAGTTAACCGAGGTCAACCAACAGGCCAATCTGCTTGATCCACGTGGACCAGTCTGGTTGGTCCACGTGGACCAACCAGAAAAATCCTTGGCAAAAAAATTTGTAAATTCGTTTAAAAATAATAAATAATTTCATTAATCTTATGTTATAAAAAACATATTTATTATTTTCTAAAGTATTTTATTTTAATTTTTATTTAATTTTCATGGGTTAAAATTACAAGTTGCCTTTTAAGGGCTATATATAGGTATATTTATCTATATATTTTAATTTTTTATTTTTATTTTGTATTTTAAATTTTATTAATTAGGTTTATTATTTTATTTATTTATAACTTAATTTTGTACACTTGAATATATTTTTATTTCATTTTCTGATGTTATATACAATTAAATAAATAGTTGTATTATCTATATAGGTATACTTATAGGCAATTCATCTATGTATTTTCTATATATATATTATCTTTGCATTTTCTTTATGTTTTTATTCCTATTTTAATATGCACATTTATGATAAATAATATTTGAAAAATTATAAAAATATAAAATAATGAATAATAAATAAAATGAATTTTTTAATTGATATAAGTATACCATAGGGGTCCAGAACCTAACTTTCAAACCGTAACTCCAAAAAAATATGAAACCACCTTCATTAAACAACTTATTAAAATTTATATACAATTAAAGTGATTTTGATATATTTTGAGCTTTTATTTGAGAGATATCGGTCTGGGAAGTTGGGATTTTGGAATCTTATTCATATCATATTTTGTTCACTGTGTAATATTTATTGTACGAAATAAATTTTATATTTTCTATATTTAATTATCTACAACTTTCGTGTTCAAAGCTTTTTTATTTGAAGTATAAAAAGTGATATTACAAATATGTCCCAAAAATTAATAAAAATGAATTAAATAAGAGGAACTTTTATTGTATTTTGGCCCTTATCTCCCCTACTTTATTCCGGGTTGACCTAGTTATCGAGATGCCTAGGTCTTGGGGTTTCGGGTCATAAAATATTTTAATATTTTATTCCTTTTATTTTCTTTTCTTTATTCTATAATTTTGGCTTTAAAAACTATATTTTATACACATTTTGTACACAAATGCATAAATGCTAAAATGCATGAATTAATGATATCTACACACATTTACTAGGGTTTTTAAGGCCAAAATGATATAATAAAGATGATGAAATGGAGATTCATCAGTATCGAATACCATCCTTTATATTCCTAATGAAGTAGCACTCTATGGTGCAAGATTGTAGCTTGCTTGCATCCATGACATGGTTATGGATTAAGAAACCCTAAATCCTATGTGTCCAACACTAGGCTAGGTTCTAAACCATATCTTATGATGTTTTTTAGATTTGCAGGGAGTCTTATTAATGATATATATTGTAATCTCTACCGCATATATACATGGAAATTAAGAGGTAATTATGCTAATATTCATTATTGGTCAAATTATGTCACACATGATCCAATTGCATCTCCTTGCAACCCTATTGAGTATAGGTGTATTAGGAGGAGTGAGAATAGGAATGATATTCCTTTCTCCATAAGGTGTTCCTTTATTTAATTTAATCTGTACTTGCCACATTGGTTAGATCAAATTAATTTCTTCTTCCTTCAATCTTTGGTTCTAAACCAAATAGTGAAATCTTTGAACATTTCAAAGGTTTCAAATGTAAAGGGAAGATTTCTCATATCACAAATAATCATCAATATATATTGCATATCATTAACGTTTATTATGATATAGATGATCCACATACATCAATATGTATGAGATCCATCATGCCTTGGCATCTAACACCATTCCTAGATAAAGGTTCATTGGACATTTTAACTTTGAATACAATATTCACAAGTATAAAAGATTTGAAATTTTAGACAGACTAAAGTTTCATCTCTTACTAATCTATTGATCTCATCAACAGACATATATCCAAGGCTTGATGCCAGATCATTGTCACATGATCTTCATCCTCCTATTGATTTTTTAAGGTTTAAATTTTTAGTATTTGGAAATGTTAATGAACCATTCATTAATTTTCTAATTTAGTAGAGTCCTTTTGATTTTATATCACTGTCTGAAATATATCCATCATAACTCTTTATGATAGGTCTATTCCAGAATGCATGTTTATTTACAACATTTAGAAATGAACAATGGAGGAATGTATTCCAATATCTAGCTCATAGAGACATTCTCTAAGACTAAGGGCTCTCTCCTACTGAAAATATGTAGTCTATCTATCCAATAAATATTGTTGCAACCATTGTGTCAACATCCATGTGGATGACTACTAAACCTTAAGATCAAATTTTCTAGTCTTTTAAAACATATGCAACCAATTTTCAAGTGGTATTAGAAGAATGCGATACAATTATCAAACTTTGATCTTATGTAATAAGCAAGTCAATTTCAATGGTTATGTGTAGATGTATATATGCTGATGCACTATCCGAGTCCTCTATGGATCCTAGATAGTCTACATAGTCATACTATCAATGCATCACCTTGTTGCAATAATGGCATTCATCCAACTCTTTTGGATGTCACATGTGCGGATATCACATAAGTACAGTCAACTCTTTGACTTTCCTTCTTACTTGGGTCAAACCCATGCTTCCACTGTGCTTCCTTCATCCATAAACAACTCTTTCTTAACACAAAGAATTTCTTATGTTGAATTCAAAATTTTTCAATATAAGAGCATTTAAACATTTATACATGCTTCATTTAGTTCATATAATATGAATATTATGAAGCTTCATGAATGACTTGAGTATAGACTGTATAATGATGACACTCAGTGTATCTACATCCATCTAAACTCGTAAAGACTTTTGGTTCAGGTAGGTACTCAAACATTTTGAGTACATTTTCTCTTCTTGAGCCATCATTCTTCATAATGCAGTGAACCATATCATTCATGATAAAATGTTGAGAGCACATATGTATGCCAAATATCTTAGGTTTTGTAAGGATTTTCGATAATTATGATCATCATTGACATGATACTTTCAAAGTACAATCGATGAGAAATCAAGACTAGAGAGACATACAAACCCAAGGTTGATGTCCTATTGTTTTTCTAATTGTCATTCCTCATTATTATGTGAAAACTTGCACATTGCAACCACATACATTATCTATACAACTGCAAGTACAATATCTTGATCATGGATCCAATACATGATATTTTACTGGTTATTATTAAGTATAGTTTGAGTGAGTTTAATGCAAAACATATGAAATAAGAAATATTTGCATAAATACAGATTTACTTTGATTAAAGATTTTTATATCAAAGTTGTCTTGCTTTGTAAACTCTGAAAGTTCATTCCCTTATTCACTTTTAAATTAAGATGCATACTTACAGCTATATCTCTAGCAAGATCTTGGTCTCCTTTTCTACCTTTGCTACATCCCAATAATATGAGAACTATAACTTGGGTAAAAAGAAGAGGGTACACATTCTGTCTTGTAAGTCCAACTTGCATTTCCCAATTTGGTATCTAACACCCGAGCCACCACCCATAAGTTGATGTTAACCCATCGTAAATTGAATAAATCATCAACATGAATTGAACTCACTATGCACAATCCAATATCACCTGAATAATACAAGGAATCAATATTGGGTTCACTATGCATATGGTCTTACTCTATTGAGAAGCAAAGATCCTGATCCATGTGTGCTTGTATGCAAGAGATGTCACTTCGGACATACATTTCCTATATACAATCCATGGTGACGGAACCCTTTGCCTTGACGGGAGACCATGGATGTCACTTATGTGATCCTCCAAATCATGTTTAAATTTTAATTAATTATTATTAATCATATCTACATAATTAATTATTATAAGGGAAATAGTACTTTATTCCTAATAAAGTGTTTTAATTGGATATAATTAATTTAATCATATTGTATTAATTATCAATCCAATTCAATCAACCGACAAGCAATCTTGATTATTACTTGAAGGATGATATAATCGCAAAATGTATATTATTCAAATTTTAATAATTAAAAAAATACATCACGATCATTTCAAGCATTATCCTTTCCTTACTCGCTATCATGGCCAGTACACACAAGATGTGGGACAGACCGCTCACAGAGCAACCGGCTACCCTAACAATCCTCGACTAGACACCATATCCGCGTCAGGTCAGGACAATGCGATTTGATCATTTTGTATTAGAGATGATATTCAAACATTCAACCAAAGTTATACCATATGGTACTTATAAAAATCATTTTGATTAATATAATAAGGAGATTCGATAAACAAATCCCCAATCCAATTCAAGTAATAATGTTTTGCATGTAAAGATTGTCCAACAACTATTATAGGATAAACTATGGTTGCCATGAACATACATTCAATGGCATGTAATGATTAATCAATTATTTTCATAATTATTAGGAATAATAATTAATCAAGGAAAATTCATAGTTACATGATTTTCATTGAATTATAAACACATCAAGCAAAGAGATTTGATGATCTAATCGTCTTTCGACACATCTCCACTTAATATGGAATATCTAGGGCAAATAGAATCGGAATCACGTCAAATAAATTTGAGAAGTTTGTTGGTTTTATTCTCTAATTAATTAGTGTTTATTCATATTTTATGATGGAAAAATAGTAAGAAAAAACATTTCTCACCGATCCATGAATACATGGAAAAAATAATTTTCCATGGCGGGAACTCTTTGAATCATTTTCATGCATTATTGGCACCAATATTATGCTACTATTTTTTAGACCTTTTTAGACATTATAAATACATTTTAATAACCCAAAAAATACTAAAAGAGTGACAAATAGTAGGTTTTTATTTTAGAGAAAAAACTAATTTAAATCTTGCATCCAATGCAAAAAAATGATTCCCACGCATCCAAGACATGAACCTTGATCACCTAGGCTTTCAGATCATATTCAAGACCTCTATCAAGGCTCTAATACAACTTGAAGATTATGGGAAAAACTTTACGCGCATCACTGAAGCATGAAGATCGCATCATATACGATAGGGAGCGACGAGTTACATTAGTTGACAGCTGAATTTGAAAATTGAACGCGATGAAACCACATGATCCAAGAATAATTCTCGAATCTTCCATCTAAACCACAAATAAGATATTGGAATACATCTTGAAGTATGGTTTTGATATGTATCTAAATTAAGAGACCTCCTGTCTAAAGTCCAATCTAACAAAGGAGATGCTTGCGAGCGCGTTGATGAAAAGAATGCTCCTCACAATCCAAGTTGATGATCCAAGAAGCAAATCTCATGATCTCATATCGCAAGATCTGATGTCTTCTTCACGAGTGAGGTGCACCGAAGGAGATGGAGATCCATGAGCGGTCAAAGCAGCGGCACAACGATGTAGCAACGACGACGATCCTCTCAAGGTTTTAGAGTAGACGACCACTGTAAGGAGAGAGAGAGGAGATATTTGTATGAGAGAGAGAAAGAGAGCTCACAGTTCTATTATCTAAAGGAAGATCTAGGTTTGCCTCTTCTTTTATAATATTTTGGGAGTCCATGGATCCTAATCTATAGTGAACACAAATCCAATGATTGAGATTGATTTGTATTTCTTTTAATGGTCATGATTTTGTGGTAAAAAATACAACAATAATTAATTTAATTGTATTTAATAATCATTAATATAATTAATTCAATCAAATCAAGATACATTAAAGGATTAGGGAAGGAGGCCCAACCCTTCCTAATATAAAGGGGGAACAACCACCTTGAATTAGGAGTCAATGGTGTTCATCCACCCTCCCTACATGGAAGGGGAGCTCCTTTTCCAATTTTATGAGAATGAGAATATCACAATATCCTTTAAATATTTACAACAACTTTTGTTGTAAATTATTTCACAAAAATCCCAAATAAAATGTAAATTACATATTCAATTAATTGTCCAATGTGAATCCAATTTGCATAAACATTTACATTGCAAATGTTATTTGTAAATATCCCTCTCTAATATGTTATAAATCACATTTATAATATATATATATGATTAATATGGATAGTGTGATCCAATTATTCATATCCTTGATAATTATATCATATTTAATTATCTTGGATCTCTATTCTCATATGTATATATAACATGAATCATTTAAATTATTTATGATAATTAAATCATATTTAATTATCAATTTCCAATGCTCACATATATTATCAACAATGAAATTATTCTTGAACTCTTTCAAGGATAATGCACTTTCTTCATGGATACTTGGAGATGGATAGGGTGATTGTACGTTCCACGTATAGTGACTTGGATAATTAGATCACACCTCAAATCCAGATCTCGGCGACCTCCCATAGATGTTTGATTAAATAAAAGCCATAAATCTAATCTTCTCATTGCATTTGAATCACATTCATTTCAATGTGCAATTCTTGGACTAAGATTAGGTTATTTCTCTACTGAGAGGAGTCACTAAAATCCAAACATGTTTCATTTCTCCCTTGGAGTGGAAGGTCGTGGTTATACAATCATTTATGATCACATCATCCTAATATATTCCTAATACGTGGAATTGGCATCGATTAGGTCGGAGTTCTATCACGGGGAAGCATGGAACCATGGGGACAATTGTCGCGGTTCATGGGCGGAGGTGGTGATGGGACAACCATTGATGCAGTCGACCGACGAGGGACCAGAGAGGAGCGTGGTGGAAGTTCGGGCCGTTACGACTTTGCCGCCTTGAATTACACACAATATTCAAGCCAAAAACGTGCCAATTCTAAGGGCCCGTTTTAAGGGTGGCGGTTTCAATTCACCAAACAGTGGTGCTTCTTTCAATTCCAATCCAATTGGGACGAGAGTTGTAAAAATTCAAAATCGTAGTTTCAATGGCACTTTTGGAGGGGACTATGAAAGAAAAAGAACGTTCTAGAGAGAGCGAGTCGAGCCATATGCAAAGGAGGCAGACATGCAAAACACCGTTGGTGTGGGTACGGGTGGAGGGGGTTCTATTATCGGATCTAGGACTGGATCCTGATGCTAGAGCAGACCCGGATGCAGGACCGAAGTCGGATGATGTGCCGGAAGTGAAGGATGGACCTGTTGATGAGGGGCAAACCGGTGATGTCTTTACATGTCGGGACTTGTGGGCAGTGCCTGTTCTTGCAGACAGTCTTGGTTCTATCGATTGCAACTGTTTGGTGGGGAAGGCAACCGGTGAGAAGGAGGGAAAGCCGGTTCAGGTCACAAGTGAGGCGAACCTGTTGGGAGGGGGAATGAAGATAGGCGTCGTTGGAAGGAAGGAGGGTAAGCATCTAGAGGGTAGGGGTGGGTGCAACTCTTGTCATGTGTGCAGGGCTCAAGATGATGTCGTAGAGGGGTTGGAGCTTGGGGTGAGCTGTGGTTTTCTCGAAGGGGCGGGGCAGATGGACGTGTGCTGGTGGGTCCGAAGGGGTTGACAGAAGGGAAGATGTCAGGAAGCTTGGTGGTTTTAGGAAGAGTGGATCGAGAAGCGCAGATTTTGACGGATCGAGAACTGGGTGAGCTAGGAATCTCGGGGGTGAGGGCTCGGAGGCTTGGAGGAAGTGGTGGGTGGCGAAGTTTGGCCCGGAAGCTCGGTGGCTAGGGGGGAATGGCAGTGGATGTGTTGGGGGGAGAGGCTGTGCTTGGCACAAAAGGGTTTGTGGTGCCCTCCTCGCAGTCGGAATAGGAACATGAGGTGGCAGGTAGAGGTGTTGGTGTCTTGGAACCGTGGTCTAAAGGGGAAATTCTGAGGTCAGCAGTTAGGCCTACGTATGGAGGTTGCAGTGAAAAGGGGGTCAGTGTTAGGTAAGTTAGAAGGAGGCGAAGGGAGGAGATCTTAGCAGAAGTAGAGCGATAGGCGATTTCTTCTCAGCCACAAAAAGATTGCAACACATTAAGGGGAAGGGAGAATCACATTACCTTGTTAGATCTAGGGTTCACAGAGTGCCTAGGAGTGGTACAATCTTGTATTCTTATGAAGAATCATCTAGTTTCTAAATGAAGTTGTTATCCTGGAATGTGAGGGGTCTCGGCATACCTGAAAATGCTTAGGGGTGCGAATCTTATTCGTGAAGCAAAGGCAGAGATCTTCTTGCTGCAAGAAACAAAATAGTCTCATAGTTTGTTAGAGGTTGGTCGCAATTTGGGTTTTGGGCAACTAGTTGAAGTTTTAGAGATGGAGGCACAAGGTGCAGCAGGTGGAATGATCACGGGATGAAGGAGGTGTTTGAGGTGATTGCGGAATGGAGGTCTACTTTCTCACTCTCAATTCGCCTCAGACGTTAGGCAGATGGTTTTACGGTGATGAATGTCTGTGGGCCCTATGACAGTGGGAGGGGTTCATTAACGATAGACTTGATGCAGATGTATGCAACCAAGTAGATGGGGTGTGTCTTGTGGGGGGGGGAGATCTCAATATTACGTTGCTTCCCAAGGACCGCTCACGAAGGGGTGGAGGGAGGGATGCTGGTTCAACGGAGTTTCTAGAGATGACACATTCTTTGGGGTTAACAATTAGCTATGCAACAGGTTGTGCTTTTACATGGTGAAACGCGAGGGCAAGATCGAGGTTGGACAGATTCTTGTTATCCATTGAGGGGGTGGAGAGATTTCTGTTGTCTCGGTCTTGGGCTCTTCTGCGGGCTCACTATGATCATACGCCTATTATATGGTCGTCGGGTGAGGAGGAAAGGAGAAGATTCCTCTTCCGCGTTGAGCGGTCTTGGATGTTGGAAGATTGTTTCAAGGAGTTGGTAGTGGATTAATGGAGAAAGTGGAATCCGACGAGGTTGGCGGTTATCCGGTTGGTAGCTAAATTGGGACTGCTCAAATCATTCCTAAAAAAGTATGGAGGAGAGGTGAAAATGAAAAGAAGAGAGAAGAGATGCTAGGCTCAGGAAGGTTTGGTTCGTCTGGATGACATTGACGATCTTAGAAGTTTATGCCAGGAGGAGTTGGCGAAGAGATCCAGACTTATGGAGGAGATTTTAATGGAGCACCGAAAAGAAGAGATGGAGTGGAAACAAAGGTCTAGAAAGAAGTGGCTGTGAGAGGAGGATGCTAATACCGAATTCTTTCACACCATGGCATCCGATAGGAGGAGGAATCATATTCTGGAGCTTGAGGTTGGGGGGCTGAGGCTTTCCGAGGAAGCACAGATTGGCAGCGCAATAAGAAGGCATTATGTTGAGGCGTCACGGAGAAAGCAAGGGGTAGGAAGGGGTGGTTGGGAAAGGGGGTGAAGACTTTGACAAAGAGAGATGCAGATAAGCTGGTCACACCGTTTACAGCAAATGAGGTGAAGAAAGCAGTTTGGAGACTGAATGCGGAAGGGGCGCCGGGGGCGGATGGGTTTCCGATCTTCTTTTACAAAGAGTTTTGGGATCTCTTGAAAGGTGAGATCCTAGAGGTGCTTGAAGAGTTCAAAGAAGGATATAGGGGTTTCGAGAAGGTTAACAGAGCAATGTTGTTTTTGCTTCCAAAGAAAGATCATCCCGCTAGGGTAGAAGATTACATACCGATTGCTCTCTCGAATGGGATTTACCTAATTGTGGCAAAAGTGCTGGAAAACATGCTTAAGGGGGGCATGGACTCTATTGTTCTGGACGTTCAGTCTGCGTTTATTTTGGGATGACAAATGACAGATGGGATAGTCTTGGCGTCAAAGATCTATTTAGAATGGAAACAAAAAGGTTTAAAGGGGTTGTTGTGGAAGATAGATTTTGCCAAAGCTTGTGACTGTGTGGACTAGAACTTCATGTGGTCATCGCTGAGGAAAAGAGGGTTCACAGATGTGTGGATTGAATGGATGAAAAGATGTATCACTACATCTTCTTTCTCGATCTTAGTGAATGGTCTACCGGAAGGCGGCTTTCTCCAGCCACAAAGAGGTGTTTGACAGGGATGCCCTTTAGCGCCCATGCTTTTTGTTCTGGTGGTGAATGCGTTGGCGGTTTTGTTCAAACAAGCGGTAGATGGAGGCTGGTGCGAAGGCTTTCATCTTGACGAAATCTCCACACCTCTCCTGTAGTATGCATACGATACAATTCTTTTTCTTGGTGGTTCAGATGAGATGAGCCGCAGAGTGGCTCAATTGCTGGACATCTTTAGTAACTTGTCTGGGCTTGAGATAAATCAACAGAAATCGATGGTTATCACTTTTGGGATTCAAAATGAGGATCGGATCATTAGTTGAGCTGCTTGGTTGTCCATTAAGTGTCCTACCGATCACTTACCTTGGCCTTCCTCTAGTGGCTGGAAAACTCAGGGTTGTTGATTGGGATACAGTTATCTAGAAGATTGAGCTGAGACTGGCTGGGTGGAAGGTGGTTACTTTGTCGAAGGGTGGGAAGTTGATCCTGCTGAAGCATGTTCTGTCTTCTATCCCGTGTTCTTTTTTTCAACTAGGCTGATGCCTATGGGTGTGAGAAAGAAGATTGAAAACTGATGAGAAGATTTTTCTAGTCCGACAGGAAACAATAGAAATCGGGACTGTACCCGGTGGCCTGGGAGGAGATCATGAGAAACTGAGAGCGCGGTGGTTTGGGAGTCCGGGACCTGACTTGAATGAACATGGAGTTACTAGAAAAGTAGGTGTTGTGCATTAGGGCCCATCTATGGATCTTATAACTACAGTGTTGAGAAAGATTTACGGGGTGAAAGGAGTCTTGGAAGCGAATGTCTCTCGGTATGAATCGACCTTATGGTAAGGTTTACGAAATGTTTTGCCTCTCATTTCGCATAGACTAGTGCCGAAACCTGGGGATGGGAGAGGATTCAGGCTTTGGGGGGATGATTGGACAAGAAGGCCCTTTGGAGATGCGGTTTACTAGTATCTTTGCTTTGGCAACATCAAAGGAGGCAACCTTGAGGGAAGTGGCTCAATCAGGAGAATGGAGACCACGTTTTTATGTGATCTTGTCAGATAGAAGGAGGGTGGATTTGGATAGACTAATGGATGCGGCTCCTACCCCAGTCGTCTTCTCCTAGACAAAGACCATTTCGTTTGGACGGGTAAGAAGTTCTGAGTCAAACTTTTATATAACAAACCAAGAAATGGTGAGGAATGACAAGATATTGACTTGTGTCAGGATGTGAAGATCATTTGGGCAAGCATGATACCGAACAGAATAAAAATCTTCCTCTGGTGTCTGAGGAGAGAGAAATTACTAGACAAGGTTAGGAGAGCAAGGCTTTTGAATTTTCAGGATGTGATGTGTGACATATGCGAGGAGAAGGAGGAGAAATCAGAGCATATCTTCCTCTCTTGTGGGACCTCGATGAAGGTCTAGAAAGAACTAGCGATTTCATGGGTAGATGCATGTGGCTTTTCGAGCTTATGGGAAGGGGTAAGGTAAGTAGGAGGCAGCTCCGCTGATGATCTGGCAAAACCTTTCGTGGCGCTATGGGCAATTTGACAGGCAAGAAATGAGCTTATTTTTAAAATCAGAGGTTCTATCCAGAAAATGTTGTCTCTCATTATAATGCTTTCTGGTGTTTGTCGGAGTCTAGTTAGTTATATGGTGTAACACTCCTCTTTATCTGATATAATATAAAAGTTACGTGGTGACTCCCATCTCGGAAGTTCGCCCTCTTTTTCTTTAAAAAAATTTATATTATCTGCTGTGAAATTATTTTTTGATATTTGAAATTAGCGACAAATATTATATTTATTCATTACTATATATATATCATTAGTGATGGTCTATATAGCGATGATTATTAATTATTTTTAATGAATTGCTATTTTAAAAATATTTAACAAATTGTTAAATTACATTAATTATTAATTATTATTAATGAATTGCTTAAATTAGAGCAATCATAAATCAATATTATGATGATAAATCAGGGATTTATAAACCCACTATACTTAAGCTTTACTCAACCTCAAGTAAATAAAGAATGAATAAGTTTATTGATCCCTAACTGTGCATGTGTATATACAAGATTGTTTAATCCAAAACTCCCGATTTTAGTGAACCAAAAATTCCACTCAAGATGGTGGAATCAATGCCGTCCCTGACCTTTCATGGGCCCTAGGCAAAAGAGAAGAAAAGGGCCCCTATAAAAATAATTAATTTTTTAATTTGTAAATTTCTTATAAATAAAGTTCTTTAAATTTTAAAAAGAACTATGTATGTTTATGATCAAGGAGCATCAAACAATAAATAATGAATTAATATTATAAAAAAAAATAATTTCTACAATCGAAATAGACATCTATGAATATAATGCAACTCAAGGAACGAAAATACAAACAAAAACTATGGGAAATAGCTAGCAAAAAAAATGTACAACCTTGTTTTTTAAAGTTAGGATTCTTGATAACGTTCAAGCATAGAAGCACATATATCTATTGACTATAATAATAAAAAATAATTAAAAATCAAGAGTTTCATCTCTTAATGTTTATTTTCCATATCATATGGACCGAAAAAATATGGTTAGAGTAATAATATTCTAGCAAGAAGCACTAAACAATTAATTACAATAAAAATAATACATGATTTAAACAAACAATAAAATAATAGTTACGGAAAAATAATCAAGTCATCAGTTTTTTTATTTGACAGTGGTAATCAGGCCAATCTAATAGTTTCTATTAACAATCCAAGATCCAAACATATATATGTTAATAAAATAAATTTCAATCACAACAAGCATTAATCTTGAAACCTAAATTAAATAATAAAGATTTAGTTTTACGGAAAACAAAATAAGTTACCTAAAAAGATTATTTGATTGTTATTCACAATCCTACCATAAAAATATTCTTACAACAAATATAAAACTGATTAATGACAATAAAAATTTTGAAAAAGGAAATGTATGTCCTGTGATTGAGAAATGAGAGATGATTTTTTTTGTAAAAAAGATAACAACAATTTAAGTGGTTAACGCCACACTCTTAGTCATAAATTAAAAGCATGAGAAATTGCAGCAATGGCGGAAATCGCAAATCACAATAAAAGGAGGTCATATTTGTCTCCAAAGGACACATTTATGTTCATGTGGAGTCTTAACTTTTAAGATATTAATATGACATTCGGGAACCAAATGCTTTTTAGGCATTTAGGAATATGAACAATCAAATGACATATGTAAATTTAAATAATTAATGGACCTATGTAGCCATTTAGATATTGGATTGGTATTTGATATGGATGAACACGGATACGGATATATCCGAATATCTACTTACAGTATTCGAAAAAAAATACTAGATATGGATATCCGTATCCAATATTGATGGAATAGGGATCGTATATGAATATGGATTGCTAAATTTTTCGGATATGGATGCAGATATGGTAATTGCTTGAATATCCGGATTTGGATCCGGATATCAAAATAAAATATTTAATATTATTTTATATATTAGTTAATATAATACAAGACACGATTCCATGTTATTATATTAGTATTATATATTATATAATACAATATATCAATGATATTAATCAACTTCCGTTTATTTGGGGATGATATGAACAAAAGTTACAATCTATATCCCCCCTTTTGCTTCTGGTTAAGAATGCATGTCACCGAAGACCACCCAATGGGAACCAATGATTTCAGGTCGATTGCGCTTTCGAATGGGATTTATCTCATAGTGGCAAAAGTGTTGGCAAACAGGCTCAAGATGGTCATGGATTCCCTCATTATGGAAGGCCAATCTGCTTATATTCCAGGACGCCAAATGGCAGATGTGTTGGTTATGGCATCTGAGATATGTTTAGAGTGGAGGCGCAGGGGTACAAAGGGTGTGATGTGGAAGATCGATTTTGCTAAGGCATACGACTGCGTCAACTGGAACTTTCTGTGGGCGTCACTAAGAAGAAGAGGTTTCCCGGATAACTGGATTGGGTGGATGAAGAGGTGCGTCACCACGACCTCCTTCTCAGTCTTAGTGAATGGGCGGCCGGAGGGTGGATGGTTCCAACCTCAAAGAGGGGTACGACATGGATGTCCTCTAGCACCCATGCTTTTTGTGCTGGTAGCTGATGCGTTGGCGGTCCTTTTCAGACAAGCGATCGAAGGTGGTTGGTGTGAAGGCTTTCGCCTTGGTGAGATGTCTATACCATTGCTGCAGTATGCTGATGATACTTTACTTTTTCTTGGCGGAACGGATGAAATGGTTAGCAGGGCGGTTCAATTGCTAGACATTTTCATCAGTCTATCCGGTCTTGAGATTAACCTGCAGAAATCGATAGCAATCACTTTTGGAGTACAAAATGAGGAACGAGTTCATATAGCTGAGATGCTCCGTTGTCCGTTGGGGGACATGCCGATTACATCCCTGGGACTTCCTCTAGTGGGTGGGAAGCTCAGAATTGCTGATTGGGATGCAGTTATCCAGAAAATCGAATGGAGGCTGGCTGGATGGAAGGCGACCACCTTATCTAGGGGTGGGAAGTTGGTGCTACTGAAGCATGTGGTGTCAGCCATTCCAACTTTCTTTTTCTCCACTAGGATGATGCCAGTAGGGGTTCGAAAGAAGATATAAAAGCTGATGAGAAGATTCTTTTGGTCGGACGGGAAACAACAGAGGACGAGCATGCATCTGGTGGCCTGGGATGAAATCACAAAAACCCGTGAGCAGGGGGGGTTGGGAATCAGGGACCTGGCATGCATGAACAAGGCTTTGGTCGTGAAGTGGGCTCTGCGCATTTGGGGCTCATCTATGGACCTTGTCACAAGATTGTTGAGGAAGATTTATGGGGTGAAAGGTGAAGCAGTGGCCGCTTCTACTCGTTATGAATCTTCTTTGTGGAAAGGGGTTCGTGAAGTCCTGCCAACTATATCGGGTAGGCTTTCGCCGAAGCTGGAGGATGGGAGAGGTTTTAGATTTTGGAGGGATGATTGGACGGGGGAAGGTGCGTTAGAGATGCGCTTTCCAAGACTCTTTGCAATGGCAATGTCGTAGGAGGCCACTTTATGGGAGGTTGCGTATTTGGGAGAGTGGAGACCAAATTTTAATGCGGTGCTCTCAGAAAGAAGGATTGAGGAGATTAAAAGCGGCGGTTCCTTTCATTGAGAATTTCTCTCAGATAAAGGATCACTATGTGTGGACTGGAACAAGATTCTCAGTCAAACAATTTTATGGGGAGTTGAGGAATGGAGGAGGGGGACAGGATCTTGATCTTTGTCAGGACGTGAAGATTATGTGGGCTTGTAGGATACCAAACAGGATAAAAGTATTCCTCTGGTGCTTGCGGGGAGACATGCTTTGTGACAAAGTGCGAAGATCTAGACTGCTGGGTATCCAAGAGGTGACCTGTGACAGGTGTGGAATACATATGGAGAACTCAGAACACAATTTCTTCAAATGTGAGACATCAGCGAAAGTATGGAAAGAAATGGCAATTCCATGGGTGGATGCAGATAGTTTTTCAGCATTCTGGGAAACTATAAGAAGGGTTCGAGGCAATTCGTCGGACGATGTCACTAAACCATTTGTAGTGTTGTGGGCTATTTGGTTAGCGAGAAATGAGCTCATTTTCAAAAACCAATGATTTTACTCAGAAAATGTTGTGTCACATTGTAAATCTCTCCTTAGTATGTGGGAGTCCAGGTAATCCATCATGTAATTTTTCTTTTGTTTAAATAAATTTTATGCGGTGACTCCCAAGTCGGGAGATCACCCTTTTCTTTCTCAAAAAAAAAGAATGCATGTCACCTCGACAATCCCTTTTGTCAGGATGCAATTTATTTATATTTAATTATCAATTTTTAAAATCATTGTAAACTTTGATTAAATATCAATTCGAATTCGTATGTGATCATTAATAGACCCGTATTTGGGTTCCATGTTTATTGGATCCATATTTGGATTCACACTTTCATTGGTTCATATTTGGATTAGCTCTTTATTTAATCTGTATTCAAGTTCGCTCTTTATTCGATCCATATTCAGATTCGATAAATATCTTATTCGTATCCGTATTTTTAAGGATGTGATTTCCTTAATGCATATCCGAATCAGATCCGTATCCGTATTCGATAGAGATGAAGTGAATATGGATATAGAATAGGCATATTTGATCCGTATCTGATCTGTTTTCATCCCTAGTATTTAAAATAAAAAATAAAAATTAACTATATGTAGCCAATTTAAAGATGGACCCCGAAATTACGGGGCCCGGGCCGTGGCACCCCGAGACAAGGCTCACGGACGGCCCTGGGTGGAATTAATGTTTAACTTCGAATACGAGATTAACCAGTCAAACTGACCAATCCGGTCCAAGGTTTTGAATGCCTAAAACATTTTACTTTGATTTTGAGTTACGATATATACAGGAATTAGAGCTAATGATGAAACTTATTTGAAATTCCTGTCGAGACCAGGATACATCATTACCTTCTATATCAAATTTACGTCGTAAGTACATTGACAATCAGCCGAAACTTTGATACAATTGACGGGGAATATTAAAAAGGATGGTTTTGAAATTGATCTACATAACATTTAATTAAGGTTCAATAGACTGGAAGTTCTTAGAGAAATAATTATTTATTATGAAACTTGAGACATTATTATCTACTAATTAGTTAGAGTCGTTATCTAACATGGCCTCCACGTTCTGCAATCCACTGTTTAATGCGGCCCTTTTAATTAATCTGTTGCTTCCAGAGAATCGAATCTTAATCTAAACAAAGTTATTATCTCGTCTACATTGAAATTGTCGAACACTAAAATAACGAAATATTTTAAAAGGAAAAGATGGAATCGAGACGTGCGCAGATGTACTTGATGTAAATTAATTATTATCATATCACTATCTAATTGGTTATTAATTTACAATAGGATATGCAGGAAAACCACGATGCTGGCAGATACGAATTCTTTATTTTGAGGGTAAATAGTATATAAATGCCCAATTGTTTGTGTAATTAAGAAATTATCGGTAGTGTGAGATCGTTGAATAAAAAACGCGAACCGCCTTAGTACTAACGAAGAAATCGATCCTAACATTCAAATAAAATGTTGTAATCCTTCGTCTCCCTCAAAGTCAGTGGTCCATGCTAAACAAAGTTTTTATTTGTTCGTTTCGTCTCTAATAAATTTAAAAGAAGAAGTATATAAAGAAAATTTCCAATGGACAAAATGCTCATTAGAATATACTGACCGTTCAAAGAAAACCATCGAGATAAAAGCCCTTCTCCGGTGATTTCGCAAAGAGTTTGAAACATTCATCAAAGATCGCCAAGCCTCCGTGTTAAAAGAAAACCACTAGCGTTAAACAGGTTTAGTCAACGGTTAAGTATAACAACTATCGTTGGAAAATAGTCTATCTTCAGAGATTGCGTACCACCGAGGAAGAACAAACTTAAAGACGTCAATATGTCACGATAATTTCCCTCGGCTGCTGCAACGATTTTGACTGTTATAAGGAACAGCTGATGTAAGTCAGCATCCACCTTATTAAATAAATATGTTCTCTTGCTTGATTAAAAAATACTTTCCAACAGGTTAACAACCGCTGAGGAATATGACAGATACTGAGATACGTACATCAATGGTTATATATTTGCATCGTCGGCAGTCACGGAACCGTTTAGAATGTATTAGGTTTTATACGCCACCGAAGCTCCCTCTTTCCAACTTTAGACCTGCAGCCGACCTCTTATAATATAAGACGAAATATATATTTTTTAAAAAAGCTTGCTTCTTCTTAACTCAACTTTGGTTGCTAACTCACTTGGTAGAAGAGAAGATTAGCAGTCATAACTAATTTATAATACCATTACATAGTAGTTAGCATGGACTCAATTGGTTAGAGTGTTGGTCTATCACACTAGAAGTTGCGTTATCGATCCCCTTTTTTCCCGTCCCGTACTGCTTGCTAACGGTTATCAATACGATGCGATTGACATATAAGCCAACGTTAATAGTAGATCCAAGTTCGCAATAAAAGAGCTATGTTTCCAAACAGATTTGTCCATCTCTAATGGGAATCACATTGTAACATCTCAAGCTTAGGTGTACGATCTGCTGTCGAGGAAAACTGATCCTGACAATTTGTTGGGTTCGGACCCGTTGACAATCATCCAAAATGCTTAAGCTCAAGTTGCCAAGTAGTAATCCCCACCACTTATAATCCATACCTACACTCCGTAAGTTTTAGACGTGGGACTACCATTGGATGTCGGGGTAATACACACATTGTGATTCATCACCTAATCTTTTTTTTCGTTTCAACTGATCTTCCACAAGGAATAAGTAGAAGTTGTGACGATGGTGGTGAACGCGCACATATTCGATTCACACCTTTTGAATTATAGAGTATGTGTACGATTCGCTCCAGACAGCCAAGTGACTTTCCGTGTATGTAAGGACTCTAGCAAATAAGTGATAGAGAAAGCCATCTAGTTGATCACCTAGTCTCACTCAACCCGACGCATTACTGTTTACATATGCACTGAGACTCACTTATGGGTGTGGAGTCCTTAATGAATTCAACGATGGTTAAAAAAAGAGCACAAAGAGTAATGGATAGTTCGATTGGTAAGGGTAGTAGAATCTTCAAAGGCGAACGAAGAAGGACTTTAGATCTTCTCAAAGAAGATCAAAAGGAGCATGGAATGATGTCTTCTATGTTCGAGGAGCGAAGTCTTCTGCAACTATTGATAAGGGGCATAACAAGGGTTATCAACCCCTCACTCGCTATGACCAGCCACTTATATAGTTTAGAAAATCATGACATTGATCAGAGAAAGACATTTTTGAAAGATCTGACATGATTTGTAGACATATCATTGATATTCCCATGCCCTTTCTGCTACTAAGCATCTTTGCTTGGAAGATTTGTGGGCTAGTTGTCCCACAAACAAAGGAAAATTGCACGGAAGTCCGAGGACCTTTAGTACCATACCCAAATCCCTTTCTACTTGTTTTCGCACCATGCGGCAACTGCCCTTGTCCCTAAGGATACATTCAATTGTTACTTACCCGGTCCTCAATCTTTGTAAACAAATCCGCTAAGACTCTCAACAACAAAATGTCATTGTTCCCATGACTTTTTGAAATATATTTATATTCAGATGAGATTTTTGTGCTAGGACTTGAGGCTCTATCCTAGTCCATTGCTCATAAAATTGGCAAGAAGCCAAGATCTAGGGTAAAGATTGGGGTTGCACAAAGAAGTAGCCTCCGCTTTTCCCTAACTTAGTTGCTTTGATAACACTCTCCCTCTCTCGATGCTCATCCATGACTCTCTTCATGGTGATCCTCCCTCTCTCTATATGTTCATCCATTTACCAACACTCCTCCTCGATGCCCCCCTCGTCTCGCATGGACACTTGTCGCTCCTTATTTTCTCCAATGATGTTATCATTATTTAGTTTATTTAGATTTTATTTTTATTTCAAGTTTAGGTATAGTTTTATTTTCGTTTGTATAGTTAATGTTTTTTTGTTATTTTCTCAATGTGACGTGGTTGTTGATTAGTTTGTTTCTTAACATGTGTGTGTTAGCATGGGGAGTGGTTGTGAGTAGATGTGTTTCTATGGTTTGGTTGTAAGTGTGGTTGTGATTGGGTTAGTTTGTTGTGAAGGGGCCTGTGAGAGGTTTATTGTGTCAGGAGCATGTGAGTAAACATGGACAAAATTCAAGCCGAATGGGCTCGGATTCCCATGCCTCCCGGCACAAGGTCCTAACCAAGCCCGTCCAGATGCAATACTTCAATACGCAAGCCATATATGAGTTGTTCCAACCCCTGGGTCACTAAAAGTCATTTTGTATATATTAAGTTAATTTATGAAAAACTAACTCAAGTATTACATGTGTTTCTTGATTAATTATTTTATAAAATCTAATGTAACAATAATAATGCAAAAGTAACCATGAAAAATATTGTAATCAATTTTTTAAACATATGTGTTATCATTTTTTAATAATTTTTATGTTTGCCAACATGGCCGAGTTACGGGGTGCACGACCTGCTCATTTAATAGGTGAGCCAATGAGTGGGTCAGGTCGGGCTAACCCATACGCCATTTTTTTGGGGGCAAGTGTGACCCATTAGAGGGTTACAAATGCGAGCCCAAAGTATATTTTGACCACAATGACCTAATGTAAAAAAAGATAATTCTTTATTACAATGGTCTAAGCTTCATATAGCCTGCATATCTTGGTGGAGACTGGGCTAAACTGACCAACCATCACAGGAGATGTAACTACAATGGTCACATTCCTCTTCTTTTGTCATTCTTTTGGCTTCCCTCTCTTTCTCGTTATACACTGTCATGTATTTGGAATGGTCGGGTTAGTCCCATGCTTAAGAAAGAAGTGCTAATCATGACCTATTTTATTTATCAAGGAGATCACTCCAAGTCAATTTTCTTCATAAAATTTATTTTTAGTAATGTGTACTAAATAATAAAAATAATTCCTAACTTATATCACTATAGATATCAAGCTACAACTAGAAGAAAATCCATAAAAATCATATTCATGGAGAGCCCTCCGTTAAAACGGGTTCATAAATCACAAGACAAGAGACTGAGAAGATAGAATAGGTCCACAAAGTCATATCATAAGTAACTTCAACTCAAGTCAATGGACAAAACTCTGTAAGGATCTTGAATTGCTCATGGAGGATGAATTTTAAATATTAAACCAACGAGTCAAAAATAGTTGGATTCAGGAAAGAGACAACAACACAAAATTATGCGTCAATGCAAAAAGGTAGAAATTACATTCTAACTTTCTAGAATACCCTTGGAGTATTACACATTGATCTTTACAACATCTCTAAAATAGCCATTGACTTCTACCAAATGTTAGCCATGTGAGCTCAAGGTGAACCATTCCTACAATAAATGTTGTTGTAATGTTTGATATATCGATACAAGTTATTGATTTATTTCACTCCATGTCTGAGATTAAATGAATGAATGCACTATAAGGTCCCTTAGTACTATTAGGGTTATGTACCATGGCTATCTTAATGATCATACAACTGTTAATTCAATTGTTGAATCATAAAGGTTGGTACTTGGATAAATATCTAAGGAGTTAGATTGAGGACTCATCAAGTACTGTCAAATGATTACTAAGAGATGATCTCCAGCATGAGAAGGAGATGTCAATCCTTCTCTATAGGCCGATATTTGACTAACCCTTTATGCAGGTCATCTGCATAGGAATCGAGATTTAGAGATGTCAGACAATTTAGGTCAAAGAGTAGACTTAACGAGATCGAGATAACCACATCATGTGTTGTATGTTATCACAATATAAGCATGCATCTTCTGACTGGAGACGAATGTATTGTTATATATCTAAGTATGTACATTTGGCAGACCGATAGGTTGATGGTCCAATTAAGATCTATACACAATGAGATTGTATGCATACAATAGCATATGAGTAATACAATCTCTCAAAGGGATCATACAAGTTCACTTGTGAATCAGAAGACATGATCTCACTCATGAGGTATTGGGACTGATTAAATTCCATGCAAAGTCGACTTACTTTGAAAGCATGACAAGAATTTGTAGGTATGATGTATGATATTGGAAAGCGTAGTGATAAAACCATTAAGATGACAGTGTAAAATCGATCTTTATCTTCGGGTTTATTTTGTGTCTTCCAATATGCAGTATATACAGGTATTAGGAATACCTGAGGGTAAGGTGATCATAAATGATTGTATAACGATGATGTTTCCATTTATAGGAAGTGATGAAACTAGTCTGGATTTTATTAACTCTTCTTATTAGGGAAGTGATCTGATCTTTGTTCAAATGTTGGACATTGATCTGAATGTGGTTCAGATGCAATGAGAAGATTAGAACTACAGTCTTGATTTAATCAAAAATATATGAGAGGTCCTTGAGATATGTATTTGAGACGTGATCTCAATATCCAAGTCATTATACATGGAACACACAATCTCCATGTCCTTATATTCAAGTATCTGTGGAGAAAACGTATTATTTTTGAAAGAGTTCAAGAATAATTCTGTTGATAAATGTAAATGTACGCATTGAAAAATGAATAATTAAATATGATTTGATTATTATGGATATGAATAGTATTGATAACGCTATCCATATTAATCACATGTATTATAAATGTGATTTATAATATGTTAAAGAGAGCTATTTGTAAATAACATTTATAATTTACATGTTGATGTAAATTGGATTCACATTGGATATTTAATTAAAAATGTAATTTACATTTTATTTTAGGTTGTGAATGTGATTCACAAATTCCCAATGACATAATTGATATTTCACAAATTAATTTGATATTATTTCATGAAATAATATACAATAAAAGTTGTTGTATATAATGTAGGATTATATGAGATATTCGATCTCATATAAAAGGAAGAAGGAGTGCACATTCCTTTCAAGAAGGGTGGACGACGACCTTGATTTAGACTCAAGGTGGCCGTCCTCCCTTGATTGGAAGGAGCATTCTCTCCTTCCTAATCCAACATGGTATGATATGCTGATTTGATTGAATTAATTTATATTTATGATTTATTCAATATAATTTAAATTTAATTAAATTAGTTATTGTTGTATTTTTACAATGAAATCATGTCCACTTAAAGAAACACAAATCAATATCCACCATTGGATTTTTATTGTTCATGGATTGAGATCCATAGACTCCCAAAATATTATAAAAGAAGAGGCAACCTAGCTCTTCATTTTATAACAATTAAATAGTCTCTCTCTCCTCATCGTCGTTGACATACCATTGTGCTGCCGCTTTGAACTCTCATGAATATCTGTATCCTTTGGTACACCTCGCTCGTGAAGAATACGTCGGATCTCATATGATGTGATTAGGAGATTCATCGCTTGGATTATCAACATCTATAGCAAGGATCAAACATTTTATCAACGCGCTCGCAAGCGTCTCCTCTGTTGGATCGGACTTTAGACATGAGGTCTCTTATTTTAGAGACGCAATCACAACCACACTTCAAGAGATATTCTGATCTCTATTTTCTGGTTTAGATGAAATGATACGAGAAACATTCTCGGATCATATGGTTTCATCATTTTTTTAAATTCCGCTGCACTGAGCAATTAGTGCGACTAATCGCTCCTGATCGCATATAATGTGACCTTCATGCTTCCATGACACACTGATGATTCTCTCTATAACCTTTATTTAACCTAAAGCTGGTCAACATATCCCTATAACCTTAATAGCTCACTAGTAGGCGAGCTAGAAAACCCTGAAGGTCTTAAAGTTCTTATTAATGAAGAAGAAGCTTCCAAGTGATTTTTAAATTGAAGTATCTAAAAGATCCTAGAACAGATGGCTATATTACAAAATTTATCAGAAACATTGGAACATCATTAAGAGGAACTTAAAGAGTACGAGTCACAAATTGTTCTTGGACGATTTTGATTTTAAGGAGCTAAAATCTGTTAACAACTCCATAACCAGGCTTTTCTTCAAGAAGGGCAACCTACATGATATAATAAATTATAGTCTCATAGTTTGATCGACATCCATATACAAATCTTATTCAAGATCCTAACTAACTATTGGGCTCCCAAACCTCGGGAACTCATCCCTCCTTCAAAATATGCATTTCTAAGTGAGTGTGGTGCCTCTTATGCTTTTGGTATCACATATGAGATAATTATACTTTGGACCTAGAACAACACAAAAAGTATATTGTTCTCAAGATCTACTTGAAAAAAGCCTTCAACACTTTAAATTGGGCTTCTATTGATAAAGCCCTTATGATAACCATATTCCGGACAAGTTTACTTATTTGTTATTTTCCATTACAATATGATGAATCATCAATTGGAAATAATAATAGTTCTCATTGTAAAATGGGCCAATCGACAATCAACATACCCGAGAGAAGATCTCCAAGAAGAGTTATCAGTTTTAATTTTTACTTGGGTAAGTCAAGGATCGAACAAAGGGACATGAGAAAATTATATAATTAAATTTCAGAATAAACTAATTATTTAGGAAGTTTATATGTTCTATGTCAAACAAATAGCAAGGAAAGACATAATGTATGCATATTTTTAAGACATTTTTGGTGCTACTATTTTATAAGACAACCAATAGTACAGTATACTCACAAAGACATACAACAAAAAATATACTCCTAATTTAATAAAATAAATACTTGTAAGTTCAAATAATTAATTAATGGTAAATCAATGTCAAGAAGAGATCAAATAAAACTAAGTCCAATTTATTTTTTTAGTAATGAATAAGGTTGACAGAAAAATAGATTCTATAAAATTAGTGCGAAAATTTATAGATCAAATCAGTGATTTAATTAAATTTAGGCATTTTTACCCGACAAACCCTATAATCTTTTCCAATTACCTCTACGACCTTTGAAACATCGTAATTCCTCCCCCGACATCGTAAACTTGGTCCGTCTTACACAACAAACCCTACCGTCAATTTTAGCTATATTTGAGTCAATTACTTGAGTTAGTCTTGAGTTAACCTAACCAATTTACCATCACGGTTAGGATTAGCCAAAACAATTAAAAAAAGGAAAAAATCCTGCAAAGTAGACCGACGGGGGGAGAGCAGGGAAGCAACATCCGGGGAGGGGGGGGGGAGCGCTCCATCGGCTGAGAGGGGGAGCAAGGAGCGCGACGACAGTAGCATGGGGGGGAGGGGGGGACTCCATCGGCAGGGTGGACTCCATGGGGGGGAGCAGGGAAGCATCATCGGTGGGGAGGGGGTGGGGGGCTCATCGCCTGAGAGAGGGAGCATGGAAGCAACATCAGTGGGGGGGCATCGCCTGAGAGCAGGAGCAGGGAGCAACGACGATCAGGGGGAGGGGCCTCCATAGGCAGGGAGGACTCCAAGGGTGCAACGACATGGGGGGGGGGGCTCCATTGGCAGGGAGGACTCCAAGGGTGCAGTGGTGCGGGGGGGTGGGGGGACTCCATCGGCAGTGAGGACTCCAAGGGTGCAGCGGCGCAGGGGGGGGGGCAGGGAAGCAACATCGTCCGGTGGGGGGGACCTGGGCAGGGAGATTGGGTTCATACGGACCATTCGAGCAGAGGAGGAGGGAAGGAGCTGGGCACGGGGCTCGTCGACGGCCGGGGGGTAGAGCAAGGATGGAGGAGCTGTTCGCGAGGCTCCTCGACGGTGGTAGTGGCAAGACTCAAAGCTTGGCGTTGGCGGGGGAGCGGCGCAGGAGGGATCAACTCCACTCCAATGATGGAGTGGCACTAAATGTAAATTTGATAAACAAAATGGGTGTAATATAAAAGAACATAACGGAATCGGGTTAATTTTAACGGGTAAATGAACGGGGGTTAACCACATGATCTGTAGGGTAAGGGTTGGCAAGTTGACGGGGTCGGGGGAGGAATTAGGATGTTTTGAAGGTCGTAGAGGTAATTCGAAAAGATTATAGGGTCTGCCGGGTAAAAATCCCATTAATTTAAAGAGTACAAAATTACTTTTCCAACAACACCAATTCCATTAAGAGTGGATAATTGGTTCACAAGTTATTAAATAAACAATGCATGGGCGTAGACGTAAGAAAACATTAATTATTTCATTACAAATAGGTCCAAATTGGATTAAATATAAATATAGAAGTCCGCTTGGGTATTTTTGCATTTTTTTAAAAGGCGAGACTTATCTGTAAATATTGAATCTTTTCGGGCTTGTTTGCACTTTAAACACTATCACGTGCGTACTGCTCATGACTTGGGAAGGTTCGGATGGCATGGCTTGGACCATGCATCACCTGTTGTGGCTCGTGGTAGGCTCGGATGCCCTGACCCTTCGAAACACTACTTTGGAGACTACGACAGAGTAGATGGCAACCGTCAGATTAGATCGCAGCAACCTAATTGAAGGCTATTGCTTCTCCCATTCTTCCCTCTCCTTAGGAAACGACGGAGGAAGAGCAGTGCTCCAGTAAGATCAAAATCCTTCCTCCTTGAAGGTTATTGGAAAAACCTTAAGTGCATCACAAGATCATGAAGATCGCATCATATGCAATCAGGATCGACTAATCGCAATAGTTGCTCGTGACAACGAAATATAAAAAAATTTAAAGCAATGAAACCACATGATCCAAAAACAATTCTCATATCATTTCATATAAACCACAAATAAGATATAGGAATACCTCTCGAAGCATGATTGTGATCGTGTCTATAAAGTAAGAGACCTCCTGTCTCAAGTCCAATCCAATAGAGGAGATGCTTGTGAGCATGTTGATGAAATGCGTGCTCCTCGCAATCTAAGTTGATGGTTAAAGTGGAGAATCTCCTGATCTCATCTCACGAGATCCAATGTCTTCTTCATGAGTGAGGTGCACCGAAGGAGATGGAGATCCCTAAGTAATTGAAGAGACATTACAACGACATGACGACAACGACGATCCTCTCTGGGTTTAGAGTGGACGAACGCTCTAAGGGGAGAGAGAATACGTGGGTATGAGAGAGAGAGATAGATAGATAGAGAGAGAGAGAGAGAGATCTTGTAATTCTATTGTCTTAAGGAAGATCTAGGGTTGCCTCTTCTTTTATAATATTTGGAAGTCCATAGATTTCAATCCACAGACAACACAAACCTAATGGTTGAGATTGATTTGTGTTTCTTTCAGTATTCATGATTTTGCTGTAAAAAAATACAATAATAATTAATTAAATTAAATTAAATATATTGAATAATCATTAAATATAATTAACTCAATCAAATAAAGAGACATTAAAGGATTAGGAAAGGAGTCTCAACCCTTCCTAATATAAGTGAGACGACCACCTTGAATTAGGAGTCAAGGGTGGCCATCCACCCTCCATACATGGAAGGGGAGATCCTTTTTCTATTTATGAGATTAAGAATCTCACAATATACTTTTTATATTTACAAAATTTTTTGTTGCAAATTAATTCACAAAAATATTCCCAAATTAATTCATGAAATATCAATCATGCCATTGGAAATTTGTAAATCATATTCACAACCCAAAATACAATGTAAATTACATTTTCAATTAATTGTTCAATGTGAATACAATTCACATGAACATTTAAAATGCAAATGTTATTTACAAATATCTGTCTCTAATATATTATAAATCACACTTATAATATATACAATTAATATGGATATGATATCTACGTTATTCATATCCTTAATAATTAAATCATAGTTAATTATCATTGATCTCTATTCTCATGTGTCTAAATAACAAGAATCACATTCATACTATTTATGATAATTAAGTCATATTTAATAATCAATTTCTCAATGTTTAGATATATTATCAACAATGGAATTATTCTTGAACTCTTTTAAGGACAATGCGCTTTCTCTATGGATACTTGGAGATAAGGATATGGAGATTGTATGTTCCACGTATAGAGACTTGGATATTGAGATCACATTTCAAATCCATATCTCAGGAACCTGCCATAGATGTTTGATTAAATCAAAGCCGTAATATAATCTTCTCATTGCATATGAATCACATTCAAATCAATGTCCAACTCTTAGACTAAGATTGGTTTCCTTCTCTACTGAGAGGAGTCACTGATGAATACATGTTCATCACTCTTTATTCTTTTATTTTTGCTAATTATCTTGGTAAATCAACATGTAAATAGATGTAAATACAATAAGTTAGCAATATGCATTCATTTGCTAATAGCACATAATTAACATATATTTGTGCAAAAATAAAAGAAAAAGAAAAAGAAAAAGGAAGGAGGTATTTAGAATAAATACAGAGTGACCCGAACACCAAGAGAGGGCCTTGGCCTAATCGCCTAATAAAACAAGTAGAGAGAGATAGGGCCCACTCTATATTGTACATATCATGTGTGTAAATAAATAATTATTTTTACCAAAAATAAAGAATTCTTTTTACCTCCTTGAATATATTTCTAAAAATAAAGCAAAAATTAGAAAAAAAATAAAAAGAAAATAAAACTCTCTCTTTCTTGTACATAATAAGGATATATCTTTCCTTCTTCATTTATTTTATACTTGCACATAAATAATAAAAATGAAATAAAAAATATTTTGTACTCCAAAAATTATATTATAAATAAATAAAATATAAAATTGGAGTATTTTTGAAAAAATAACAAAATAAAAACAATTGTACAAAATACATAGGTATAATATACATGTATATAATACTCTATATTGTATATAAATTTAATTATTTTTCAAAAAAAATAAATAAATAATCCTAGAAAATAGTTTGAAAATATCAAACATTTTTCATTTTATACACTTTTGAATTTAAAATCATTTATTATTTTTTATTGAATTTGTAAACTATTTTGTAAATTCTATTTTCTGATTGGTCGGCTGGAATGTTGACTGTAGGTCAACATCTCTCCTTCCCAGGTCAGACCCGAATCCTCGTGGTCGGAGCTTCTTCGCGATATTTTCCTGCCCGACTCCGTTCTCCTCTTACCTCAGGATTTCGAACCGATATTCCTCGTACCTCCGACATCTCCGCGGGTCCAATACCCGATCCGATTCCTTCTCGGGTCTCGTGCTTCTATCTGATCTTTTCAAACCCTCGACAACCCTATATAATCTCTTCTCCGCCTCCACAGTGCCCTAGCTCATGCCTCACTCCCTTTTGACACCATATCCACCTCCAACTGAGTGACAACCGTCTGGAGCGCCACCTGGCAATCGATTTGGTGCAGCGACGCCACAGCTCGACCATCGTGGCTGGAGTTCCTCTACGAATATCCTCCCTCGCCTTCTGCAGCTCGGTCAAGGCCATCACCCCGACGCCCACCTTCGCCTGGAGCTCAGGAGTCGATCCAAACCTTCAGGTGAATCTTTCATCCTTCGCTTGAGTCCATTTGTTCAGATCTTTCATTCCAGCTATGCCGTCCCTTCGCCAGCTCCGACCAGTCGGTCAGAGCTCCATCACCCACCTTCGTCCCCTCTGATATCATCGCATGAACGCCCTCTATCTCGCTCCGCATCCTGATCACCCCGATGTTCGTCCATGTAGTCGAGATTAGGCCCGAGATCTCCTCCATCATCTTCGCTGGAGATCGAAGTCTGCCCCACGTCGCTTCTTTTCTTTCTAGTCCAAATAACCTAGACCGGAGCATTTCTCTGAGTCAGAGCTACCCTTTGCAGGTCGTTGCACGTGTTGGGAGCTCTCATTTCATCAATTCCAAGGCTCGCCGGAGCAACTCCACCTTCTCGCCGTCATCACGCCTATCCAGCCATTGGAGCCTCCATCCGAGCCGTCAAGTCGACGCGGAAACCTTCCATGATCACATTGGCACCTTCTGACCTTCCATCGAAGCGAGGGATCTCTTCCTTGGCTTCGGTGAAGTTCGCATGGCGAATGTTCTTCCAGACGTGCTCCGCATCATTGGATCGGTCGGATCCCTCCAGATCACATCTTGATCGTCCATCCAGCCGCCCTGTCAGATCGTTGGATGTCAAATCTGACGGCCACGTGCATCCCACATCCTCGCCCATTCTGGCGCCATCAGATCTGACACCTGACGCTATCAGAGCCGCATGTCCACGTCTTCTCAGCGGCTGACTTGTGCCCCCTTTATGCGTGCCTCACATGCTGCAAGGGTATGTATCACTTTTTACCCTGTACTTGTTTTACTTATATTTTAGTCCAAAAAATAAATGTTGCAGTTCAACCGATTTGCTGTCTAGTCCCTATAGTTTCTATTATTTACGATTTAGTCCTCCCTGCCTGGAAACGCGTGCATCATCACGTGAACTTTGGCGTATTTGCGTGTTTAGTCCTGAAGCTTTCCTATGTTAATGTTTGAGTGATATGTTTTCTGAAATTGCAAATATGCCTCTATGAGTGTGTAATTGATGCATGTACGGATTTAATTGCAAAAATTTGCATGATCAACCTTAAACTTTTATAGCTTGTTAATGTTTAGTATAGAACCTTAAATAAATTACATTTAGGTCCCTACAAACTGTCTGTTGAGTTTTTAATTAAATAAATATCAAAACTACTCCAAAAATTCTCAAACATTTACCAGTAGCTCTTGATATTGTGTAATATTTTTGATAATCTTTGTGACGCATTTTAATTTCATTTTTTATTTTCTAAAAATCAAAAACCTTAAAAATTACCTATGTCTGGTTTAGAAAACCCATAAAAAATAGAAAAAAACCTTTAAAAATTCCAAAAAAAATTTGGTGTTTTGTTGTGTTTTGATTTCTATATTGTTTTCATTCCGTTATATTTTATAAAACTCCTAAAAAATACAAAAGACTAAAAACCTTATAAAAATTATTAAAAATTCAAAAAAAAATAAAAAAATGAGTTTCATGTTCTGTAGTGAAATCTTATTTTATACTCTCACATAAAATTGTTGTCAAGATTTTAGAGGCATTCTAAATATTTTTAATTGCCTTTCTATACAGGATGTACATTGTTTGTTGTCTTAATCTTTCTTTTATTTGTGGAAAATTATATAAAAATCAGAAAAATCCCATAAAATACCAAAAACACTTGAATATTTTGAAAACACAAAAATAATTTTATTTTGAATTTTGCAGCTTTTTTAGATCTTAATAAAAATTATTGCAGTGTGATTGTTGTATTTTTTACTCTTTTCCTTATTAAAGAAAATACCCAAATTAAAAACCACCAAAAATATTTTTGCTTCTGCTTTGATTTCTCGACTACTTCGTAGGATTATCCCGTGCTCCTTGTTTTCGACCTTGGTGGATATTAGAAAAATCAAGACCGCTTGCCTTGATTCTCGTGTTTGATTTTGCTTTGTTGGTCTGATTTTCTTTATTGAGCCCGGCTCGAGTGATTGAGGTCACAACAACCATTGATATCACTTAGCCTCACACTCAGGTCACTCATTAGAATGGCGCCGTTGCTGGGAAGCATGGCTTAGTAGTTAGTTTTCTTTGTTATTTATTTGCTTCTTCTTTTATTTTTCCTAACTACGATCTGACATATTTTCTATTTATCTCTTTCTTGCTAGGGGGAGCCGACGAGCGATGGCGGCATTCCTAGGAGTGCCGGCGTACCGAGCGAAGCGAAGGCGGTTAGCTTCTTCATCGAGCAACAAGAGAGTGTAGGAGAATAGGAGCAGAAGACTTGGAAGATCTTTTGAGAACTTTTAGTATTCTATTATTGTAATAATACATGACTCAGAGACACTTGGATGCTTTGCTTATCGTTTGCTGAGCACCGGTGTGCTTGGGGGACCTCATCGCGGTTTTCGTCAGTTTTGCCTTTTCATATTTTATTTTTATTTTGATTCTCGAAGAATTTGACCCCTAGACTTAACAATTTCATTTTTTGTGACGTAATTAATTAGGGTCCAACCCCTAATTATCTGCCTGCACCTATAGATTGTAATTGGACCTAATTAATTAAATCACAAGAAAAAGTTAGTTTAATTAGGCTCGAGTCTACGTGCCGTGAGGAACCACATACAGTGCTGGCAAGACCCGTTGTGGCGGGCACCGAGTGGTTCCCAAGATTGGACTCTGGACTTGGTCTGATTGGCTAGTTACAGTTCTTTGCGTGTAGAAATTGCTCGTCTAAGGTTATTTTCTTCTTGCATCATATAGATAGTTTTATTTCAATCTTTTCATTTATGCGCGGATCACCCTGCATGTAGAGTGTTGGTGGCAAGTACGCATCTCTTACTTTGCATGCATCATCGTGTTTGATTGCGCATCGTCTTTTTTGACTTCTCCCCCTGTTTTTGGACTTAAAATAACCAGGAGATCGAAAAATTCATTCGGCATTGTTTGCTTATTGAAAAATACAGAAAAAGTGATAATCATAAAATTGGGACTACTAAACATACTTGACCCTAAAAGACACTTCGCCTAAAAAATCCATCTTGGGAGAGCAATCCCCTCATTATTTGGTTTGCTTGCGCGAGAGAGTGACCTGTATACTAGGATAGAGCTACACCCGAACTCTTGGCAGACTACCGTCCTTTTATATGGGACAGTCTATTGAGAGCATTGGGTTCCTACCAGCTCGCTTAATTGCCCTGCTAAACTAAATTCTCACCTAAAATAAAATTGACAAGATAAAAGACTGTACCTTTACGGTCATCAGCTCTCAGTATTGAGTAGGTGAATTGGGGGTTTGTTTTCTGATCTTGTTTGTTTTCATATCCCATCCGTCTTCCTCTCTAGATCACGATGGTGAGCTGGAGGACCCTTAGGCAACCTTTGGAGGCACTGATGGACCGAAAATCAACCAAGATCCGGGTGAAGGTAAAAACAATGGTCGTTGCGACCCGGATCTCAGTACTCAGCTCAATCAAGAAGAAGAAGATAGAACCAACAAAATCAAAAAAGATAAAATCAATCAAAACATGATAGCGGTCCTTGCTATTTTTATTAACCTGGTATAGCGACCAACGTCGAACTCAGGGAGCACGTGATGGCCTTGCAGCCTAGAAAGTAGTCAGAAGTCGAAAACAAAGGGGAAAAATATTTTTGGTGGGTTTTTATTGTTTTTTTAATGTTTTTATATTTGTGATTTTCTAAGGAAATAAGAAAACAAGCAAGTTCAACCAATTATTCAAGCACACAAAAATTATCCAAAAATTCAAATAAAAATGTTTTTATGCTTTTTAGGTTTTTAAATGTTTTTGGTGAATTTTTCAGACTTTTTCAATTTTTATTTTATTTTATATAAATCAAGAAAGAAGAAAAATAAGAGCTATTGTGCAGCCAGACTTGAAAGATCAATTTAAGATATAAAGTTGATCTATAAAAGTCTGGAGGCAATTTTTATGGAAAATATCTATAAAAACTAAGCTACTGGAAAAGAGTTTATATTTTTTGAATTTTACAGAATTTTTTAGAATTTTTATGAGTTTTATTAGGATTTTGCAATTTTAAGGTTTTTATAAATCCAAAACGCACAAAAATTTGACAGAAATTAAAAGACACTAAAACTAACTTACATTTTTTTTAAAATTTTTAAAATAGTTTTTGTATTTTTCTTTGATATTCTAAGTCAGACAATAGCAAAAATCACTGTTTTCGAATTTTTAAAAATACTAAAATGACTAAAAAATGTACCAAAAATTTAGGGAAATTTTTACACTGTGGCAGGAGCCACGTGTCCAAATTTTACCTAATTTGGATTTAATTTGCTATTTTATTAAATTAAAACAAGGTGCATAGTACAGAGGGACCTAAATGCAAAGAAAAGTACTCACAGGGGCTTAGTAGCAACACGTGCTAAATGCTCAGGATAGAAAATGCAAAAAGTCCAGATAAATCAACACATGCCGAATAAAACCAGTCACAGGGGCATAAATGCAAATATCGGAAAATTAATTTCATTTCATAACACACAGAAACCCCAAGCCCATACAATGCAATTTGTCCAAAAAGTCACGGGACTAAAGTGCAAATAAAAGAAACATAGAGTCCATAGTGCAATTTACCCTAACTAAAAAACAACGTGCTAGAATATTTACAAGACTAAACTGTAAATGCAATAAAAGGAGGGGCCTAAGTGCAAATTACCCCTTTATTAGGGATTGATGGTCGAGGCCGTGCCACGTGGAGGATCGGATGGTCGTGGTTCGTGCATGCCTCTTCAGCGGGGTGAATGGTCCGGATCAGTTCCTCGATCGGATCAGCGCTGGAAGCGCTCCGCAAAGGAAGGGTTACGATCTAATCTGGCGGAGGAGGTGTGATCGGACGTCAACTGAGGATCCTCCAAGAACAAGCCGCCGGTGAAGTTTGCCGGCTCAGTACGCACGGTGGAGACCTCCGATGGAGCTGCTGGAATGTGAAAACACTTCGCCAAGGTGGTCCGCAGCTGGTGGACTCCTCTGATGAGGCCGGGGACCACCGGAGTGGCATGGCGACGGCAGTGGAGCGAAACTCCTGTGCTTGGACGTCTCGACCCCCATATGGGGTCCTTTGACCTGCAAATGGGCACCAAAAGCTTCCTGGGTCAAGGGCAAATTGCCTCGACCCGGTTAGGGGTGAAGTGGATGCGCGGGTAAGTCGATATGGCACCCTCCGATGAGGTGACGGCGGAGGAAGGCGAGGGATCTGCTCCGGGGCGAGTTAGGGGGAATGGCTGGGTGAAGAACGTGGAGAGAAGGATCGTGGACGTGAATCGAGTGTCAAATAAGTGAACGGACGATCAGATCGACGGGGATCAGCCGTGGCGGTGCAATGGGCGTAAATCAAAATTAAGCTAACCTAGAAGGTATTGGGATTACCTAGTGAATGGAGTCGACTAGGGATGAGATAGAGAAGCTCTGGGGGTCGTTGCCTCAAGGAAACGTCGAGGTCCGAGGCTTGGTGCACCTTGCGGCGGCGCACGACGACGAAGTTCGCCGGATCAGTGGCTGGAGGCACCCTTCTCCTCACTGCAACACTCTGATCGGTAGCTTTCACTCTAGGGATGAGAGTGGAGGTCCTGGGACGAAAGGGCGGAGCCAAAGATGTAATGAAATTACGGCCGGAGCTGGAGCTTTATACGACTGAGGGTCCGAGAAGAATGAGTCGGGCACGGCACGGTGAAGCACGGATCCCTAGGTAGATCCCCGGGCGAGGATCTCGGATGTCAGCATGGTAATCAGGGCCCGGGGTTTAACTAATTGGTGATCAGATCGTGTCTAAAAAAATCTGAGAAAACGGGTACTCGAATACGGATCCAGGTGAAATGGTCCAAGGGGGGGAGTTGACCGAGGATCAACATCCCCCGTGGACCAATCAGAAGCCCCAATTGGAAATTATTTTAGAAATTCGAAATAAAATAGATAATGATTTTATTTCGAAAAAGTTAAACCATGAAAAATGTTTATTATTTTTCAAATTATTTTTTAGTGATTTTTATTTTTTTGAAAAATATATAACGTATTTACAAAATATTATTAATATATATAGGTATATACATATATGTATTTTTTATTTTTATTTTTAATTGTTTATTTTTGTACATTTATTCCAATTTTATATTTTATTTATTTACAACATAAAATTTAGAATAATGAGGTATTTTTATTTTATTTTTATGATGTGTCTACATGGAGTAAATAAATAGGGTTATATACATATGTACACGGTATATACACAAGGTGGAAAATGATTTTTATTCTTTTTCTTTTTATTTTATTTTTCTGGATTTTTTAATTATTTACACCATGAAATATGAAATAGAGAGATATTTTTATGGTATTTTTATTAATTATTTACAAGGAAAAAATAAATAGGGATGTTATTTTATATACATGATCTATATACACTAATGATAGAGGTTTTATTTGTTTTTATTTTTGTTTTTTTTTCTCATTTTTATTTTAGTTTTATTTTTATAAATATGTACAGAACATAAGAAACATTTTTTAATTTTTATTTTGGGGAAAATAACTTTTATTTATTTACATGGAGGTATGTACATGTATGAATGACCTTATCTCTATCTACTTGGGTTCTTTTGCGGTCAGGCCTATGTTGAGCCCTCCCTTGGGATTAGGTTACTCAATATTCATTCTAAATATTTCCCTCTTTTTCTTGCGTTCCTTTATTCCTTTATTTTGGCACAAAAACATGCTAATTATGCATATTTACAAAATGCATGTGTTTGGCAATTTATGATATTTACACATATTTACATGGTGTTTTGCTCAAGTTTCTAGCTAAAATAAAGGAATAAAGAGTGATGAATTGGGATTCATCAGGCACCGCTTTCTAGCACTCTGTCCCACTCATCTAGGTTGGTTCGGAAGAGCTCAGACCCACTCTCCGAACCCGAGTTCGACTCTGCCCTGTTCCCCCTCGACCACCCTTATTCCAGTCTTGAGGTACCTGAGCAGAGACCACAGCAGATATTTGTACATTTGACAACACCTGAGTTCGGGTCTTTTGCCTTTGTAGAGACCCAAGAGATGACCAACATCGAAGAGCGCACTGATAGACAACCCCAGACTACCACTTACGTTTTGGACCAGGGCTCCATCAACAGTACACTGTTAGCCTCCCTGGAGATGTTGCAGTGTCAGATCATAGATTAGGGAGCATTTATGGTTGAAATGCATAGAGAGATGGAGCAGATGCAAGCCAACCGAGGAGAGCAAAACAGAGCTGGTGGTGGAGAGATACCAGAGCGAGGAGGAGATGGAGACCATCCAGAGGAGCTGCAGGAGCCAGTATGACCATCCAGGCCGATGAGAGAGGTTCACAACCCTGGTGCAACTCTTACACACCGTTGGATTCAGCTTCCGATGATTATGGGAGATTTCAAGCTCCCACCTCAGACGATTCAGCTGTTGCCCAAGTTCCATGGGCTAGCCACTGGGGAGCCACACCTCTACCTCCAAGAGTTTGAGATGATCTGCAGAACTATCTACGACAGATTCCTGGATGAGGACACTATTATGATGAAGGCCTTTCCGTTCTCCCTCGTTGACAGAGCAGCCTACTGGCTGAAGCATTTGGGGAGATACGTGACTTCGTGGGAATAGCTCCGGATCGAGTACTTGACCAAGTACTATCCACTCGGCCAGACGAATGTAGCGAGAGCCCTCATCAACAACTTCTCCATGCTTCCCAACGAGCAGTTTCATGAGGCATGGGACCAATTCAAAGAACTCATCAACATGTGTCCACATCATGATATATCCAATCCCAACAAAGTGCAGAGCTTCTTTTGTGGACTGACACCAGATCTACAGGGGCTTGTGAACACTTCTTTCGGGGGCTCCTACTTTGCTAAGGATGAAGATCATGTCTGGGCCATTTATGAGGAAATGGCGAAGAACTATACAGTTATGTCCCAGACCCGTCTTTACACTCAGGGGAAGCCATATTCCCAGGTTGTGTCCTATCATAGGATAGCATGAGTCGATGCAAGTCCATCCACCTCTTCAGTTGTCGATGCACAAGCAGAGTCATCAGCTAATGATTTGGGCATCATCTGTGAGAAGCTGTACCGCATCGAGCTTATTAAGAAGAAGCAGTGCTAGGATATATCATAGATAGATTGAATGACACAAACGCTGAGTGACCTGAAGACCCAAATCATGTGTCTCCAATAGGCACAGACGACTCCTCAGCCTAGTCTCAAGTCACAGGTAGATCCTAGCAGCAGCCGCTCGATCCAACACTTAGCCCAGCACAGACAGGTCCACCATGTTCAGGTAGAGTCTTTCCAGCAGGCGCAATATCAGTGCCTCCAGCCACCACTTTCTCATGATAGTCAGACGATGGTGTACCAACAAGATCAACCCTTGGCAGTTCTTCCCCCACCCCCTTTTGAGTAGGAGCCATTTATGGAAGTCAATGGGATTTGGTACGACCGACCACAACCCGGCATCCACCGAGACCATCCCAGATTCCGGTGGTCGACTGGAGGTACCTCATCCCAACAGCAGCCTCCAGTTCAGGGTGGACAATACAGCCAGTCCCAGCAGCAGCAGCCCCAGTTCTCACACCAACCACAACCACAACAACATTACCAGCAGGGTCCTCATCCCTACTAGCAAGGACAATAGTAGAGGCAGCCCCAGCAACAGCTTCGCCAGTATTCTCAACATGCCCCTCAGTCTTTCCAGCAACATCCTTACTTCCAGAGAGGGAACCTGTCCGGTTCCCATGGGTCAACCTATGAGAACCCAACACTAGATGATCTAGCCCTCCTTCTCTCTGAGCAACAAACTACATTTCGGCGGGAGATGGACGAGTTCCGCCAGGAGATGAGGGAGATTATCAAGGGCAAGGCCGTCATACACGCTTAGATCGAGCCAAACCCAAACAACCTGAAGAGGAAGTCTAAGCAGGTATAGTTTACAGAGGTTACTACTCCTAGTGACTCATTGGGTGATATTGCTTCATATACATTTGATGCTAACTTTGTCATACTTAGGAGTGATAGGATGCCAGCTGGCGGTGCCTCGTCTAAGTAACTACACCACGAGGATGCAGGAGCACCTGACAAGGAGGAGTTTAGTGCTGATGCCGCTCATGATGATGATGATGACGGTGGTGTTGACACCACCAAGGACGCTGATCCAGCTGATGGTACTGACGCCGTCACGACTCTAGTTGCAGAGGATGGTACTGAGGCCACCATATATTCATATGTTGAGCCAGAATGTAGTGCTGATGTCACGATTCCAGATGCCGTGGGTGGTATTGAGGCCACCCCTTCTACTCCTATTGCATTTCCTTTGGTTTCTGTATCTCAGGACTTTACTGGAAAATCCAAAAAAATTAATAAAGGAAAGGGTTCTTTATCTTCAAGTCCATATGTGATGCATGATGATACTTGTATGGATTCTACTCCTTCACGATAGCAGGGACCCATTCCTAGCACCTCATCTGAGGAGGCCCATACATCCCCTTCCCTCAAGCACTCCGCTTGGAAAAGGGGAATAAAAAAGAAAATAAAAAAAGAACCAGTAGTTAGAGTTCAACCATCAGATGATAGATCGATTCCAGATTCAACTAACTCTACAGGAGGCAGTTGAGCACATTCCTCTCTTCTAGAGGAACCTGAGAGAGAAGACCACCATTCTCAGGAAGAAGAGGAACCATCATGCAGATATCCATGTGCTCACTCGTGCCACTTGCTTTGCCATCCAGAACCGTCTGCCAGCCAAGAGGCCAGATGTAGGAGCTCCCTATGTCAGAAGTCATATTTATGAGCAGAGGTTTGATCGGACTCTATTTGACAGTGGCTCTTCCATCAACCTCCTTCCGACAGACTTACTCGACCGATTCGAGTTTGACCCTCTACGACGGAGCAGGACAGTCCTTCAGTTTGCTGATCGATCTGTCGAGATGCTGAAGGCGTTGTTGAAGGACATGGTCGTCACAATTTAAGGGCCTGAAATTCCCTGTGGACTTCGTTGTGTTGGACATGGAGATCCCTGAGTCTGTGACTGATACCTCCATCATCTTAGGATTCCATTCTTGACCACAGCCAAGGCGGTGTCCGACCATGATAGCGGGAAGGTATGCATTCACATTGAGGGCGAGAGTATACAAATAGAGATGATCGACGAGACCAGAGCACGAGATTCAGCCTGCTCAGAGCAGCTCAATAAGCCAGAATAGATGACAGAGGCAGAGCGAGACGTCCACTAGGAGTGCGATTTTGTGATTACCGATGATGAAGCTGCTTGGACTGATCATATTTCATGAGCCATCCTCTCACATTCAGACTCTGCAGATTCCCTGATCCCAGCAGAGGAGATCTTGGAGAGCACACCCTTGGTAGAGGATACATTCAAGGCAGCATATAGTGCTTGGGATAGTGAGGCATTATATTTTCCTTGTGATGTAGATTCGGATCCCTCAGAGTCAGACATCGATTGGGTCGAGTTTGACGAGTTGATACCATGTATTATTCCAATAGAGCCAGCAACTAGGGTGGAGACTGATCCAGTGTAGAGTACAGATACACAACAGAGCAGTCTACACCAGATATTCATGATCAACAAGAGTTCTCCCACATAGATTTGGTCGCTTTCACTCAGACTTTTCAGAGGCCAGATTTGCCATCTCCCAATTTCCCAAAGTTGAAGCCCTTGCCGCAGTTGCTGAAATATAGATTCCTTGCAGGTGAGCATGAGATGTACCCAGTCATTATCTCAATAGACTAGACTGGAGAGCAAGAATCTTGATTGATGGAGGTTCTTGAAAGGAACCATAAGGCTATAGGATGGAGTGTAGCTGATCTCCAAGGGATAGGTCCGGCTTTGTGCTCCCACCGTATCTATCTCAAAGAGGATGCTAGGCCATCGCGTGAGTTCCAATGACAGTTGAACCCGAACCTTCGAGAGGTTGTCATGAAGGAAATCTCGAAGTGGTGGAGCACCGATTTTATCTACCCCATCTCCGACTCCATGTGGGTTAGTCCATTACCTGTGGTTCTCGAGAAGACTGGCATCACTATAGTTGTGAGTGAGTCTGGAGAGGAGATAGCTACCTGAGTACTGACGAGTCCGATGTTGTGCATGTTAGATAATTGTATTTGGTCGTGGTAAAAGTGAATTATCGTTTCGTTGTAGGAGGCAATCGGAATCAGTCAAGAAAATAACCACACAATAAGTTGATCAATTTTAATGAATACAATTTTATGTTTTGTACTTGGGCAAGTCCCAAGTTCGAAAACAAGGAGGCAAAGGAACAACCTAGAATTATGTCTATCAAAAATCGTGTGCGGTTTTCAAGACGGTCTTTTTTTTAATTTTTAATGCAAGAAAGGAAGTAAAATGCAAATTCGGCCTATTTTAGGGACTAAAATGTAAATTACTCTCAAACGATGTTCGAAAAATATGGAACTTGGCCACGATGCCAAATATGATGAAATGTATGTACTGTAATTTTTTGGAATTTTTGGATGAAAGATGAATTTTATATGAATTCTTAAATACAAACAAAATGAATTTCAATATTTAATTATAATTAATATTAAACCTAATTATTTTCAAGGAACAAAATTATCTAAGGTCTATCACTAGGTGATGGATCCTAGAAAAAGCCTAAACCTTGAAAATACAAAATTCAATACTTATTAACAATCAAACATTGAAACATGAAAAATGATTTTTACAGGGCAAAATATGCATCTAAATGCAATTCTTTTTGGGCACAATGTTAATCATAATTTATTCTACAACATGTGATTTTTCGGGAATTTTTAGAGCAATGGTTAATTAAATATAAATTTCAGAACACAAGATGGGCAAAGTATGCAATTTTCCATAAAATAAGTAACAATTAATTAACCATCGATCCCAAAAATGTCCATAATATGTCAAAATGTAGAGAATTAAATGAAGGAACAAAATGCCAATTTTTGATAAATAATAAAATGCAATGTAGTTGTTCAAATTAAAGGGGGAACACGGGGATACAACTGCAATATTTTAATTAAGAAATAACTACAGAACAAGGATAGAAATATAACACCGATAAATATGGGGAGATTCTACAAAAGTGTCAGAGGGGCATGTGGCATGTACCCTCTGGTCGGTGGGGGCCTCAGCGTGAATAGGAAAGCTTCTAGGGGCTCTTCTGCAAAACTTCAGCAGCTCACGTGATGAGCGCGTGTGAGGTAGGCTCGGAGGAGGGGTGGGCGCGGGGCCTCCACGTGGTGCCTGACCGTGCTTCAGAATCTCCCGATGCTCCTGGCATGGACGCTGGGTAAGATCTAGGGTCGGATTGGGTATGGACCACCGATTGCGATCCAACGCTCTGAATCGCTATTGTCGTGGATGGTCAGGATCGGGGGGGGGGGGGGTCTTCATGATTGGACGGCGGACGTTGGTCGACACACGACCGACGGTGTTCGGAGGAGAGGTGAAGGGGAGCCGGCCAACTGGAGTCGATGAAGATGTTGGCGTTGATAGAAGTGGTTGGCGAAGTCAATGTTGATGACGCGTCGTTGGTGGTTGGCCTGGAGATGATGATGACGACCAGTGACGTAGCTCTGGGCGAAGAGGGGCTCGACGGAGGGAGTATGGCTGGAGGTTCGATCGTTTGTTGAAGAACATAGGAGTCGGGGAGTGGTGTGTCGAACGATGATGATAGGGATGGAGACAACGATGGTCGGGAAGAAGAGAGGTGAAGCGGAGAAAGGCGAAGCGGGGGAGGGATACCTGGAGGGGCTCGACGGTCGATGATTTGGCCGGAGCTGAGAAGCGACGCAAGGTGTTGCTGCGACGAGGTATGGATACCTCAGATCATGCCGTCTGAAGGGTCGATCGGTTGTCACACCTGAAGGAGAAGCTCCTGATGATGGATCATCGGATGATTTCTGGACGGGGCGACGCAGAGGTTTAAATAGGTCGAGGGTTGTCTATCAGAGATGGGAAAAGATCGGGCAGGGGGGAGGATTTTGATGAGGATTCAGTGGGGTTCGATGATCTGATTGAATATGGATGGAAGGCCGTCGGCAAAACTGCGGGGGTGGAGTTTGATTCGGAAGATTGGATTTGATCCGGTGGAGGATTCGACGAAGAAGGTGGTCGACAAGATTCGCGGGAGGCGGAGAAATCACGAGGGTCGGCTGCAGTGAATTGGGAAAGTGATGGAGGAGGACGATGCTCCTCGGCCGTCTGATCGGTCGAGATCGGGCAACCAGGAGATCGCCACGTGGCAGACGGGGGAAAAGGGGTGGTGCAAGTGCTTGGCGGGTACCTGGGCGGCACGTGCCTCGCATGTGCGGGCCTTTTTATTATATTTTTTTATTTTTTTATTTTTTTATAAAAACTAATTAATAAAATCTCAAAAACGGCTAACATCTGGCGGCTCCAGGAGCTGCCACATGTCAGCACCAAAAAATTCAGAGATTAAATCCTTTAAAAAATACAAAAGCAATAGCAAACAAACTTGGATCGAAAAAATTTCTTCACAAAAAGTGCTCATCTCAATGAGATCTACAACTTTCACGAAGACATCAAAACCAAAATCAATCATTTGCACAAAGTGATATTTTTGGGGTATCCCATGTACATAGAATACCTTGATTTTTGGGTTTTATATTTTTTGTCATTTTTAAACCAGATAAAAATCCGGAAAAAATATGGTAAAATCAAAGATAACTATTTACATATTAAGCAATTTTTTTGTATTTTTATTAATGGAAAAGAAGAAATAAAACACGAAAACGACCAATTTTGTATAGACCGTTAGTGAAGACTCGGACTCAATTTGTTTCTTTGATTTCAAGCTCAGTTTGGATTTGGATTTTTTGCATCTTTTAATAACTTTCATCAAAAAAGACAAATGAAAAAGAAATCAATTAAAATAGGTTAAGTATGTACATAAACTAATAGGTTAAAAATCTCTCAGATACAAATTGTACAAAAGAGGCCCAAAATCCAACTTTCACATATGAGCTCCGATTCACTTGAACTTGGTCTTGTTTTGAATGTAGTTGAATGTACATTAGTTCAAAAATGAGTATGATCAAAATGGACACTGGATGGGGAAGATATGATTTTTTTAGTTCGGAAATCCTGAAATTAAGTTTTGGGTTTTTGGTTCACTTATTTGGGTTAGTGATTCTTTTGTATTTTTCATTTATTCTTGTTAGTGATATGTACACAGTGAAGGTGGTTTTGGATTATTCGGATTTAGCATGAATTAGTTAAAAATTAGGGAAGTTAGGCTACAACAGGTCAATTTTGTGTGGGATTTTTGGCTTCTTATTTTGTGCAGAAATAAATGATAAAATGCAATTCTTATCAAAATATGCATCAATGCTAATTATGCTGAATAGATGCATAAATGCTGTTGATTTTAAGGGAATTGAGCTTAATTAATGAGATTTAGATTGATGAATCTCAGATTCATCATCCCCCTATATTTAAACCATGCTCCTCCCTGAGCATCAAAAAGAAATGCCATGAGATGAAATGAGATTGGATTCCATACCAAGACCATGAGCTGAAGATGAAAACGAATCTAGACTCAACCTTTGGATTATTAGTGTGGTGGAACTTCTGTGAGACTTAAAATTTCAAAATCAACAGCCTTCAAGTTCTACACATTATTGTCACAATTTCGGCTCAGAAGTCATCTTAGATCAATCCTCTTCACAAAGCATACCCTATGATCATTGAATAATCGACTCATGTGTGTGAAAGGTTTTAGCTCTTCCCGTCCATAATGCCAGACTATCATGCAAACCTCCTCTCAGTAACTCATCCTCGGGGAGTCAGGTATTTCCTTCTAAGGTCTGTCACACTGTGTTCACAATCGAATTGGGGGAGAAGTTAGAAGAAGGAGAATAGAACTGGAGGGTGGCCAGTGTAGTCACCTCTCCTTGTGAAGCCGACCAGTGTAGCCGAGTCTCCACCCAGATCTGTAGGTTTTCTTGAAGCTTGGTCCTTTTTGGTCAGATATTTATTTGGTAGAATGCTTCTTTGTGTTTGGAGTTTTTGGTGGTTCTGCTTGGATCTTGTTATGCCCCTACGGATATAGAATCTTTTGTTTCCGTACATTTTTTGGGGTCTTAGAAAAAATTGTGCCCAACCGTCCATCCCTTTTCCGAAGCTTTATTTCAACCCGTACTCCGGACTTTAGATTTCCACGCTACCAGAAATGAAACTCACACAGTCTTTCAACATCTCGTCTGAGTTGAGCTAAGTGCATAGTGCGAGAGTACAAATTCATTCCCTATTCCAGAGTTGTACCCAGAATGAAGAGACCATGTTAGACACTAAGAGTCAAACGCTGCACATTGTCATGTGGAACTTAAAGAATTAAGTCAAAGACCTAAAGTTTCTAAAATCCTATTTCTCGGTGAAGTTCCTCTAAAAATTAGGTGGATTAAGGTCGATTCCAGATCACTCTCGATTTCTACTCATAACTCTGTTCAGAACCCAAAGAATTTTCACATATGCGAATGAATGCTGGATGAAGTGCAGGTATGTGAAATGCAGACACAATTTTTTTGATGATTTTTTTTATTTTTTATGCAAGAGATTTTCGTTTTTTTGTTTTTTAGGCAAAAATGAATAAGAAGACATTTTTTTCAAAACTTTTGGGTTGGAATTTTTTTCAAAATATTTACCCACCCCGTATATACATATATACTTATGCGAAAGTACGAAATATGGGTAAAATATATACATAGTATATATACAGACCTCCCATACTTAGCGAGTGTTGTGTCCTCAGAGCACAAGAAGCGTAAAGAAGACATAGCTCAAGCTAAGCGTAAGAGAGTGAGAGAACAATATACATTGCTCTGCCCCCCTATACTTAGGCTGTGAACATTCTAAGTATAGAAGAAGAGCGAAGACTAGGTGGTCGGGATATGGGAATGAGAAGAGTATCTACAGATGAGCATCGATTCCCCCTATACTTAGGCTCTGGTCAGAATAAGTATAGAAGAAGGGTGGAAATGAGGTGATCGTGGGATGGGAAGGATGGTATGTACAGATGGCATCGATCCCCCCTATACTTAGGCCTTGGCCTAAGTAGTGGAAGAGCTATACAAGGGGACCGATGTGGTCGGGAGGGAGGGTGGACAGTTATGATCTGATGAATCTTCAATGTTCTCGCTCTGCGTGAAGTAGATGACCTCAACTTGAATTATCTTCTCTTTGGATGATTCTATATACGGCTTCAGCAATTGTCCATTTACTGAGAAAGGTTTTGCATCGTCTTTGAGTTCGGCAATATCCACACTTCCATTGGTATGCACATCGATGACAATGTACGGACCCGTCCATTTTGATTTTAGTTTCCCGTGAAAAATCTTCAACCGAGCATTAAACAACCACACTTTCTGCCTAGGGACAAAGGTTTTATCTCTAATGTGTATATCATGCCATCTCTTGACCTTGTCCTTATAGATCACACTGTTGTCATATGCCTGATTTCAGCTCATTCAGATCTAAGTCTCGGCATAATTTCCCAAGGTGACAACTCCAATTCAGCTTTTTGATCGCCCAATCTGATTTGTGAATCTATTTTGCAGGTAGATGGCATGGCTTGCCATAGATCATCCTAAAAGGTGAAGTACCGAGTTGAGTCTTGTAGGCTGTCTTATAGGCCCACAGAACCTGGTCCAACAGTTTCGACCAGTTCTTGCTATCTGGACAAACCAACTTCTGAAGAATACCCTTCGCCTCTCTATTAGAAACCTCTGCAATGCCATTTGATTGTGGATGATACGGATAGGCTATTCTATGCTAAGATTTATACTCCTTAGCCAAAGATCTCATTTCTTTATTCACAAAGTGGCTATCTCCATCAGAAATCAATACTTTTGGTACCCCAAACCTTGCAATGATATTATCATTGATGAACTTACAGATGATTTTGCTATTTGTGGTTCGGGTTGGAGTAGCCTCTACCCATCTCGATAAATAATTAATTGCTAGCAATATGTACTCAAATCCATTGCTATTGGGAAAGGGACCCATAAAATCAATCCCTCATGCATCGAAAATATCACAGAAAATTGTTGGTTGCATGGACATTTCATCTCTATATCCAACAGTCCCTCCCATTCTTTGACAAATCGGTCACAGAATCTCGAAATAAGGTCTGCCAGTAAAATACACATTGGAGTACCTTGTGTGTGGTTCTCTTTCCCGAATGGTGTCCTCCAGCCTCGAGAGAATGACAATGTGTGAGGACACTCTGGTACTCCTCCTGAGGAATACATCTTTGCCAATGATATTTTCTCGAATCCGACTTCAATCGATCAATCATTCTTTTGGTCCAACCAAAGGGAACATTCCTAGAGACAAGATAGTTCACGTTGTTGGAATACTATAGGATTGAATCAGTAACGTAAACCGACTCGTCTGGAAAAGTTTCCTTAATTGGTCCAGTGTCAGGATAATCGTTTTGCTCAATTCGGGAATGGTGATTAGCAACAACATTCTTAATTCCAAGTTTATCCTTAATCTCCAAATTAAAATCCTGGATTAATAAGATCCATCTCGAAAGCCATGTTTTGGCATCCTTCTTATCCATAAAATATCTTATTGCCGTGTGATCAGTGAAAATTGTCACCTTGGAGCCCAATATGTATGATCTCAATTTTCCAAGGGCCCAAACAACTGCGAGCATTTCTTTTTCAGTCACCGCATAATTTTTCTGTGCAGGATCCAACACTTTGCTTGCGTAGTGAATCACATAAGGAATTCCCTCTCTTCTTTGTCCAAAGACTGCTCCGACAGCAAAATCTGATGCATCAGTCATGATCTCAAAGGGAAGAGACTAGTCAAGAGCTTGTAATATCGGTGATTCACATATTTTCTTTTTTAGGAGCTCGAAGGCCTCTAGACATTTGTATTCACAATAAACTAGGTGTATTATCCAAAGAGCTCAGTCAGTGGGTGGGCGATCTTTGAAAAATCAGGGATAAACCTTCGATAAAATCCAACATGCTTGGCATCAAGTTTCTTGATCACATCCACCTTGGCAGGGTCGACCTCCATTCCCTTTTTGGAGATGACGTGCCCCAACACGATACCCTCTGTCAGCATAAAGTGAGAGTACCAAGTTAACCTCCCTGCATCTCTAGAAGACTCGGTCCAAGTGCGCTAAACATGTATCAAATGAATCACCATGAACAGAGAAGTCATCCATGAAGACTTCTAGGAAATCACCAACCATTTCTGGAAATACGGCAATCATGCACTGCTGAAATGCGCCTGGGGCATTATAAAGCCCAAATGGCATGCGCTTGAATGCGTAGGTTCTGAAGGGAATGTAAATGTGGTCTTTTCCTGATCCTCGGGAATGACAACTACTTGATTGTAGCCAGAGTACCCATCAAGAAAATAGAAGAATGCTTTCCCTACAAGTCTCTCCAAGTTTTGATCAATAAATGGTAGGAGAAAGTAATCTTTCTTGGTCGCAGCATTCAGGCGCCTATAATCGACACAGACGTGCCACGGTGTGGGTACTCGGGTCGTGATCTATACCCCCTCCTCGTTGGTGATCATCTGAATTCCCGACTTCTTCGGGATGACTTGAAGGGGGGGCACCCACTTGGAGTCATAAATGGGGTATATAAACCCTACTTTGCACCATTTCTCTATCTCTTTCTTAACTACTTCCCGAAGATTGCGGTTTAATCTTCTCTAAAATTCACGGGAAGGCCTTGCATTATCCTCAACATAAATTTGGTGCGAGTAGAGAGCAGGATTGATTCCTACGAGATCCGATATAGTCCAACCGATGGCTTTTCGATTTCGCTCAAGGACTTCAAGTAATCTAGATTCCTAGTCTATGGTTAATGATGAGCTAATGATTACAGGAAATTTTTCTTTGGATACAGTAAGAAATGCATACTTTAGTGTGGAGGGAAGAGGTTTTAGCTCTGGTAAATCTGAATCATCAATTAAGTCTGGCTGAATGACTTTTAAATCTAGCTCTATGTTGGTTGGCGGTGAATCACTTTGTGATATGCTAGCTACCAATTCGAAGAAAGGTGAGTCGGATCGCAAAAGTAGTGCGGTAATTCAGCCAAAGCCGCATCCGACTCGCCGTCGATACTTCTTGAATGTCCTAAAGAAGATGGGACTGATAAATCCGAAAGATTTCTGTGTCATCAAGTTTATAGGTATATGGGCGTCTAGATAGATTTGGCAACATCTCGCAAAATGCATTGTGTATTGTTTCTTCTTCTGATGAGGTGCTTTCACTCTGAATGTTTGGAAGTTGATGCCACAGCCTAGTAGTGCTGATGAGATTGCATTCTGATGTTTCAGAGTATTCAGTAGCGGATTCGAAGTCTGATCTTTGCCACTTTGTCTGCTTCATCTCCAAATCAACCTCTCTGCCTGGAGAGCAGAATTTCATCATTCTTGTACCGTAATCGAATATGGCTTTAGCAGTTCGTAAGAATGGTCTTCCAAGAATGATTTGGGATTCTTTCTAATGGTTCGGGGTCTCCATATCAAGGACAGTGAAGTCCACTTTGTATTCCGTACCCTCGATCAAGATGATCACATTTTTTACTTCTCCCTTAGGCCTCTAAATGGATTTATCAGCAAATTAGAGTAGAGATAATGATTTTTTGAGAGGACCTAACTCCAATTTATAATACAAGGATAAGGGAAGAAGAATGATAGAAGAACCATTATTGAGAAGTGTGCGCGCAAACGCAATGTCGCTAATGTGACTCTCCACATAATGAGCACCCATATCCCTTTTTTCTTGGCAAATGCTGATTTCTGACACATTTGGTAGTGGCAACTGTCAATATATGAGTCTCTACAAATTGACTTGGTTTCTTTGTACGAGTCCAGGTGGGAGTGCATTTTGCTTTCAAGTACTTCTGAAATGCTGGATTACTGGCCATATATTGATCAAAGGGTACTTTGGCAGTGATATTCTCTTGGTAGAACCATTGCATCTCTAGGTCATCTTCGAGGGTTTTTCTTTGTTTTTTCTTTCTTAAGGGCATGGGGGAAAGGAATGGAGGCATTTGAGACAAGAGATAGAGGACCAGAGTCATAAATAAGAGCATATTAATTAGAAATGGAGTTCTTACTACAATCATTGGTTTTTTGATAATAATCAAAATCATGTTGCTGAAAAGGTGACAAAGGTATTTTTGGAGCAACTAGAGGTGCAAGGTCCTCTGGGACTCCATAGATGATTTCCCCTTCTCGCATGCTGGGATCTTGGTAGGTACAGAATTCATGTGTCCTTCTTCTTCGTTCTCGAAAGCATCCTCCGGTTGACCTTCCGAGTCTTCATGATCCGATTCCCGTGCCCGATCAGGTACGTCCACGATCCTTCTACTCCTAAGTGACATAGCATTGATATTGTCAAACGAAAGGATCTCATGTTCAGATGTGGAAAAATCTGAATAGTATACCTGGCCATTGTGTTGGGAAGATTGAGATTTGTTCAAGCTATTAGGGTTAGCTTGAACTTGGGCGTGAATGGTTGTTGCTGGAGCTGTCATTTCATCTCTCCAACGGGACAAGCGATTAACATTAATCGTTGATCATGTAGTTCATTCCGGAAGCTGTGTATTTCCTCGAGCATCTGTCTCTGGATATCTACGGGTTCTTCGTGATAGTTGGATGGTTGAGATGGCTGTTTTGCAATGTGACTTGGTGGAGCCTGATATTGTTGACAATATTGTTGAGGCTAGTTCTAGCAGTTGTATGGTTGCTGCTTTGGATGCTGGAATCAAGCAGTGTTCTGAGTGTGATGTGGAGCTGGTTGAAATGCGGCATTATAGAAAGTGGGTGGACGTTGGTAAGGATGACGGTCCCCCATATTACCCTGTCGGGTAGTGTCCTGAGTGTACCAAATGTCGTTCACTTCGAATGTCAGAGGAGGGGCTTCTTCAACAGTCTCGGTTGGTGGAGGTGGCTGCTGGGAAGGTTGGGCATAGGATTGGTCCTGAAGCCATGGTTGCTATTGTCCTGATCATGGCTGCTCCTGGACATGATGTACATGATAGATCGGGGCCGTAGGTGCAGTGGGTATCCCCATTTTGGATACCTCCTCAGTTAGCTCCTCCATTTACTTTGGAAACTGGGAGATCCTGTTGTCGATGTCGTTCATCCTCTTATGTATTTGATCCACAATTGTCAATTTATCGGTGATGATGTTCATGTTCGTAATCAAATCCTCTGCTATCTCTGCAACAGTTTGCCTTCCTCCTCGGTCTTAAGATGTATTCAGTGAATCGGTTTATGCTCTACTGGCGATCTGTGAGCGGCTTGTCTCAGCCATCTGTTCTAGTACTTTCCAGTCGGTTTCAGATCCTCGCGATGTGTAGTTACCTCCGCATGCAGCACTTACTAACTCTTGAGTCTCACAATTAAGTCCAGAGTAGAGTGATTGAACTAAGATGTTGTTACCAGGTCATGGCAGAGATATTTTTGTAGCAGATCTTTAAATCTATCCCAAGCATCACATAGTGGTTCATTAGGCATCTGAGAGAAACTGGTGATGCGAGTCCTCATTTGGTTGGTCCGACTCAGAGGGTAGAATTTCTTCAAAAATAGGTTTTTGGACCTATCATTGGTGGTCACAGTCACTCCTAATTTCTTCATCTAGTAATTTGCCTTTCCTTTCAAGGCGAAAGGAAGTGCAGTGAGATGAATGTAGTCCTAGCTGACTTGTGGGTGCCTCAGATTAGAACATATCAACTCCAAGTCTCGCAAAAATTCATATGGTTCTTCATTTGCATTACCATGGAATTGTGGTAATTGACTTAGAAAGTGTGGCTTCAGTTCATAGTTAATCTCTGGATGAGGTAACTGCAAGTAATTTCTAACTCTGTATTGCCCTGGATTGTATGCGGCTTCCATCGGTGGTTCTCCCCCAACATTCAACTACTCTAATTGCTCCTTCAGTAAAAGTTGTTGCTGCTCAGATTCAGCTAATCTCGCAAAAATCATCTGCATCGGATTTTCATTGGGTTCATCTTCATGACATCTTGGGAGGCATCTTTTTCTTCTTTTCACCTTTAGAATGTGAAAAATCAGAGTCAATAGTCTTGAAAGATTCATAATTAGAGTTATCAAGGTGAGGGTCTTCCTCGATGTGATCAGGAGATAAAAAAAGTATGGGTTTTCCCTCCTTCCAAGAAGATGAAAGAATCATAAGAGGAGGATTCACGGGAGAGGTGTCCCTAAACCCAAGGTGGTCCTGAGTAAGAGTGCCTCCGAACCTTTGAGACTAGAAAGTTTGTGGCGTTCAGAGAAGGGTTCGCAGAGTCCGAACGAAAATTACCACAATCTTCCATTCTCGATTTCAAGAGATCAACAAGAGATTTACGGTTCATGATCTAAGCACAAGTGTGTGGTATTCGATGATTAACTAGCTTCTACGCACAAATCAAACACAATACAAAGCTTGTTTCACCAACTTACTCAGTGAAGATTGTAAGAGCTCGGCCAGTTATCTTGTCAATTTTTAATTGGTGAGAATTCAAATCTTGCAAACCGTTTAAACGAGATGTTAGGTGCATGTATTCCCTACCGACTGTCCTGCATTTTTACAACTAGTTGTACCTACTTTCAGCCAGTATGGGAGTAAGTACGGATTGTAAAACGGCTACCCATGTTACTTGAGAACGGAGCCTTACGCAGTGTCCTCTAAACCACCCACTCTTCTAAGGAAATCCAGACCGTTTACCAGCTACCCGTTAGATCCTCACTGAGAAGTAGCCAATAGTTTTTGGTAGAATCAGTAGTCAATATGAAAATCCTGGCTTGGCTCTAACCTAATGTGCGTCTCTCTCCTCGCTGCAAGATAAAAGCATACAATGTCGGGGTTGTTCTCCCGCAAGAACTCTTGATTTTATGGGTTATTAAAATCGGCTAGATTTAGCAGTCCCAATTTTAGTTTGGTGATCACTGAAGAATTAAGTGAGTACAAATACACGTCTACCATCCAGTCCCAATTTCCTTTTAAAATTATGTGATAAAACAAGAGAGAGAAATTCGGCAAAAGCCGATGCACGCGAAAAACTATGATGTATGCTCAGTTAGAAGACTTATAGTGAATCCTCGCAATATCTATGTGGGATGCAATACAGAAATTGAAAATTTAATCTATATGAATGCAAGCCGATGAAAAACTGCACCTAACATAAAGTTCTATTAGCGGGAAGAATTGAGCTACATTTGGATAAATTGAACGATATATGTGCATCTTAATTATAGTGAAGTGTGGCCTTAGGTCCTACGAGCACAATCAAAAAAATTAAACGCTCTAAGAGATGTATGTGCAGGTCTATCCTAATCGCCACTCAAGTCGGGCCCCACCCTCACCGAAGAGTGAAATAGACCACGACGCACCACAGAAATAGTTCAAAGGTCTTTTATACACGCGAGAGTCCAAACGGACAATGTTGTAAATGAGAAATTAATTACAGAAATTAAAAATTTACAGAAATTAAAATCCTAATTCTACGCTCTCTCATGACTTGATTCGATCTTAAATTAATTGCCACTTTTCCAAAGTCGGTGAAGATGCATCGGATTCTTGAAAACCCTCTCCACGTACACTAGGTACCTCGTAAGAAAAATAAGAGAGATGGTGTAAGAGAGGGACTCAAAAGTAAATCAAAAATAAAATGAGAAAAATAAATGTTGAAAATAAATGTAGAAAAAATGGGATTTACAATGAAAAATTCGGGACTCAAACTATCCGAATGTAGAAAACCAAATAAAAATTTTTAAGACAAAAAACTAAGTTGTTTGCCTCCCCGGCAACGGCGCCATCTGACAAGTCTGATGTTTCCTGTGTTAAATAATTGTATTTGTTCATGCCTAAAAATGAATTGTCGATTCGTTGTAGGCGGCAATCAGAATCGATCAAGAAAATAACCACACAATAAGTTAATCAATTTTAATGAATGTGGTTTTATGTTTAGTTTACTTGGGCAAGTCCTAAGGTCGAACACATGTAGGCAAAGGAACAACCTAAAATTATGTCAATCAAAAATCATGTACGGTTTTCAAGACGATCTTTTTTTGTAATTTTTAATGCAATAAAGGATGCAAAATGCAAATTCAACCTATTTTAGGGACTAAAATGTAAATTACGCTCACACGATGTCCGAAAAATATGAAACTTGGCCACGATGCCAAATATGATGAAATGTATGCACCGTAATTTTTTGGAATTTTTAGATGCAAGATGAATTTTGTATGAATTCTAAAATGCAAACGAAATGAATTTCAATATTTAATTATAATAAATATTAATCCTAATTATTTTCGACGAACCGAAAATCCAGTTCTTTAAAAGTGCAGAATTAACACTTAGATGTCATTATAGTCGGGCTGGATTCGGTTCGTCAAAAACCATCTAATTTGATATGTCAATAAAATCAAATGCTCATATTTATATTTTACTTAATAAGTAATCAAGGTCGAACTCAGGGACACAAGCCTCTCTTGTGATATTCAGACTTTATTTAGTTTAACTAAGTGTTGAATCAATACACATTAGGTTAATCAAGGCATGAGGACAATACAAGATGCATTATGTAAAAATGATACATGCATCTTTTATTTGACTTTTATCATGCAAATATATGCAATGAAATGAAGTAATGTGTATGCCCTAACTCAGCAAAGATAATGAGCTATTTAAACCCTAGTTAATTTCAAACTTGAGTCATGAAGTAACTTGTTGGATAATTTAGGCAAGGCCTGAATGTACTGCATAATAGAAATTTTAGCTATTTAAAATAACACATTAAGATAACAGAGTCAAAATAGGAAACAAACTATGTCATTAAAAAGTTCATCAAACAAGCTTTAAAATGAAACTGAAATCAACCCAATCAGAGATATGATGCTTAGAATATGCATAGAAGAAGATAGGGGCATAAATGCAAGGAAACATGAAGATAACTAGCAAATATGTCCCTGGTAAGGACTAGAATGCAATAAAAAATAAGCGCGAGGCCATCCCTGTAAATATTCCACACGCGCCGGGGTATTTTTTCAAATATTCAAACCCGCAAGGGGTCGGTTACAAAATACCCCAGGCACGCGTGGACAACACGTGGTCTCAGGACCTATCTACAATTTTGAAGAAGTTCGTGGGCCTCCCTACAATTTACCCTGGCTGCACGTCACCTGCACGTGCGCTTCCAGGCTCGGTGAAGATCCAGGCTCTCGGGCTGCTGCTTCGGGTTCGGTCCGGGCTCGGGGGTGGCTCGGGTGTTATGAGCCTGCAGGCTTGGATAGTAGGCTCGGGAAATGCTCTGGCAATGACACGTGGACACATGTCATCTGTCAGATCAAGATGATCTGACGTCATCTGTACTTCGTGAAGATGTCTACGTGTCCTCCTCTGGACCATTGGAAGAACACTTGGATATATTCATCCAACGGTAGTTGTGCTTTCCCCTTTGCCGCAGGGGTGGTGACGAATTCGGGTCTCCGCAGAAGGGGCCCAAGCTCCGTCGTTGTTGCTCGGACTCAGTGGAGCTCCTCGGAGCGTCCTTGACGTACATTGAGGAAGATGGAAGCTTGGGGAAGGCGCCAGACCTCCCGGATCAAGTCATCGGAGCTCGTATGTCGGCGACGTGGTTGATGAAGTCAGCTCCGATTAAGCTCTGACCATTGAAGGATTTGAAGACCTACATGGTTAATAAAAATAGATGAAGCATTCCAAGTCTATGATGGGTGCAGGATGAAGTGCCATGGTTGGTCGTGATGGGCTGAAGAAGGCGGCGGCCAGCTATCTTCTCCGGCACGCCCAAAGGAGTTGGGTCGAAGATGATCTGGGGTTATGGAAGAAGATTTGGGTGATCAGAGTGAGCGCGTGAATGGGGGTGGTGCGGAGAAGCTTGTGAGAGGGTCAATGGAGTGTGGGGAGGCGATTGACGGCCTAATAAATTGCTAGAAAATCAAGAAAAATACAATAGGAAGTCGGAGGAGTTTACCTGGCTATGGCAGAGCGGTGGCTTGGGCGTGGGGTCTGAGGTGAACCCTGGGTCTTCGCTAGAGTCCTCAGCCAGCTGGGGCAGCTCGAGCGGGCTCGAAGCTCCGCGATGCCACCATGGAAGTCGACGGGTCAACACCGGAGGCTAGCGCTGTCTTCACGCCTCGATCGGACCTCCCCCTATCACGGGGAGGAGGAGAGGAGATGGGCGCAGCCCCTCGTAAAGGTGGACGGTCTTGAATAGGGGAAGAGATGTGGTATTTAAAGGGTGAAGATGGCAGTTCCGGTGGAGAAGGTCATGATTTGCGGGGGAGATATGGCGTGAGTGGAGACGGATCGTGGAAGGAGTGACAGTTCGCGAGGGTCGTGTATGATCGAGCAATGTCGTGGAGGTGTTGAGACGTGAAGATGGTGGACGAAGACTCGGTAAAAAATGAAAGGGGGAAGGTAGTCCACGAGCTGGTGAACATGGGAGAGAAGAGTCATGCGAGGTAGACGAAGAAGTTCGAGCCGTTGGATCTTGAGATCCAACGACTGATAGACGAGCACTAGCGATCGGTCTTGATTAGATCGCGGCTGCGAGATCGAACGACGCACAAAGCGCCACGTGGAGGGCAGAGCGAACGACGCCAATGGGCGGCTGTGATGAAATTGGAGGCCTTATCGGATGGTAGAGGAAAAGAGCGGCTGAGATGGAGCAGCCTGGAGGTGATCGTGAGGTGCAGACGCCGCCAAGTGGCGCAAGGAGGACTCGGTGCTGTCGTGCGGCTGTGATGAGAAGCTAGTGACGATCGAAGGGCTGAGAGGCAAAGGGTGTGTGTTGATAGTGAGGCCGTTGGATAAAGAAGAGATACAACAGCAGGGAAAAAGGGCAGCAGGGGCAAAGGGGCCGGGCCACATGGCTCAACCAGAATGAGCCACGTGGCCCAATAAGATTATTACGATAATTACTTGAAGAAATGAAGGAGTAGATGGGTAAAATTTGGAAAAACTCAAAACATGAAAGTTTTAGATCTCGATGAGATCTACAAATTTTATGTTGAACAAAAATGGAGATGAGGTCAAACAAAGGTAGAAAATATTTTTGAGGGTATTTTTAAGGGTAAAAACACCACGAATTTTAATTATGCCATTTTTTGTGTTTTTGATTAATTCAATAACTCTGATATTTACATGGTTTTCTCTGGTTTTTATTGACACATGTTTAAGAAAGGGGGTTAAAATAGACACATTAAGATCATGACATCGAGTTTCATCAGTCGGCTGCAGCGAATTTGGAAAGTGACGGAGGAGGACGATGCTCCTCAGCCGTCTGATCGGCCGAGATTGGGCGACCAGGAGATCGCCACGTGGTTGATGGGGGAAAAAAGGGTGGTGCACAAGCCTGGGCGGCACGTGCCTCCCACGTGCGGGCCTTTTTATTTTTATTTTATATTTTTATTTTTATTATTATTTTTTATAAAAACTAATTATAAAATCTCAAAAATGACTGACACGTGGAGGCTCCAGGAGCTACCACATGTCAGCACCAGAAAATTAAGAGATTAAATCCTTTAAAAAATACAAAAGAAATAGCAAACGGCCTCAGATCAAAAAAAAATCCTTTTTGGAAATTGCTCGTCTTGATGAGATCTACAACTTTTATGAAGACATTAAAATCTCATTTGCACAAAGTGATATTTTTTGGGTATCCCATGTACAATGAATACCTTGATTTTTGGGTTTATATTCTTTTGTCATTTTTACATCAGATAAAAATCCGGAAAAAATATGGTAAAATAAAAGATAAATATTTACATATTAAGATATTTTTTTTGGATTTTTATTAATGGAAAAGAAGAAATAAAACACGAAAACGACCAATTTTGTATAGACCGTTAGTGAAGACTCGGACTCAATTTGTTTCTTTGATTTCAAGCTCAGCTTGGATTTGGATTTTTGCATCTTTTAATAAAACTTTCATCAAAGAAGACAAATGAAAAAGTAATCAATTAAAATAGGTTAAGTATGTACATAAAATAATAGGTCAAAAATCGCTAAAATACAAAATGTACAAAAGAGGCCCAAAATCCAACTTTCACATATGAGCTCCGATTCACTTGAAATTGGTCTTGTTTTGAATGTAATTGAATGTACATTAGTTCAAGATGAGTAGGATCAAAATTAACATTGGATGAGGAAGATATGAGGTTTTTAGTTTGGAAATCCTGAAATTAGGGTTTGGATTTTTGGTTCACTTATTTAGGTTAGTGATTTTTTTGTATTTTTCATTTATTCTTGTTAGTGATATGTGAACATTAGAGGTGGTTTTGGGTTATTCGGAGTTAGCATGAGTTAGTTAAAAATCAAAGAAGTTAGGCTATTTACATGTCAATTTTGTGTGGGATTTTTGGCTTCTTATTTTGTGCAGAAATAATGGATAAAATGCAATTCTTATCAAAACATGCATAAATGCAAATTGTGTTGAATAAATGCAGAAATGTTGTTGATTTTGAGGGATTTGAGCTTAATTAATGAGATTTAGAGTGATGAATCTCAGATTCATCAGGTACCCACTTCTTGGAGGGTTTGTGTGGACTACAGACGATTGAATCAGTCCACCAAGAAGGATCATTTCCCATTGCCTTTTATTGATCAGATTATAGAAAGGCTAGATGGGAAGAGTCATTATTGCTTCCTTGACGGGTACTCTGATTACAATCAGGTGGCCATTGCGTCAGAGGACCAGGACAAGACGACATTCACCTATCCATTTGGACATATGCTTTTAGACGAATGCCCTTTGGTCTATGTAACACCTCGACGACATTCCAAAGGTGCATGTTGTCCATCTTTTCGAACATGGTGATGAGTGTTTAGAGGTCTTCATGGATGATTTTTCGGTATATAACGATGGGTTTGATGCTTGTCTTGACTACCTAGACTGTGTCCTTCGGCGCTGTATTGAGGTCCATCTTGTTCTATCTTGGGAGAAGAGTCACTTCATGGTGACTCAGGGGATGGTTCTTGGTCATATCATCTCCAACAGGGGCATGGAGGTTGATCCGACCAAGGTGGATATCATCAAAAAACTCAATCCACCGTCAAACCTGCAACAGTTATTGTCTTTTCTGTGGCATGTCAGTTTCTACCGATGATTCATTCATGATTTCAGTAGGATTGCCCAACCGTTGATTGATTTGCTGACCAAAGACACCGAGTTCATTGTAGATGATAAGCGTTTTGTGTCATTTGAGACTCTCAAGAGTCTAGTTGTTGAGGCTCATGTCCTTCAGCCGCTTGATTGGTCTCTTTCATTCGAGATCATGATGGATGCCTATGATTTTACCATAGGGGCAGTTCTAGGACAGAGGAGGGATGGAGTACCTTTTTCCATTCACTACACTAGTTGTACATTGGATGCCGCGTAACGGAACTACACTGTCACTGAGAAGGAGATGCTAGTCGTAGTTTTTTCCTTGGATAAGTTTAGATCATATATCATTGGAATCAGAGTGACTATCTTCATTGATCATACTGCCATCAGGTACCTAATGGCAAAGAAGGATGCCAAAGCGAGATTGACTAGATGGATCCTTCTACTCTAGGAGTTTGATATTGAGATTAAGGACAAACTTGGAGTTAAGAATGTGGTGACAGATCATCTCTCCTGATTGGAGAATCTTGAGGAATTTGAGCATACTAATCCCATTTCCGAGACCTTCCCATATGAGGAGATTCATGCTATCGCCTCGCTCCCGTGGTATGCCGATATTGTGAGCTATCTTATTGCAAAGAAAGTTCTACAAGGTTGGTCTAGGCAGCGACTTGAGACCTACCTTGCGAAGGCCAAGTCTTACCATTTGGAGGATCCCATCCTTTATCATGAAGGAGGGGATAACGTATGGCATTGGTGCATTCCTCAGGAGGAGCACCATAGTGTCCTCACTACTACCACAAGCTGGAGGCAGGGGGCATCATTCTGGGAGGAGAATGGCACAAAAAGTGCTCCAATCCGGCCTATGGTGGCCTACCCTCTTCGAGGATTGTTATGAATTCGTGAAGAGGTGTACTGACTGTCAAAGGATGGGCAATTGCGGACATTGTGATATGATGCCGATGCATCCCATTCACTTCTGTGAGGTTTTTGACACATGGGCATCGATTTCACGGGTCCATTCCCTAAGAGTCAGAGATTTGAGTACATTCTGTTGGCTGTGGATTATGTTAGTCGTTGGGTTGAGGCCATCCCCGTCCGAACCACAGATGCTAAGGCTGTTTGCAAGTTTTTGAGGAAGAATATCATTTCATGGTTTGGGGTGCCTAGAGTTTTGATATCTGACGGGGGGTCTCATTTTGTCAATGACAAGGTAAAGGCCCTTGCTAGTGAGTTTAGCATAGACCATCGCGTTGCCACTCCATATCATCCTCAGACCAATGATCTTATTGAAGTGTTGAAAAGGGAGATCGGTACGATATTGCAGAAGGTAGTCCGTTCATACCGAAAGGATTGGTTACAGCTTTTGGACTCGGTCTTGTGGTCATATCGTACTTCCTTTAAGACTCCTTTGGGTACATCTCCTTTTCATCTCGTTTATGGCAAGCCCTGCCATTTACCTGTTGAGAGTAGGTACAAGTCACTTTGGGTTGTCACTGATATATTATTGGATCCAATGAGTGTAGGAGATCAAAGGAAGGCAGAATTGGCAGCCCTAGATGAGCTTAGAGATACAACCTTTTCAAGCAGCCAACATTACAAGGAGCGAGTAAAGGAATAGCATGACTCTCATATCAGCCATAAGCAGTTTGAGCCAGATCAAAGAGTATGGTTATTTAATACCAGGCTTAGATTATTTCCAAGGAAATTACAGAGCAAGTGGAAGGGACCATACCTGGTCTGAAAGGTACATGACAATGGGAGTATTGACATATCTGAGATGTCATCTGAGTCTACCTTTCGTGTTAACGGGAAGCGTCTCAAACCATATCTAGATCATGAGCCACTGGTCATTGACGTCAACCCGATTCATTTTGCATGAGATGTGGTCTTTGACTCACATCTGTTGCATCTCATGCCTGATTATCTCTATCTTTCGCCTTGTATAGATCCAGATGTCCATATCATCTCATTCTTTAGTCCAACATCCCATTTGCATCTCATGATTATGCTATACTTAGGGTGCACTTTACCCTAAGTATAGGGGGTGTCATACTCTTGATTATTCTTTTGATTCTTTTTACCTCTGTTCTTATGCCTATACTTAGGGATATTTCACCCTAAGTATAGGGGAGGTAGACTCTATACATTCTACCACTCGGATTTCCCTTTATGAACAGTCTGCTATACTTAGGATTTCTTGATCCTAAGTATAGGGAGGGAACATCGAGCTCTGTTCATTCTATTCTTTAATTCGTCAATATAGTATAGATTTCCTTTTCACTTCCCTATACTAAGCACGAGTTATGTCTTCTTCATCGCTCTTGATCCACTCTGAGGACATTATTCTAGCTAAGTATAGGGGGGTGTCGTATATATTTCATATATACTTTATCCATAAATCGTACTTTATATGAATGTGTAATAAATAAAAATGGCTAAAATCCTTTATTAAAAACCATAAAACATTTTTAAAAAAATCTTTTACATAAAATTCTTTCCTGCACATACATAGATATTTGTAAAAATTATTTTTGTATAAAGGTTTGAAAAAAAATTTGATGGCAAAATGTTTATAAATATTTGGATACCAAATTACGTATATAGTACAAAATTTTTGCAAAATGTTTGAAAAACAAAAGTTTGCAAAATCCCTTGTGTAAATATTTGTAAACAATTTGCAAAAATTCTGCATTCATGTATACATTCAAACATTTTTCAAAATTTTGTATAATTTCAAAATTTATGCATAAAAAGATTTTCATATATACTTGTACATTATTTTGAATCATGATTGACATTTAAACTAGCATGGAATCAAATTGGAAAATGGAGCTCGGTTAAGACCTTAATCCACCTAATTCTAAGAGGAACCTTATAAGACTTAGGGTTAAGACTTTTCAGGTCCATTGGTGACTTAATTCTTTGAGTACATTAGGCTATGATCACATGTCATCTTGATGAGTCTAAGTAGAGCATTTAACAATGCATACATGACTCTCACATACAATGGCTTTGCTTGCACCAGTACCTTACACATGGCTCTCTACGAAGGAGGTGTTGAGGAGACAGTTTCCTTTGACTTGGGGTAGCATACGAGGGTAGTACTTCTAAGCGGAACCTCTCGTCTTCTTTTAGTGAAGGAAGTGCGCCTCAACTTGGTCTTACAGTGTTGAGGTCCATAGACAGGAGTTATGGGTTGCAATAATGCTTCAAAAGAGGAATAATCTACTGGCTTAAGAGGAAAAGGTCCTTATGTATATATGTTGCACCATGTAGATATGTTGTACATATGCACATCAAAAAAATGTGCAAAAGAAAGAAAAACTCCAAAAAAGTGGTGGGTCTGATAGAAAATGAAATACCCACCGAAGTGTATATAGCCAAATAAAGCAAAGCTTATGTTACCCATTCTCATCTCATGAAGCTTGCAGCGGGAGACTTAGCAACACTAGTTGGGCTCCCAGGGATACATGACTACACTGTTCATGGTCCATTCTCTTCTTCCTCCTCTTCTTGAACCGGTTGAACTTGAACTTATAAGGGAATACCCTGCTCCTCGAGGAAAGAGCTGCTAGACTAGGGCATTAGAGTTACCTTGTTATGGGGGGTTGTTACTTTGCCATTTCTGAGATGGGGAGCAACATATCACTTACATAGTACAAGAAACGATTCATGGTCATTAGAGTTTGTGTATGTAGTCTTGTTCGGATCTGGATTATTGAGGAGTATTGACCATAGATTGGTGGAACTTAGAAGCTATTGAGTTTTAAACCTAGGTCCAAATAAGGTTCCGACAAACTAATAATCCAAAGGTCTGACAGAGCTCCATACTCCAATTTAATGAAGACAAGTTTAGTAATCAACCTTAATTCTCCTTCTTTTTCTTTTGTTTCTCTTTTCACTTCTTATTCAAATAAGTGTTTGCAAAAGGACTAGCAAAGTTAAAGTATAGGGGGTGATCAATCCTTGCTCTCACTCTTTATTCTTTTAACTTAGCTAATTATCTTGGCAAAGCATCATGTAAATAGATGTAAATAAAATAAGTTAGCAATATGCATGCATTTGTTAATAATACATAATTAGCATATATGTGTGCAAAAATAAAAGAATGAAGAAAAAAGGAAGGATGTATTTAGAATAAATACAGAGTGACCCAAACCCCAAGAGAGGGCCTTGGCCTGATTGCCAAATAAAACAAGTAGAGAGAGATAGGGCCCACTCTATATTGTGCATATCTTACATGAAAAAAAATAATTATTTTTGCCAAAAATAAAGAATTCTTTTTACTTCCATGTATGTATTTCTATAAAGAAAACAAAACTTAGAAAAATAAAAAGAAAAAGAAAATAAAACTTTCTCTCTCTTTCTTGTACATAATACATGTATATATCTTTCCTTCTACATTTATTTTAGGGATAATTACACCCAGAACCCTGAGTAATTCCTCAATCTCAAACATAACCCTGAGTATTCGCGATTTACTCCACGAACCCTGAGTAATGGGTGTCTGTTACGGATGTAACCCTCCGTTACATGGGACGTCATTGCCTAACCGGGGTTGGGTTACCACCTACCCCGCCCCAGTTAAGACGGGCCTACCGAGGTAGATCGGGCGGCTAGGATGAAATATACTTTTCTGATGACACGTGGGTGGCAAGGATGAAGAAGGAAGTCAAATCGGGCAGAGGGGAAGTCGGCCTCCAAGGGTTTACCCCCTCCCGCCCTCGATTGCGTCACCCGATACCTCCCGCCATCGCCTTCTCCCAGGCAACGAAGAATCTCCCAAGCGACGTAGAAGCTTCCCGGCGACGAAGAAGAAGCGTTGCCGCCACCTTGTTGCGTTCGTCCCCAACCACTGAGAGAAAGGCGAAGGTACGAGTCAATCGAATTCTTTTGCTCCTTGTAGACCTCCGCCAAACCTGAGCATTTGCGTGCGATATTGGTGGTTGTAAGTGTCTCATACAGGACATTGACGCAGTTCATCTTTTAGAATGGGGTGGTTCGAAGGCCGTGAAGGAATCCTGAGCATATGTGTGCGATATGGGGGCTACTTCAAGAAGGCTAGAGCACACGGTGGAGAAAAGTATTTGTTGGGAAAGCAGGTCGTGATAGGGACGGACCCAGACGTCACATGCTGGTTCGACATCATCGAGGATATTGCCGAAGTCATCCCGTGGCAAGCTAAGGAGTCACTGCGCATGAGCTACAAGGTTCCAAATTCTCATCCCACCAGGTATGAAGAGCCAAGTTTTATGGTTGCTACGTGCGAATTACAAATCGATTATAGCCCGTTTATTGATTTGGCAGGTATGCGAAGTTGTCGAATGAGAAGGAGATGATGCACATGTTCCACCTGCATCAAGATGGGACGGAGATTGAGCTTGTCGCTGAGTTTGACGAAGATTGTATAGAAGCACTTGCGGCGGTGGAAGAGAATGCAGTCGTGGACCAAGATGCATCGACTGTAGATGTGGGTGAAAACCCAACATCTACTTCAGCCATGCTCGACAATGTGGTGACCCATATCAGTGGTGAGTCACTTCATCCTACCGCTTTCATCAATTTTCCTGTTAGCGAAGAAGATATGGACGTTGCACCCAAAGATGGTCAAACAGGAGCAAATCAGCCTATTGATATTGAGGACGAGGTTGTGCAGATGGAGATTGACATGCAAAATGTCAATGTGAACATGGATGCTGATCCTTTGTATGGTGATCCCTTGGCTGAGGAATCCATTGGTTACATGACTCCGTTCGAAATGGAGCCACCTATCATCTCTTCTCGGCAGTCGCGTGTAGGGAGATCATGGAGGGTATTGCGGTCCCAATCCCGCGTCGTCGACCTGAGCGATTCCGATGGCAGTGAGTATGTTTGTGACAACACAAGTGAAAGTGATGATGATGAACTGAGTGGCCTAGAGTCTGAGAACATCTATCACTATCTTTTGGATTCTGAGTTGGAGGATGTGGATGACTTTGAAGGCCCGAGGCACAGCGGTGATGTTGACATCGCCGAGTTATTTGTTGGAGCCGAGTTTGATGGTCATGACGAATTCAAGTTTGCATTGTGCACATATTGTCTAAAGCATGACTTCGATGTGAGATATATCAAAAGTGAGGCAGTTAGAGTAACAGCGGTATGCAGAGGAGAGGACTGTAAATGGAGAATCCATGCATCAAGAGTACAAGATAGTTTGCGTTTTAGAGTTAGAACTCTGCAAGCGGAGCACAACTGCTCCTCCGTAAGCAGGGTTGGTAACTCCTTAGCCTCACAACATTGGATTTCAAAGCACATCGAAAGTTGGATTAAGGAAAATCCTGATATGACTGTCAATGCGATCTCGCAGCGTTTACGCGAGCAATTCCAGATCATCCTTCCTTACATGAGGATTTATCGGGGACGAAGAATGGCTCTAGACAGGGTCTATGGCAAGGTGGAGGATTCGTATGAGAGGCTTCCATCTCTCATATACGAATTGAAGAGTCGGAACCCGAGAAGTGTAATCCATTATGAAACCGAGAGTGATGACTCATTCTTGTGGGTCTTTGTATCGTTAAAAGTGTAGAGACAGGGATTCATTGAAGAATGCGGGCCTTTCATCGGGCTTGATGGCTGCCACCTGAAAGGAAAGTACTTGGGGACGCTGCTATCTGCCACAGCGTTGGATGGTTGCAATTCTTTGTTCCCAATCGCATATGCTGTTGTGGAAAGCGAAACAAATGTGACATGGAATTGGTTTATGTCACATTTGAATAATGCTATTGAGTCTGATAATGGTGTTGGATTGACCTTCATATCCGATGCACCGAAGGGGTTAGAATTGGCCGTGAAGACAATATTCCCACAAGCTGCGCACAGAACTCGTATGTGTCATCTCTATAAGAACTTCAAGAGGAAGTTCCCTGGAGAAGAATTGGAAGTAATGGTCTGGTCAGCAGCAAGAGCCTTTGAAGTTAAGCACTTTAATCATTGGATGGGTGAAATTCAGAAGGTTAGTAAGGTCGCATTTGATTACCTAGCAAATGTGAAGGAAAAATGGAGCCGCCATCAGTTCAAAGACCACGCAAAGTGCCACTATCTGACGAATAATCTTAGTGAGTCATTCAATGCGTGGATATCACCAGCCAGAAACATGCCTATATGTGAACTTATTGACTGGATCAGGCAGAAATTCATGACCACAATGGAGGAACGACATAGGAGATCGAAGGCATAAAATGACAATGTGGTACCATCGGCGTTGTCATACATTAGAGGTCTCACCAGAGACCTTAAAGGTTACATTGTCAGAAGGGCTGACGATAGCCATGTCGAGGTGGAATCTCCTTTAGGGAGATATGTATTGGATCTTAGGATTCGTGAATGCTCCTGCAAGAGATGGCAAATTTGCGGCCTTCTTTGCATGCATGCCGCAGCAGCACTATCGAGCATAAGAGGAGTACGGTGGGAGAATTACGTCGATGATTTCTACAAGGTTGTTCGATATTGAAAAGCCTATTGCAGTGGTTACATTTCCCCAATGCCCGACAAGAGCAAGTGGCTACAAATCAACTTGCCCTTCAAGGTGAAACCGCCTCGTACAACACGACCTCCAGGAAGACCGCAAAAGAACCGCATTAAGCCGAGGGATGAGAATGAAAGCAAAAGCAAGCATAAATGCAGTAGGTGTGGCAAATTTGGCCACCAAGCCCGTACTTGCAAGGAGCCAATCAATGCTCCAAGAGGAACACCACGAGGAAGACCACGAGGAATGACGGTATGCCCCTCAACACAAGCATCTTCTAGTGCGCAAGATGCAATGGCCAATCGAAGGTATCTACTAATGATGAATTGTAAATTAGTTTTATTAATTACTTAGTATTAGATGAAACTGAAACTCGTCTTTTTTAAGTGGCATTGGACTAAGGTCAGGGACATCTTCTACGAGGGGGAGAGCAGTAGGAAGCTCCACAGGATGGGGACGTGGACGCAAGAGAACACGAGAAGCTGAGACCTTCCCAGATGGACCTTCTTGCTCGATGAATAACACAAAGGTACAATGCATACTCTTCAACCCAAGTATATTGAACAATGCCGTTTTTGAATGTTTTATTCTTGTACGAAACGCATTGATAGATGCACTTGGAGCGATGGAAAAAGGAGAATTTGGTCCAGTGACTTTTTGTGATCAATTTTTTGTGATCTTCCAAGATGAATCAAAGTAGTTTTTTGCTTTCGCCTGTAAAAACATTAATACAGGAGGACAACGCTTGCTAGTTTTTATATGTATATGAACTGTTGTGATCTCGCAGGAGGTCAGATGTAATGGTGATGTGGTTTTTGGTGTGCACCTGTTTGATCAATACGTTCATGTTGGTTTTAATCTGTTCATGACCTGTCAGATGTAATGGTGACATTGGTTTATAATAGTCAGTGTGCATTTGTCGAAGGTCTATGTTCTTGATGCTTTACTTTCCTGCATGGGTATCCATCACGGTACCAACACTGTGGTTTAAGATAACTTTCCTCTTCATTTCAAACTTATGTGAATAAGTAGCGTGACAATTACAATCAAAGAAAGGAAAATTGCTTTGAGCCATGATGAATACCCATTCATCACTCTTTATTCTTATATTTTAGCTACAAAAACCTTTGCAAATGCATGTAGATATATGTAAATATAAATAATTACCAAAAGCATGCATTGTGTAAAAACCTATAATTAGCATGTTTTTTATGCAAAAATAAAAGAATAAAGATCAAAAAGAAAAAGAGGGAAATATTTAGAATAAATATTGAGCAACCTAACCCAAGGGAGGGCTCAGCATGGGCCTGACCGCATAAAAGCCAAAGTAGAGGGAGATAGGAGCTCATGTGTAAATATTTGTGTAAATACATAAAACTATATTTTCCTCACCCAAAAATATGCTTGTAAATATTTTTATATATTTATAAAAGATAAAAACAAAATAAAAAGTTAAAAATAAAAAAAAACAAAAATCCAATAAAAATTGCAAAAATTAAAAATACAAAAATACCTTGCACATATACCATGTATATAGATGTATATAGCTATTTATTTTACCTATGTACATAAACAGTAAAAATAAAATAAAAATATCTTTTTATTCCTAATTTTATATAAATAAATAAAATATAAAAGGGGAATAAAAATACTCAAAAATAACAAATTAAAAATTAAAAATTTAAAAAAAAATACATATTGTAGATATACCTATGTATAGCTATATAATGTAAATACCTTATTTTTATTTTAAAAAATTAATTAAAAATCACCAAAACATAGAAAAAAATAAAATAAAAATATTTCATGTTTTAAGTTTTTGAAAATTCGGTCATTATCTGACCCAAAATAATTAAATAAAAATCCATTGAAAGGCGGCCTCTGATTGGTCCACGGGGGATTGTTGACCCCGGTCAACTTTCCCCCACGGACCCTTTTTCCCTCGGATCTGGTGGATGACCCGACTTCCCCATTCATTTCCCGTCAGACCCGACCACCATTCACCTAAACCCCGGGTCAGATCCATTCACGTCACACCCGAGAACCTCGCCGGAGCCGTCGCCTCGGGATCCGCGCTCCAGATCGCCCTACCCGCGCACCTCTTTCCGGACCCTCCATGGTATATATTTCGAGCTCCGCCACTTTCAATCGGCATCTTTGGCTAATCCGCTCCACCCCCAGTGACCTCCAGTGCTCGAGCGTGAGGGACAGCTCGCTCCAGGTGCTGTCGCAGCGAGGAGAGGGGCCGGATACCACTGATCCGGCGAGTTTTCACCGCCGTGCTCCGCCCCGAGTTGGAGCTCGAGCCTCGGACGTCGGCGACCCTTGAGGCAAAGACCCAGAGCTGCGCAAGCTCAACCACAGCCCACTCGACCACCCAGGTAGTCTCTTAGCTCTACTATTTCGTCTAATTTCCGATTACCCCCATATCACGCCGCCGTCGATTTTCGTCGATTCCGACCGCCTCGCCTTTCCGTTCGACCATCGGAATCCACCCTCACCTTCGCCTTCCTTCCACGCACCTTCTCCGCCCCTCCGTTCAACCCAGCTCGCACAGGAGCTGGGGTTCGAATCCCTTCGCCGTCGCACCGCCGGGGTTCGCCCACACCGACGCACCTTTCACCTTCACTCCGCTTAACAGGGTCGAGGCACTTTGCCCTCGACCCGCGAAGCTTCTGAGCTATTTTGCAGGACCAGCAGAGGCTATCTGAGGCCTCTCGACATTCGGGCCAGGAGCTTCACCTCCGCCGACCTCGCCGGAGCCCTCCAGGGCTCGGTTGGGTCATCGGAACCTACCATCAGCTGCGGAGCATCATCGCGGAGCTTCTCCGATCTCCAGGCACAGCAGAGGAGGCCGGAGCCACCGTCACGAGGACGGCAAAGTTCGCCGGCCATCAGTTCTTCCAGCATCCTCCAGAGCCGTTGGATCAGCCTCCTGCTCCAGGTGCCATCTTGACCGTTGGTGGCTGGAGCGTTCGTGGACGTCAGATCTGAGGCGCTAGATCCATGCCGTTAGATCCACACGTGTCCTGGCCTGGACCGTTGGATCGAGCAGAGAGCAGCAGCGACCAGAGCCGCCCCCACCTCGACCGTTCGATCGCCACGTGGCGGCCATCCGTCAGCTCCAGTTAATAAAGGGTAAATTACCCTTAGGCCCTTATATTAGTTTTATTTCATTTGAGTCCTGTAAATATTCCAGCACGTTGTTTAGTTTTAGGTTTATTTGCACAATGGACCCTGCGCTTTAGTTTATTTGCATTTATACCCCTGCCTGTGTGAGCCACGTGCTTCGTCACGTGTATTTTTGGGTTATTTGCATCCGATGCCCTTGTAGTTCTGATTGTTAAGGAATGAATGAAACTTTTTGAGTAATTGCATTTATACCCCTGTGCGTTGTGGATTTTACGCATGTGCGTTTATTTTTGGGTTATTTGCAGCTGAGGTCCTCGGACTTTTGGTACGTGTTACCAATTAGTCCCCGAACCTTAGTTTTATTACATATAGGTCCCTGAGTGCCCCAGGCACGCGCCTCGCGCGTGTTTTGCTGGGTATTTTGCACCGGGACCCCCAGAACTTTGGGTATTTGCACTTTGGTCCCTGTGCACAATGCCCTCTTGTCATTTTTGAATAAAATATCAAATCACCTCCAAATCCAACGAAAATTTGACACATGGCCCCTGCCATGGTGTAGGATTTTTGTAGATTTTTGAGTACATTTCTGATCTTGTTTGCTATTTTTAAAAATTCAAAAACATCTATTTTTGGCACTGTTTAGTTTGAAAAACCCCAAAAAAATATAAAAACCCCCCTAAAAATTCTATAAAAATTAGGTACTGTTTATTTTGTGTTCCTTGATTTTCTAGCCAATTTTGGCTATTGTTCACTGTTTAAAAACCATAAAAACTTAAAAACACCTAAAAACCCCTAAAAATTCTAATAAATACATTAAAAACCCAAAAACAATAATTTTGGTACTCAAATTTTCCTTGTTTTACCTAGTTTACAGGAAAAATACCTCCAGGCCCTTTTGAGGTCCTTAGATATTTTATCTAGGGATTTTGGGCTTGGCTGGACAATACCCTACATTTTTGCTACTGTTTGATTTTTAGAAAATAAAATACACATCCTAAAAATTCCAAAAATTCACCAAAAACATTAAAAAACACAAAAAAAACATAAAAAATTTTTTGTCTGAATTTTTGCTTGATTTTTGATGCATTAAATAATTTGTCAAAGTTTGCTTGTTTTTGCTTTTCTTATTTTCTTCACATATTAAAAATTCCAAAAAAATATAAAAATCATTAAAACCACTAAAAATATTTTGTCTTTTATTTTATTCATTTTTCACCACTTCGTAGGCCTTCGGCCAATCCGTGCTCCTTGAGTTCGACCCTGGGTGCTATACCAGGTTAATCTCATAGCAGGACCGCTTTCTTCGTGCTTGATTTGACATATTTTCGAGTGGTCATTTTTCTTCTTGATTGACACTTCTGAGTGACTGAGGTCGCAACGACCTATTTTCTGTACCTTATACCTTAGTCGCTCGGGCTTTTGTGTCATCAGAATGGCGCCGTTGCCGGGGAGCACGGCTTAGTAGTCGCTTTTTGAGTTTTCCGCAACTTTTTGATTTTCGCGGCTATTTGTATAGATTTCTGTATACATATTTTTCTCATATTTCTGACAATAATTTTGGACTGACCACTTCTCTCTGTTTCTTGCGAGGGCCCGAGGATCGAGGCGGCCGATTTCGAGAAGCCGACGCAACCGCGAGACTCGGAGGCGGCTCCCTTCTGCACGGAGCCGCAAGCGAGAGCGAGAGAGAGAGTTGAGTGGGTGAGGTTAGATTAGGATATTTGATCATTATTGTTGTAATAATACAGGGACTTGGACTTGCTTGCCTTAGCGGGTCTGTTTCGCCGAGCACCGGAGTGCTCGGGGGACCCTTAGGAGTTTTTCGCGGTTTTTCGTGGTTTTCTTCTACTTTTTTTTTCTGCCTTTTCCGGTGTTTACGCGGTTTTTGCTCGAGCCCCTAGACTTAGGAATTTCTGGTGCTTTTGACGTAATTAGTAGGATCCACACACCTAATTGATTATCTGTTCCCATATAACGTTAATTGGACCTACTAATAAATAAATAATAAAAATAACTTAGTCACTTTCCTGAGAGCCTACGCGCCGCGAGCCTGCCCCGTCAAGCGCTACTCCTGAACTCAACCTATCGAGAAGAGGAGGGGTGGGTCTAGACCGGACTCTTTGGATCGAGGGCGAGTGACTGAGTTAGACGGTTCTTCGCTAGAAATTGCTCGTCTAGGACTCGGTTTTTCCCGTTGCATCATATAGGTATTTTTCTTTCTGCCTTTCAATCTGCGCGGATCACTTGCATGTAGAGAGCTGGAGACAAGGTACGCATTTCTATCTCAGCATGCATCATTGATTTCTCGCGCATCGGCTTTTTCGTCTTCTCCCCCCTGTTTTCGGACTAAATAATCAGGAGAACCGAAAAATTCGTTAGGCCTTTTGTTTGAGTTGAAAAATATTAAAAAGAAAAACCATAAAATTGGGACTGGCTAAGACTATTGATCTTAAAAACCACTCACCCTAAAAATTTTGTCTTGGGGAGAGCAACCCCCTCATTGCATGGTTTGGATGCGCGAGAGAGTGACCCGCACCCTAGGTAGAGCCTCCCGGTGCTAGTCCCGACTGATTACCGACTCTTCCGTGCGGGCCAGTCAGTTGGGTTAGCATCGGATATCCTAACAGGTCACGTAAGCGCTCTGATATTTTGTGTGTTCACCAAAATAAAAATAGACAAGATAATTTGACCGAACTTTCACGGTCTTCAGCTCGCGTTGCGTTGGTGAACCGGGGGTTTGTTTGTGATCATAGTTGACTCCAGATCTCATCCGCCTGACTCGCCAGATCAAGATGATGGGTAGACGGTCTCTTAGGCAGCCTCTGGCTGCACCGCTTTCGGGCACGTCTACCCGATCATCTAGGTTGGCCCGTGAGAGTCGAGACCAGCTCTCCGAGCCCGAGTACGACTCCGCCCTGTTCCCCCTCGACCCCCTTTCTTCTGGTAATGAGCGACATGAGCCCGAGGAGAGATTAGCAGATTTGACAGCACCTGAGTTGGGCTCATTTGATTTTGCAGACGTCGCCATGGCCGCCAGTTCAGGCGATCACCCCGGAGGTTCACGAGGAGACCAGCATTTTGTACTGGACCAGGGGGCGATCAACTCCACCCTGATCGCATCACTCGAGACAGTTCAGCAGCAGTTACGTGATCAGGGGGCATTCATGATAGAGATGAGGTGAGAGTTGGAGAGGCTCAGAGCAGAGCGAGGTTCAGAGTAGAGCGAGCCTGAGGAGATACCCGATGCAGAGGCTGCAGCCGCAGCAGCCGCAGCAGCAGCAGCAGCCGCAGCCGCCGCGGCAGGAGGACCACCACGATCGATGCGGGAGTTGCACAACCCCGGATCGACTCTGATGCATCACTGGGTAGTAGTGCCAGCGATCGTGGGGGACTTCAAGTTCCCCCCGAACACCTTGCAGTTGCTGCCCCGATTCCACGGACTTGCCACTGAGGAGCCCCACCTCCACCTCCAGGAGTTCCTGATGATTTGCAGCACTGTCCATGATCGCACGTGGATCAGGACACGATTCGGATGATAGCCTTCCCTTTTTCACTGGCAGATAGAGCAGCCACCTGGCTGAAACATCTAGGGAAGTTTGTCTACACCTGGGAGCAGCTCCGCACCGAGTACTTGAACAAGTACTATCCACTCGGGCGGACGAATGCAGCGAGGGCCCTGATCAGCAACTTCTCCATGTTCCCCAATGAGCAGTTTCACGAGGCATGGGAGAGGTTTCGAGAGCTCTTAGATAGATGCCCGCACCAAGACATCTCCAAGCCGAACTTGGTTCAGAGCTTTTTCAGCGGGATGACGCCAGAGCTTCAGGGTCTGGTGAACGCTTCTTGCGGCGGGTCCTACTTTGCCAAGGACCACGACCAGGTCTGGGCCATCTACGAGGAGATGGCCGAAAACTACATGGTGATGTCTCAGACCAGGTTGTATACTCAGAGACCCCAGCCACAGCAGCCAGGACCCGTGCAGTACCAGCGGATAGCACGGGTAGATGCAGGTCCATCCAGTTCGTCCGCAGTCGCAGCAGCACAGGCAGAGTCATCCGCTGCGGACATGGGCATTATCAGCGATAAGTTGGACCGCATGGAGCTGATTGAGAAGAAGCAGTGCCAGAGCATCACTCAGATGGAACAGATGGCACAGGTTCTGAGCGACGTGAAGACCCAGCTCATGTGTCTCCAGGAGGCACAGACGGCTTCACAGCCCCGTCTTCTGTCGCGAGGCGATACCGGCGGCAGCAGCAGCTCGTCCCAGCGCTCCAGCTCCTCCCAGCAGCCTAGACAGGTTCACCTTGTACAGGCGGAGTCGTACCAGCAGCCGCAGCCTACCTACCAGTCCCCACCATCTCCAGACATGCAGATGGTGGTCTACCAGCCGGATCAGCCTCTGGCCGTACTGGCGCCAGACCCCTTCGATGTAGAGCCGTTGATGGATGTCAACGGGATTTGGTATGACCGCCCTCAGCCTGGGATCCGACGAGACCATCCCGGATTCAGGTGGGGGAATGGTGGTGCCCAGCCCCAGCAGCAGCCGTCAGGTCAGGGAGGGCAGTACTCCCAGCAGAGAGATCACCACCAGCAGCAGCCCCCAGCATACTAGCAGCACCAGCCATCATCCTTCGGTCCGCGTCCCTATCATCAGCAGGGACAGTCGTGGAGACGTGAGCAGCAGGCTCACCCAGTTCAGCAGCAGCACCCTTCCTCATATCCCTCTCACCACCAGCAGCAGCTCCAGCAGCCTCAGCACCAGAGAGGCTACCCGTCGGGCCCCCACGAGAGCCCCGCTTTGGATGACATCACCCGCCTCCTCACGGACCAGCAGGCCACATTCAGACGGGAGATGGACGAGTTCCGCCAGGAGATGCGGGACTTGGTGAGAGGGAAGGCCGCCATTCCAGCCCAGATTGAGCCAAATCCGAACAACCTCAAGAGGAAATCTGAGCAGGTAGCACACACTGAGTCTGCCACTCCTAGTGATCCATTTGTTGATACATCTTTGGATCTATTTGATGCTGATTTTGTCACTCTTAGGAGCGGTAGGACCCCAGCAGGCGGCGGCGCCTCACCTGAGCTTCACCACGAGGAGACATCAGAGGCGCCACATGAGGAGGAGGAGAGCAGTACTGAGGCCGCTCCAGATGATGATGGTGGCACTGATGCCACCAAGGATGTTGATTCCACCGGCGATACTGAGGCCGCCGCTTCACCAGTTCGAGGAGGTGGTACTGACGCCACCAGTAGAGCCGAGCCAGCACGCGGTACTGATGCCGCGAGACGTCTACCAGCAGCAGCAGCAGAGCCAGCCCGTGGTGGTACTAAGGCCACTGGTGTTTGTTGTGATAGAGATTTTGTCTTTCCTTCAGTTCATGTACCTCAGAACACTGTTGTGAATAAAGGAAAAGGTTTAGTTTCTTCTGGTCCCACTGTGGTGCATGATGTATGTGTGGATCCGGTCATAGAACCGTCTAGGCCTTTTCCTAGTCCTTCATCTGAGAAGGACCCTGTGATCCCCTTCCCTAGAGCCCTTCAGATGGGGAAGGAGAAGAAAAAAGAAAATCCAAAAAAGAAAGAGCTTGAGGAGTTCAGCCAGAGCATGATTGATCGGTTTCACATCCAGCTGACCCTTCAGGAGGCTTTGCAGCACATCCCGCTTCTCCAGCGTTCTTTGAGAGATAGGACTACAGTCAGGAGGAGGAGGAGGAACCACACTTCAGAGATCCATGTGCTGACTAAAACCACGTGTTTTGCGATCCAGAACCGCCTGCCAGTCAAGAGGCCAGATTCAGGGGCCCCGTATGTCAGATGCCAGATTAGTGAGCAGAGGTTCGACCGTACTCTTCTAGATAGCGGATCGTCGATCAACCTTCTTCCGGCAGCCCTTCTCGACCGCTTCGAGTTGGGCACTCTTCGACAGAGCAGGACAGTCCTTCAGTTCGCTGATCGATCTGTCAAGAGGCCGAAGGGGTTATTACGAGATGTTATCGTCACGATTCAGGGTCTGAAATTCCCCGTGGACTTCGTAGTGTTGGACATGGAGATCCCTGAGTCAGTGGCCGATACCCCCATCATCCTTGGTCGTCCGTTTTTGGCCACAACCAAAGCGGTGACTGATCATGATAGTGGGAAGGTGTACTTTCGCGTCGAGGGCGAGAGTATACAAATAGAGACGGTCGAGGACTACAGAGCTAGAGAGAGAACCCGCTCAGATGCGAGTACAGATTCAGAGCAGCTGACAGACACAGAGCCAGACATCCACCAGGACTGTGATTTTGTGATCACAGATGATGAGGCAGCTTGGGCAGATCCTGCAGCACAGACCATCCTCTCATATTCAGATACAGCTGATGCCGAGATGATAGCAGAGGAGAGTCTGGAGAGCACAACCCTGGTTCAGGATACCATAGAGGCAGCAGAGCCGGTCCTTGATCGCGACACGATGTTTAGTGATGGTGGTGCTGAGGCCACCTTGTTTTCCGGTGGTACTGATACCACCGCGATTGATGCAGATCCCTCGGATTCAGAGTCTGATTGGGCCGATTGCTATGATCAGATGCCAGACCTGAGTTCACCTGAGCCTATAGATGAGGAGGAGGTAGATGCAGAGCCGAGCAGAGACAGTACAGTTGAGCAGCCTTCTCCCGATCCAGTTTGTGAGAGTACGCTTTCACTTTCCCAGGCAGATTTGGCAGACTTAGCAGCTTTCACTCAGTTTCTTCCGCAGCCAGTTTTGCCAGCACCCAGCATTCCAGAGCTGAAGCCGCTCCCTACTTCGCTGAAGTATCGATTCCTTGCGGGCAATCCAGAGATGTACCCAGTCATCATCTCCGCCGAGTTGACTGGAGAGCAAGAATCATGTTTGATGGGGGTTCTTGAAAAGAACCGCAAGGCGATCGGATGGAGCGTAGCGGATCTCCATGGGATTAGTCCAGCAGTGTGCTCCCACCATATCTATCTTGAGGAGGGGGCGAAGCCGTCGCGTGAGTTCCAGCGGCGGTTGAACCCCAACCTGAGAGAGGTCGTGATGAAAGAAATATCAAAATGGTGGAGCGCAGATTTTATTTATCCCATTTCCGACTCCAAGTGGGTCAGCCCCTTGCATGTGGTGCCCAAGAAGACGGGCATCACGACTGTGATCAGTGAGTCAGGAGAGGAGATCGCTACACGAGTACCCACCTCTTGGAGGGTTTGCGTTGACTACAAGAGACTCAACCAAGCCACCAAGAAGGACCATTTCCCCCTGCCTTTTATTGACCAGATCATTGAGAGACTGGCAGGGAAGAGCCATTATTGCTTCCTGGATGGGTACTCGGGCTACAACCAAGTGGCCATCGCTCCTGAGGATCAGGAGAAGACCACCTTTACCTGTCCCTTCGGCACATATGCTTTTCGACGCATGCCATTTGGGCTATGCAATGCCCCTGCGACTTTTCAGAGGTGCATGCTGTCGATCTTTTCGGACATGGTAGGGGAGTGTTTGGAGGTCTTCATGGACGATTTCTCGGTCTACGGCGACGGATTCGATTCTTGTCTTGACTACATAGACCGGGTACTCCAGCGATGTATTGAGTTTCATTTGGTTCTATCTTGGGAAAAGAGTCACTTCATGGTGACTCAAGGGACGGTGCTTGGCCACATCATCTCCAACAGGGGCATGGAGGTTGATCCGGCCAAGGTTGATGTCATTAGGAAACTAACACCGCCGTCCAATTTGAGGCAGCTACGGTCATTCCTGGGGCACGTTGGATTTTATAGGAGATTTATTCAGGATTTCAGTAAGATTGCCCGACCGTTGACAGACCTCTTGACGAAAGACACCGAGTTCCTTGTCGATGACAAGTGTCTCTCGTCCTTTGCGACTCTCCAGTAGCATGTTATTGAGGCTCCTGTTCTTCAGCCGCCTGATTGGTCTCTCCCATTCGAGATCATGACGGATGCCTCTGATTTTGCCGTGGGGGCAGTGCTGGGACAGAGGAGGGATGGAGTTCCGTTTGCCATACACTACGCTAGCCGCACATTGGATTCCGCCCAGCGGAATTATACGGTCACAGAGAAGGAGATGCTAGCCGTAGTGTTTGCCCTAGATAAGTTCAGATCATATATCATTGGATCTAGAGTGACTTTGTATACAGATCACACCGCCATCAGGTACCTCATGGCAAAGAAGGATGCCAAGGCCAGACTGACTAGATGGATCCTTTTACTCCAGGAGTTCGATATTGAGATCAAGGATAAGCCTGGAGTCAAGAATGTGGTGGCGGATCATCTCTCCCGATTAGAGCAACCTGAGGATTCTGAGCAGATTGATCCCATTCGAGATACCTTCCCAGATGAGGCGATCCTTACTATCGCCTCACTCCCGTGGTATGCCGATATTGTGAACTTTCTCGTTGCAGGGAAAGTCCCCAAAGATTGGCCCAGGCAGAGGCTTGAGACCTTCCTTGCGAGGGCCAAGTCCTACCACTGGGAGGATCCCATCCTTTACCACGAAGGAGGGGATAGCGTCTGGCGTCGGTGTATTCCTCAGGAGGAACACCATAGCGTCCTCACTTACTTCCACAAGCTTGAGGCAGGAGGACATCATTCTGGGAGGAGAACGGCACAGAAAGTGCTCCAATCCGGCTTGTGGTGGCCTACCCTCTTCAAGGACTCTGATGAGTTCGTGAAGAGGTGTACTGACTGTCAGAGGATGGGCACTTGTGGACAGCGTGATATGATGCTGATGCAGCCCATTCACTTCTGTGAGGTTTTCGACGCATGGGGCATCGATTTCATGGGTCCATTCCCTAAGAGTCAGGGATTTGAGTACATTCTGTTGGCCGTTGATTATGTGAGTCGTTGGGTTGAGGTTATCCCCGCCCGAGCCGCTGATGCGAGGACAGTTTGCAAATTTTTGAGGAAGCATATCATCACGCGGTTCGGGGTTCCACGAGTTCTGATTTCTGATGGGGGGTCTCACTTCATCAATGACCAGGTGAAGGCCCTTGCTAGCGAGTTCAGTATAGACCATCGTGTTGCCACACCTTACCATCCACAGACGAATGGTCTAGCTGAGGTGTCGAATAGGGAGATCAAGAATATTTTGCAGAAAGTCGTCCGCCTGGACCGAAAGAATTGGTCACAGCTGTTGGACTCGGTCTTGTGGGCATATAGGACGTCTTTCAAGACTCCATTGGTCACATCTCCCTTTCGCCTTGTATATGGCAAGCCGTGCCATTTACCTGTTGAGCTGAGGCACAAGTCACTTTGGGCAGTTACAGATATTTTGATGGATCCAGATGGTATGGGAGACCAGAGGAGGGCAGAGTTAGCTGCCCTGGAGGAGCTTAGAGATGCAGCTTTCTCAAGCAGCCTACATTATAAGGAGAAAGTCAAGGAGTGGCATGATTCTCATATCAGCCACAAACATTTTGAGATTGGACAGAAAGTATGGCTGTTTGATGCAAGGCTACGATTATTTCCAGGGAAGCTACAAAGCAAATGGAAGGGACCCTACTTGGTCAGAAAGGTACACGACAATGGCAGCATTGATACATCCGAGTTGTCTTCTGAGAGTACCTTTCGAGTGAACGGCCAGTGGCTCAAGCCATTTCTAGATCATGAGCCGCGGGACGTTATTGTTGCCCCTAATCATTTTGCGTGAGATGTGGTCTCTTGACTCACATCTTTTGCATCTCACGCCTGATTTTCACTGCTCCTCCGCTTGTATAGATCCAGTTGTCCATATCATTCTATTCTTTAGTCTCACATCCCTTTTCTCATCTTATGATTATGCTATACTTAGGGTGTACTTTACCCTAAGTATAGGGGGGATGTAGGACCTTCGGGTATTCTTTTCATTCTTTCTGCTCCTGTTTTGCTGCCTATACTTAGGGATATTTTACCATAAGTATAGGGGGGCAGATTCTGTATCTTCTTCACTCGGATTTCCCTTCATGTACAGGTTGCTATACTTAGGATTAGTTAATCCTAAGTATAGGGGGAAACCACCGAGTTCCTCTCATTCTATTCATTTATTCATTCCTGTACTTAGCCATTCCTTTTCACTTCCCTTTTACTAAGCACGAGTTATGTCTTCTTCATCGCTCTTGATCACTCTGAGGACATCGTTCGAGCTAAGTATAGGGGGGTGTGTATATATTTCATATATACTTTAGCCATAACGCGTACTTTGTGTGAGTATGTTAATAAATAAAATGGCTAAAAATCACAAAAATTAAAAATTTTTCATGTACATAAACTTCTTTTATCTTGCACAAACATAGCTAGTGTACAAAGTATTTTTGTAAAAATGATTTCAAAAATCTTTTGTGTAAAGTTTGTGTACATATTTTTGTATCAAAATTATGTATATAGTACAAAATTTTTCCAAAAATGTTTTGAAAAATCAAAAGTTTGCAAAAATCTTGTGTAAATGTGTGTAAATATTTGTAAATATCTTTTTGCAAAACTTGCACCTCATGCATCATTCATCCATGATTTCAAAACATTTTTCAAAAATTTTGCATGATTGTAAAATATTTGTAAATAGCATCTTGTGTACATATATGTATATAGTTTTCCTGGATGAGAGTTGACATTTAAACCAAGCCTGGAATTAAATTGAGAAATGGAGCTTGAAAAAGATCTTAATCCACTTAACTTCAAGAGGAACCTTATAGGATTTAGGGTTAAGGCTTTTCAGGTCCATAACGACTTAATTCTTTGAGCCCACTAGGCTATGAGCATATGTCATCTTGATGAGCCTAAGTAGAGCACTTAACAACACACGCATGACTCTTAGAGACAATGGCTTGACTTGCACCTGCACTTTACACATGGCTCTCCACGGATGAGGTGGTGAGGAGGCAGTTTCCTTTGGCTTGGGGTAGCATATGAGGGTAGTACTTCTAGGCGGAACCTCTCTTCTTCTTCTAGTGAAGGAAGTGCGTCTCAACTTGGTCTAGTGGTGATGAAGGCTAAAGACAGAAGCTGTGGGTTGCAATAAAGCTTCAAAAGAGGGATAGTCTACTGGCTCAAGAGGAAAATTTCTTGTATATATGCTGCACCATGTAGATATGCTGTATAGAAGTCCTTGAAAAAAAATTGCAAAAATGCAAAAAGAACTCCAAAAAAGTGGTGGGTCGGATTGAAAATTTAATAACCCCACCGGAGTGTACTTAGTCAAATAAAGCAAAGCTTATGGTATCCATGTTACATCTCATGAAGCTGGCAGCGGGAGACTTAGCTACACTGGCTAAGCTTCCAAAAGTCTATACTTCTTCCCCCTCTTTTTGAGCCGGTTGCACTTGAACTTAGAAGGGAATACCCCGCTTCTCGAGGAAAGAGTTGCTAGACCGAGGTATTAGAGTTACCAGGTTGAGGGAGGTTGTTTCTTTGTTACTTCTGAGGTGGGGAGCCACATATCACTTACACCGCATGGAAAGATTCATGGTCATTAGAGTTTGTGTATGTAGACTTGTTCTGATCTGGTTTATTGAGGAGTCTTGCCCATAGATTGGTGGAACTTAAAGGCTGTTGAGTTTTAAGCTTAGGTCCAAATAAGGTTCCGACACATTAATAATCCAAAGATCTGATCGAGCTCCATAGCCCAATTTAATGAAGGCAAGTTTAATAATCAACCTTGATCCATGTACATCCTCTTTTTCTTTTTCTTTCTTTTGCACTTCTTTTTCAAATAAGTGTTTGCTAAGGGACTAGCAAAGTTAAGTATAGGGGGGTGATGAATACCCATTCATCACTCTCTATTCTTATATTTTGGCTACAAAAACCTTTGCAAATGCATGTAGATATATGTAAATATAAATAATTACCAAAAGCATGCATTGTGTAAAAACCTATAATTAGCATGTTTTTGTGCAAAAATAAAAGAATAAAGATCAAAAAGAAAAAGAGGGAAATATTTAGAATAAATATTGAGCAACCTAACCCAAGGGAGGGCTCAGCATGGGCCTGACCGCATAAAAGCCAAAGTAGAGGGAGATAGGAGCTCATGTGTAAATATTTGTGTAAATACATAAAACTATATTTTCCTCACCCAAAAATATGCTTGTAAATATTTTTATATATTTATAAAAGATAAAAAAAAATAAAAAGTTAAAAATCAAAAAAAAAAAACAAAAATCCAATAAAAATTGCAAAAATTAAAAATACAAAAATACCTTGCACATATACCATGTATATAGATGTATATAGCTATTTATTTTACCTATGTACATAAACAGTAAAAATAAAATAAAAATATCTTTTTATTCCTAATTTTATATAAATAAATAAAATATAAAAGGGGAATAAAAATACTCAAAAATAACAAATTAAAAATTAAAAATTTAAAAAAAAATACATATTGTAGATATACCTATGTATAGCTATATAATGTAAATACCTTATTTTTATTTTCAAAAATTAATTAAAAATCACCAAAAAAATAGAAAAAAATAAAATAAAAATATTTCATGTTTTAAGTTTTTGAAAAATCGGTCATTTTCTGACCCAAAATAATTAAATAAAAATCCATTGAATGGCGGCCTCTGATTGGTCCACGGGGGATTGTTGACCCCGGTCAACTTTCCCCAGCGGACCCTTTCTCCCTCGGATATGGTGGATGACCCGACTTCCCCATTCATTTCCCGTCAGACCCGACCACCATTCACCTAAACCCCGGGTCAGATCCATTCACGTCACACCCGAGAACCTCGCCGGAGCCGTCGCCTCGGGATCCGCGCTCCAGATCGCCCTACCCGCGCACCTCTTTCCGGACCCTCCATGGTATATATTTCGAGCTCCGCCGCTTTCAATCGGCATCTTTGGCTAATCCGCTCCACCCCCAGTGACCTCCAGTGCTCGAGCGTGAGTGACAGCTCGCTCCAGGTGTTGCCGCAGCGAGGAGAGGGGCCGGATACCACTGATCCGGCGAGTTTTCACCGCCGTGCTCCGCCCCGAGTTGGAGCTCGAGCCTCGGACGTCGGCGACCCTTGAGGCAAAGACCCAGAGCTGCGCAAGCTCAACCACAGCCCACTCGACCACCCAGGTAGTCTCTTAGCTCTACTATTTCGTCTAATTTCCGATTACCCCCAAATCGCGCCGCCGTCGATTTTCGTCGATTCCGACCGCCTCGCCTTTCCGTTCGACCATCGGAATCCACCCTCACCTCCGCCTTCCTTCCACGCACCTTCTCCGCCCCTCCGTTCAACCCAGCTCGCACAGGAGCTGGGGTTCGAATCCCTTCGTCGTCGCACCGCCGGGGTTCGCCCACACCGACGCACCTTTCACCTTCACTCCGCTTAACAGGGTCGAGGCACTTTGCCCTCGACCCGCGAAGCTTCTGAGCTATTTTGCAGGACCAGCAGAGGCTATCTGAGGCCTCTCGACATTCGGGCCAGGAGCTTCACCTCCGCCGACCTCGCCGGAGCCCTCCAGGGCTCGGTTGGGTCATCGGAACCTACCATCAGCTGCGGAGCATCATCGCGGAGCTTCTCCGATCTCCAGGCGCAGCAGAGGAGGCCGGAGCCACCGTCACGAGGCCGGCGAAGTTCGCCGGCCATCAGTTCTTCCAGCATCCTCCAGAGCCGTTGGATCAGCCTCCTGCTCCAGGTGCCATCTTGACCGTTGGTGGCTGGAGCGTTCGTGGACGTCAGATCTGAGGCGCTAGATCCAGTCTGTTAGATCCACACGTGTCCTGGCCTGGACCGTTGGATCGAGCAGAGAGCAGCAGCGACCAGAGCCGCCCCCATCTCGACCGTTCGATCGCCACGTGGCGGCCATCCGTCAGCTCCAGTTAATAAAGGGTAAATTACCCTTAGGCCCTTATCTTAGTTTTATTTCATTTGAGTCCTGTAAATATTCCAGCACATTGTTTAGTTTTAGGTTTATTTGCACAATGGACCCTGCGCTTTAGTTTATTTGCATTTATACCCCTGCCTGTGTGAGCCACGTGCTTCGTCACGTGTATTTTTGGGTTATTTGCATCCGATGCCCTTGTAGTTCTGATTGTTAAGGAATGAATGAAACTTTTTGAGTAATTGCATTTATACCCCTGTGCGTTGTGGATTTTACGCATGTGCGTTTATTTTTGGGTTATTTGCAGCTGAGGTCCTCGGACTTTTGGTACGTGTTACCAATTAGTCCCCGAACCTTAGTTTTATTACATATAGGTCCCTGAGTGCCCCAGGCACGCGCCTCGCGCGTGTTTTGCTGGGTATTTTGCACCGGGACCCCCAGAACTTTGGGTATTTGCACTTTGGTCCCTATGCACAGTGCCCTCTTGTCATTTTTGAATAAAATATCAAATCACCTCCAAATCCAACGAAAATTTGACACATGGCCCCTACCATGGTGTAGGATTTTTGTAGATTTTTGAGGACATTTCTGATCTTGTTTTCTCTTTTTAAAAATTCAAAAACATCTATTTTTGGCACTGTTTAGTTTGAAAAACCCCAAAAAAATATAAAAACCCCCCTAAAAATTCTATAAAAATTAGGTACTGTTTATTTTGTGTTCCTTGATTTTCTAGCCAAGTTTGGCTATTTTTAACTGTTTAAAAACCATAAAAACTTAAAAACACCTAAAACCCCTAAAAATTCTAATAAATACATTAAAAACCCAAAAACAATAATTTTGGTACTCAAATTTTCCTTGTTTTACCTAGTTTACAGGAAAAATACCTCCAGGCCCTTTTGAGGTCCTTAGATATTTTATCTAGGGATTTTGGGCCTGGCTGGACAGTACCCTACATTTTTGCTACTGTTTGATTTTTAGAAAATAAAATACACATCCTAAAAATTCCAAAAATTCACCAAAAACATTAAAAAACACAAAAAAAACATAAAAATATTTTTGTCTGAATTTTTGCTTGATTTTTGATGCATTAAATAATTTGTCAAAGTTTGCTTGTTTTTGCTTTTCTTATTTTCTTCACATATTAAAAATTCCAAAAAAATATAAAAATCATTAAAACCACTAAAAAATATTTTGTCTTTTATTTTATTCATTTTTGACTACTTCGTAGGCCTTCGACCAATCCGTGCTCCTTGAGTTCGACCCTGGGTGCTATACCAGGTTAATCTCATAGCAGGACCGCTTGCTTCGTGCTTGATTTGACATATTTTCGTGTGGTCATTTTTCTTCTTGATTGACACTTCTGAGTGACTGAGGTCGTAACGACCTATTTTCTGTACCTTATACCTTAGTCGCTCGGGCTTTTGTGTCATCAAGCCATAACAAAATTTCTCTCACCTCACATAATACATCACTAAAATTCTCCTTTGCATCTGCGTAATTCTTATGAAAATGGATTGTGCCTGTATTATCCTTACGACCTTCGATTTCCCTTCTTTCCGGTGTACGTCGACCTGATTGTTGATCCAACCACTGAAAGAAATCGCACGTTTTAAAGCGACATGTGAAGAACCTCGCTCCTTTGCTCCACGGCTTCCCTGAGATCTTCATCGTCGGCTCTGCACCGCAATGGCAATGCGAACTGGATGATGATTGCCTTGAACGCATTTTCTGGGGTGAAAGAAAAAGAAATCTAAGAGCTTTCATAAAAAAACCACAGCAATGGTGCTCCTCCCAATCTTATTATATAGGAATCCATGCAAGGGGACATCACCAATGGTCTTATTTCTAGCCGTTGAGGAAGGCACCAAAGATGGGGGCATTTTAGTCCAAACAAATGGTTGTTATCTCAAAACTCACTGCAAGTAACACGGGGTCATCCCATGTAAGATTTAACAATTACTCAGGGTTTGTGGAGTAAATCGCGATTACTCAGGGTTATGTTTGAGATTGAGGAATTACTCAGGGTTCTGGGTGTAATTATCCCTTTATTTTATACCTGCACATAAGTAATAAAAATGAAACAAAAAATTATTTCGTACTCCAAAAATCATGTTCTAAATAAATAAAATATAAAATTGAGGTATTTTTGTAAAAATAATAAAATAAAATTATTGTACAAAATACATAGGTATACTATACCTATATATAATACTCTATATTGTATATAAATTAAATATTTTTCAAAAAATAAATAAAAATCATAGAAAATTGTTTAAAAATAATAAACATATTTCATTTATAACTTTTGAATTTAAAAAAATTATTATTTTTTATTGAATTTGTAAACTGTTTTGGAAATCATATTTTCTGATTGGTCAACATCTCCTCCTTCATGGGTCAAACCTGGATCCTCGTGGCCGGAGCTTCTTCCCGATATTTTCCTGCCCGACTCCACTCTCCTCTTACCTTAGGATTTGGACCCGATATTCCTCATACCTCCAACATCTTCGCGGGTCCATTACCCGATCCGATTCCTTCTCGGGTCTCGCGCTTCTCTCTGATCTTTCCAGACCCTCGACAACTCTATATAATCTCTTCTCCACCTCTACAGTACCCTACCTCATGCCTCTCTCCCTTTTTACACCCTAGCCACCACCAGCTGAGTGACAGCCATATGGAGCGTCACCTGGTGATCAATTTAGTGCAGCAACGCCACAGCTCGACCTTCGTGGCCGAAGTTCCACCGCGAACAGCATCCTTCGCCTTTCGAAGCTCGGTCGAGACCATCACCTTGACGCCCACCTTCGCCTGGAGCTCAGAAGTTGATCCAAACCTTCAGGTGAAGCTTTCATCCTTCGCTTGAGTCCATTCATTCAGATCTTTCATTCTAGCTTTGTCGTCCCTTTGCCAGCTCCGACTAGTTGGTTGGAGCTCCATCACCCACCTTCAACCGCTCAGATATCATCGCACAAACACCCTCCATCTTGCTTTGCATCCTGATCATCGTGATCTTCGTCCATCTAGTCGAGACTAGGCTTGAGATCTCCTCAATTGCCTTCGTCAGAGATCGAAGTCTACCCCATGTCGCTTCTTTTCTTTCTAGCCTGAATAACCCAGACCAAAGCATAGCTCTTAGTCAGAGTTACCCTTTGCAGGTCATTACGCGTGTTAGGAGCCCTTCTTTCATCCATTCCAGGGCTCGCCGAAGCAACTCCAAGTGCTAACTGCCGTCACACCTACCCAGCTGTTGGAGCTTCCATCCGAGCCGTCCAGTCGACACGGAAGCCTTCCACGATCACGTCAGCGCCTTCTGACCTCCCATCGGAGCTGGGGATCTCTTACTTGGCTCCGGTGAAGTTCGCCTGGAGACTGTTCTTCCAGACGCGCTCCACACCGTTGGATCGACCGAGAACCTCCATATCGCATCTTGATCGTCCATCTAGCTACCCTATTGGAACGTTGGATGTCAGATCTGACGGCCACATACACCCCACATTCCCGACCGTTCTGGCACCGTCAGATCTGACACCTGATGCCATCAGAGCCGCACGTCTATGCCTTCTCAGCGGCCGACACGTGCCCCCTTCACGCAGACCTCATGTGCTGCAAGGGTATATATCACTTTTTACCCTGTACTTGGTTTACTTATGTTTTAGTCCATAAAATAAATGTTGTAATTTAACCGATTTGCATTCTAGTCCCTATAGTTTCTATTATTTGCAATGTAGTCCTTCCTGCTTGGAGACACGTGCGTCGTCATGCAAACTTTGGTGTATTTGCATGTTTAGTCCTAGAGCTTTCTTATGTTAATGTTTGAGTGATATGTTTTCTGAAATTGCAAATATGCCTTGTGAGTGTGGAATTGAGGCATATATGGATTTAATTGGAAAATTTGCATGATCGACCCTGGACTATTAGATCCTGTTAATGTTTAGTATAAAAACTTAAATAAATTGCATTTAGGTCCCTACGAAGTATGTGTTGAGTTTTTAATTAAATAATATCAAAACTACTCCAAACATTCTCAAAACTATACCAATAGCTCTTGCTAGTGTGTAATATTTTTGATAACTTTTGTGATACATTTTGATTTTATTTGTTATTTTCTAAAAATCAAAATCCCTAAAAAAACCTTATTCTGATTTAGGAATCCCATAAAAATAGAAAAATACCTTTAAAAATTCCAAAAAAATTTGGGTGCTCGTGTTTTGTTGTCTTTTGATTTCTATATTGTTTTCATTCCATTATCTTTTATAAAACACCTAAAAATTACAAAATAATAAAATCCTTACAAAAATTATTAAAAATTCAACAAAAATAAAAAAAATGAGTTTTTACGTTCTGTAGTTAGATCTTATTTTATACTCTCACATAAAATTGTTGTCAGGATTTTAGAGGCATTTTAAATATTTTTAAATTGCCTTTCTATCCATGTTGTACGTTGTTTGTTGTTTTACCCTTTTATTTATTTATGGAAAATTATATAAAAATCAGAAAAAGCCCATAAAATATCCAGAAACACTTGAATATTTTGAAAACACAAAAATAATATTATTTTGAATTTTTGTGCATTTTTATATCTTAATTTGTGGAGTGTGCTTGTTGTTATGTTTTTTACTCTTTTCCTTATTAAATAAAATAAAAAATTTCAAAATAAAAACCACCAAAAATATTTTTACTTCTGCTTTGATTTCTCGACTACTTCGTAGGATTATCCCGTGCTCCTTATATTCGACACTAGTGGCTATACCGGGTTAAATAAATAGCAAGATTGCTTGCCTTGATTATCGTGTATGATTTTGCTTTGGTGGTCTGATTTTTCTTGATTGAGCCCTTTTCGAGTGGTTGAGGTTGTATGACGACCATTGACATCACTTAGCCTCACGCTCGGGTCGCTCATCAGTCACTAAAATCCAAAAATGTTTCATCACTCCCTTAGAATGGAAGCGTCGTGTTTATACAATCGTTTATGATGACATAACCCTCTAGTATTCCTAGTACATGTACATCCAGCATACTAGAAGACCTGGAATAAATCTGAAGATCTAAATCGATTTTACATTGTCTTCTTCAAGGTTTTATCATTAAGTTTCTCATTTGGTTATTGGGATTTGGTATCAACCAAATACTTTCCAAAAGCATATATCATACCTAGGTATTGGTCATATATTTCCAAAAGCATATATTAAACCTACAAATTTGGTCAAGCTTCTAAAGAGAGACAACCATGCACGAAATTTGATCCCAACATCTCATAAGTGAGCTCATGTCTTCTGGTTCAGTAGTGAACCTATATGATCTCTTTGAGAGATCGTATTACTCATATGTCCTAGCATGCACACCATCTCGTCGGTATATATACTTTGATTAGATCATCAATCTATCGGACTACCACATGTACATACTCAAACATACAGTAAAACATCTGTCTCCGGTCAGAGGATGTGTGCCTATATCATGATGGTATATGACATAGGTCTTGGTTATCTCCATCTCATTAGGTCATCTCTTTGACCTAACTTATCTAACACCTACGAATCTCTATTCATATGCAGAGGACAACATAAAGAGGTCAGTTTGATATCATCTAAAGAAAGGATTGCTATCACCTTCTAAAACTGGAGATCCTCTCTTAATAATCATTTGATGATGCTTGATGAGTCATCAATCTATCTCTTTAGATATCATCCAAGCACTGACCTCTATGATTAAAAATTTGAATAAACAGTTGTATAATCACTAAAATGGCTATGGTACATAACACTCTTAGTACTAAGGGACCCCTTATGAAATATTCTTCATTTCAAATCAGGGAATGATTTGCAATAGTATTTATTGCATAATGGCTCGTCATGGGCTTGCATGTACAACAATCTCTCACTAGCCCAAAGAGCCATTAATGAGATAATCTTTAAACACACACCCATGTGCTAATCATAAGTTATTTTGAAAAATAGGTAAGCTTACAAGTCACTCTGTTCCCGAGAGACTATGCCAAGCTCTTTATGGTACTTGCATATGCCCTAGCAACAATGCTTGCATCTAATGTGAATGTTGCATCTTATGCAGCCAATACTCAATTTTGTAAAAGAAGTTATGATGCCATCGACACTACAGCTCAATAATTATTATAACCATTATGTAAATTCTATTATCCTTATTAGAATACTCTTATTCGCGGAGATCTCTATCTTCTAAGACTAAAACTCCGTCTTATGTCTTATAAGGCATCTACAGTTACGACATTTTATATCACTATCTAAAAAGTCTTAAGTTCTTGAAGATTAGACTTTGAGATCACTATCTCAAAAAATCTTTTCCTCCTTGAAGGTGGTTTTATTAGTGCAATCAGTATTTTATCTCTACAATAGGATTAGTAAAAGTTCACTACTCCCATTGCATGGCAAACATCTGGCTTTTGTATACATCTAGCACACACCAATCTTCTCATAACTGATGCGCATGGGCAAACAGTTTTAGCATTCACTTTCTCAACTCTTTGAGTTTTTATCCCTTCAAATAAGTCAGTACCATACTTTAAGGGAAGAAGGTCTTCTTTGGGGGTTTCCCAAAAATGGAACATGTCCAATGTATACTACTAATGTGACGGTCCCAATACACTCTTCTCTTTGCTTTTGAAGATCTTCAAAACTAAGATCTAAGAGGTATCCTTGAGATCATCCATCTTAAGGTACGTAACAACCAGATTATAAAACACTTATTATCGCCCTTATATCATTCCAAATGGTTAGTACTTTATCTACATTTAGCACGATGAACACAATGGCACTCCCACTCAGCTTCACATGGTTCACTAAGATTTTGTATGAAATCATAAACTTTATAATTCCATTAAATCTGATGGTACGACTACTAGAAGCATACTTAAGTCCAACTATGGAGTTTTCTTGCACACTTGCCTTCCTCAACTATGAATCCATGTGGCTACTTCATATGAACATCCTCAGTGAGGAACTCATTGAGGAACGAAATCAGGAATCCTAATGGAATTTGAATCTGAATCTTAATAGCTATTTAGTTGTATTCTAATTATAATCCTATTGGGAATAAGACTATGGGGTTGTATTTGGGTTATATAAAGAGAAGGGTGGAGGCATTGCCTCAACACCACCAACAAGAACAATGTAACCCCTTGAGAGAAAGGAGGAGGGAGAGAGAAGAGAGAGATAAGAGAATGTGGGAACAGAGAAAGTTGTACTCATCTTCTTATAGTGATCTTTCTTCTCCAGTGGTCATGAGAGGTGACCGACCACCGTTATATATGGTGTTCTATCTTTCATGTACTTCCGTGGTGGTGATAGTTTGTGTATCCGCTTTCGTATCCAAGGAAGTTTGTATCCCCAACATCCGGTATCCGAGAGAAGATGATACCGGTGGGTCATGTTCCCATCAAGTGGTATCAGAGTCGGTTTCATCATTGTTGAAGGGATACAATACGACGAATCAGAAAGAAGGTCGACGTTGACGAGATGACGTAAACGTGTAAAGTGCACAATCCACATAAGCCATGATATAGTGGTCTCTTGGAATCGACCAGAGGCATAGAAGAATTATGCTAGCAATGGCTGGCAGGAGATCGTGTAAGGTAGCACGTCGAGGGCACCCAGTGACGAGTGCGTCACCCAGAGATGGTGAGTTCCTTCTAACGAGACTTGCAGATGATGAGGATGGTCCAATGCAGACCCAACACGATGAAGAGATCGTGGTGGAATTTAACTCAAGGGGGCGATTGTTGGGATTATAGTCAAATTAGGATTAGGACTCCTAATAGAATTTGACTCCTAATCCTAATAGTTTTTGAGTTGTACTCTATTTATAATCCTATTGAGAATAAGACTATGGGTTGCATTTGGACTATATAAAGAGTGGGGTAGAGGCATTGCCTCAACATCATGACAAGAACAATGTAACTCTAGAGAGAAAGGGGGAGAGGAAGAGAAGAGAGGAAGAGAGCGAGCGAACAGAGAGAGTTGTACTCGTTCTTCTTTTAGTAATCTTTCTTCTCCAGCGGTCGTGAGAGGTGAACGACCACTGTTTTCACTAGTTGTTCATTTTTTCATTTGCTTCTTCGATTGCCCATCCACATTCATATTTCCATCTGCTTCCATATCCAGAGGTCAGGTATCTGAGAGGAGACGATACCGGTGGATTGTATTCCCGTCAACTGGTAGCAGACCAGAGTTGGTGCCGCTTCCATACATACACATCCTATTTTGCAAGATCGAAGACTTTCAAATTAATTATGGGCATCCATTTATCACCCAAATCGCTTAAACAAGCAGATTGGCAACCAACTCAAGAAAGGTTCGAAAAGAGACTACAAGGTGGCGTCTAGAGTTGCACTGCTAGACTCATCCCTTACTCCCCCAAATAACATACATGCTAGCCTCCCTCATGTTACCCAAAACTACCATCTCTGAGTTCAACAAATATGTCGTTAGTTTTGATGACATGGAAATATGAGCACCAACCTAACACATGAGGTTGAACGATAAAATATTTAACGATGGTTGAGGCACCACAAATCTTGAAGCTTTTAACCACTTGATGCTCTCTAAAGTATGGAATAAACAATAAGAAGATCCTAACTCACCAAACCCCAAACTCATAAAAGCAAGTTACAACCACCCCAAACAATTATAACTTGATGATATCTCTAAGGCTGGCGGCTCCAATAAGGAGTGTACATGGATCATATAAAATTTGTACTCCGATCAAATCTGATGTTATTGAATTAGATTGATTTGATTGTATCATCGTAATGGGTTGGATCGGATTGAGATTTTAAAAATCCTTTATTTATGGATTTGATAACAATCAAAATCTGATAATGATAACTATTAAAAATCACAACTTTTTTTCTTATTCTACTTTATGTATTTTGCCCACATCGTCCTCAGTCAAGTGTCACTTTAATTTTAATTTAACATGTACCATCATGTTATGAATAAAAGAAAGACAATCTTAAGATCAAAATATAAAAAATACAACCATCATATTCTACCTCATAAATAGGCAATGCAAGCGTTTGGACCTTGCTTCACCTTCTCACTAGAGCTTACTTCATCTTAGATCAATTACATATGCTCCAATCTCAACTCCCTAGTACTACCTTCAGTGGCTTCGTTTTCTATTTTGTGATGCGGGATGCAACCCTCACTCCCATCTCGTTTTCCAACCATAAAACATGAAGTGTACGCCATATGTTGATATCGTTGCCTTCTAGGTCAAGTTGAATCCCCATTCATCACTCTTTATTCTTTTATTTAAGCTAGATATTTGGCAAAATACCATGTATATAATTGTAAATAAAATAAGCTACCAAAAAGCATGCATTTGTTAATACTCAAAAATTAGCATGCATTTGTGTAAAAATAAAAGAATAAAGAATAAAAGAAAAAGAGGGAAATATTTAGAATAAATATTGAGTGACATGAATCCAAGAGAGGGCCCAACATGGGCTTGATTGCCAAATAAAATAAGTAGAGAGAGATAGGGCTACTCATCGTTATACATATCCCTTATATATATATATATATGTATATAAATAATTTATTTTCACAAAATAAAAATAAAAATATATTTCTAAACCCTTGTATATATTTCTAAAAATAAAATAAAAATGAGAAAAATAAAATCAAAATAATCTTTCTATTTCACCCTTGTATATACCATGTATATAGGTATCACACTTTTATTTATTTCACCCTTGTAAATAATCAATAAAAATAAAATAAAACTTATTTTATACTATAAATTTTATGTTGTAAATAAATAAAATATAAAATTAGAGTATTTGTACAAAAATAAGAAAATAAAAATAAAAATACAAAATACAATGGTATTTTATACCTGTATATAATATAATATATTGTGTATAACATAATTTATTTTCCATAAAAATAAATAAAAATCATTAAAAAATAGTTTGAAAATAACTAAACTTTTTTTTTATTTTGTAAATATTTTAAAATAAATCATTTTATATTTTTAATTTAATTTTTAGATAATTTTGACCCTATTTATTCTGATTGGTCCACATGGGATTGTTGACCCCCAGTCAACTCCCACTCCCGGATCCTCTCTTCGCCTGAACCCGGTTAGAGCCCCACTTCTCAAAGCTTTCGTGATCGGGTTCCTCCATCTTTTGCCCAGATTCCACCGCCCGCCTATTCCCCATGGGTCAACCACCCTCGCGGATCCCTAGGGAGTGTCGGATCTGCATCGGTTCGCATGCCCGTGCCCATTCTTCATCGTCACCTGGGACACATATGAAAGTCTTCATTTCAGTGCCCAGCTCCTCATCTCGCGTCGCAAGCCCTCATTCTACCCTAAAGACCTTCCCCTCGGTGACAGCGTTCGGAAGCACCCCTTGGTGGCCGGAATGAGTGGCAGTAGTCGAAGCTCGACGCACGTGGCCGGACCTCCACCGCATTCGAGCCTCCCCGCCTGCCGCAGCGTGGTCGAGGAGACGACCCATATCGACTTCACCTCTTGGAGATCAGGATTGGTCTTAGACCATCAAGTATACCTCCCTTCGATCCTGGTCTCATTTATCTTCAAATCTTTCGTCGGACCTCCGCCAGCTCCGACCCGACGGTCGTAGCTCCATCGATCACCCCTAGCTGCTTCGATCGACTCCCTGTTCCACCATCATCCTTCCCCCGTAGCCTGATCATCCCGATCTTGGCTAACTAAGCCAAGATCAAGCTAGGTTCCTTCTGCCGCCTTCGCTGGAACCTCCCCTCGTCGTTCCCCGTCGCTTCACTTAGTTGTTCATCCAATAACCTTGGCCGGAGCAAGCCTCCGAGCAGTAGCTTTCATCTGCAGGTCAAAAAGTGCAAGATTACCCCCCAGCTTGCATCTCATCCACCTCGCTGGAGCTATCCCAGGTCACCATCACCGTCTCGGAGATCCAGCGGGTGGGTGCTCAATCCGCCAGTGCCACCCGACGCGGAGGAGCATCGCGACTCGAACCCTTCTTCCTGATCATTTATTAGATGCCCGGAGCGCCACCAGTTCTCCGGCGAACTTCACCAGGGAGGAGTTCTTCCAGCTGCCTTCTCCACCGTCGGATCAACCCTCTCCGACAGGTCGTATATGAGTCATTCATCTCCCGAGCCAAATAGGTCATTAGATCTGACATCTAACGGCCCCGTACGCCCCATGTTCGCCTTCACGTCAGGGCTGTTGGATCCGCTACGTGGCAGTGCTAGAGCCACTCATCTTCAGCCAACTGGAGCATGCCACATGCCCCCCCCCACGTGACCCGCACGAGCGGCAGGGTAATTTGCACTTTCTTCCCTATAGTTTCCATATGTTCTTATTTAGTCTATTAAATAAATAGTATGCTGTGGACTATTTACATGTGAGCCCCTTTTGTTTTCAGTATTTGCACTTCGGTCTGGCTTGTATGGGTGCACGTGTATCGACGCGTGCCTTTGTGTGACATTTGCATATCTTACCTTGAAATTAATGGATGTTATGGTTTGAATTTATAGTTTTACTATTTACATCCATACCCCTGTGAATGCTGAGTTTCGACATGTGCTAAAATTTGTGGGTAAATTGCGGGAAGGGTCCTATACTTTTGACGTGTGTTGCTGTTTGGCCCCTGGAAGTTATTTTTCTTGCATATTAGTCCCTGTGTGCTGTATGGTTTTGATTGGTTTGAATAAAATAACTATTTTAGCCCAAATTTCATGAAATTTGGATACATGGCCTCTTCCATTGAGTAAAAAATTCTTTGAATTTTTAGGCCATTTTTGTTTTCATTTGATATTTTTAAAAATTCAAAAATCCAAAAATTTACTTCTGTTCAGTTTTAAAAATCAACTAAAAATATTAAAAACCCTCTAAAAATCCAAAAAATTTAATCTATGTTTGTTTCTTTGTGCTTTTACTTCTGTCCAAGTTTCGTTGCTTTTGGATTTTTTAAAAAACTAAAAATTGAAAAACACTAAAATACTTAGAAAAATCAGTAAAAATTCTTAAAAAATAAAAAAATGCAATTTCAATTTCTGTAGTTATGGTTTTATTTATAGTTTACAAAAAAGTATTGCTTGAATTTTATAGCTATCTAGATCTTTTAAATAGCCTTTTGATTCTGCCTACACGGTAGTTTGCATTTTTCAACTAGTTTTATTTTTATAAAATCAACTAAAAATCAGATAAATCTAAAAAAATACCAAAAAACTTAAAAATTTATAAAAACCAAAAATATTTTTATTTTAATTTTCTGACCCATTTTGGTGTGTTAAATAAATAGTTGTTTGTGTCCTTTTTGAGTTCCTTTACATTTTTCCTAATATTGAAAAAATCCAAAAAAAATTAAAAACCTAAAAATCCACCAAATACACTTGTTTTTGAATCCCGACTACTTCGTAGGTTTTTCCAAACCGTGCTCCTTATGTTCGACTCTGGTAGCTATACCAGGTAAAATAAAATAGCGAGGCTGCTATTTTTGACCTGATTTGTCTGATTTTCATATTTGGTGGCCTTTGTTTTCTTGATTGAGTCCGATCCGTGAGGTTGAGGTCGCAACGACCATTGATACCTTCTTACCTTAGTCGCTCGATTTTCGCGCTCAGTAGTCGGTTTTCTTTTTCAATATTTTGTCTTTACTTGCATTTATTAGCATTTATTTCTATTTCATTTTATCATATTTTATAGTAATTGTGGTTCGACACATTCTTGTTCTGATTTTATTGCAAGGACCCGACGATCGAGGGCAGCTTTCTGATTTTCTTGCAAGGACCCGCGGGATTCGGAGGTGGCAAGTTTCTGCATCGAGCCGCAGGAGGACTAGAGTAGGAGTGCGGGGAGCGTAGTTAGTCGTAGATTAGTTTTATTTCCTGCATCTTTGTGTTGTAATAATGCAGGGTCAGAGACAGACTTTTGGACTCGATGTTATCTCGGGGTCTGTTTCGTCGAGCACCAGTGTGTTTGGGGGACCTCAACGTAGATTTTCGTCGGTTTTGGGTTTTCAACGCTTTTTACTGCTTATCTGATTTTCGAGGATTTAGCCTTAGACTTAGGATTTTCTCTGATTTGACGTAATTAGTTAAGGCCAAACCCTAATTATCTACCTGTGCCTATAGTTCGATAATTGGACTTAATTAATTAAATCACTAAGAAAAACTCAGATTAATTAGGCTTGAGTCCACGTGTCGTGAGGAGTCACATACAGGACGTCCAGGATCCGTTGCGACAGACACAGAGTGGCTCCCAAGATCGGACTCCGGACATAGCTTGATTACTTGACTACTGTGCTTACCATGTAGAAACTGCTTCGTCTAAGGCCGTTTTCCTCGTGCATCATATATGTAGTTTAATTTCTTTCTTTATTTTATGCATGGATCACTCTGCATGTAGAGAGCTGGAGTCAGGTATGCATTTCTTACTCTGCATGCATCATCGTATTTGATCGCGCATCAGCTTTTTCGCTTTCTCCCCGGTTTTTTGACTTAAAATAATCAGGAGAACCGAAAAATTCGTTAGACGTTGTTTGCTTGAAAAATATTTAAAAAACAAAAACTATAAAATTGGGATTGCTAAACAGACTTGACCCTAAAAGACACTTCACTGAAAATTTTGTCTTGGTTGAGTAATCCCTTCATTATCTGGTTTGGATGAGCGAGAGAGTGACCCGCACACTAGGCTAGAGCCACATCTGATTTCTTAGCAGACTACCGGCCTTTTATACGGTACAGTCTGTTGGGAGTATTGGACTCCTATCAGCTCGCTTAATCGCTTTGAAAGACTATCTAATCACCTAATAAAAAATTGACAAGATAAGTGATCGAGCATTTACAGTCTTCAACTCCGCATTGAGTAGGTGAATCGGCGCTTTGCTTTCTCATCTTTGGTGTTTTCCAGATCTCATCTGCTTCCCTCCTATTCACTTCCTTAATCCCACCCTCCCTCCCTTCATTCTCATTCTCCTTCTCCAACTCTAGATGATGGGTTTCCATCCTTTCTTACCGGATCTTGCGGCTTCTTCATCTTATCCCCATCATCCCCGACCACTATCGTCAGAGGTCAGAACTCCAACCGACCTTCCAACCTCTCTTTATTATGTGCATGTTGTGCTAGAGTCCCGTGGAGATCAGACTGACCAGATGCGAGACCCGGGTAACTTCATTGTTGGGATACAAGTGCACTCCATATGCGATCACAGAGAGCAGATGCGAGTTGCAGATACCTCCTATGCTAGGATGATGGATGAGCACACCGATCAGGAAGCACAGTCAGCTTCGACATTCCATCCCTTCATACTAGATTTGGAGTTCATTCAGAGACTGCCGAAATTTTCAGGGGAGGTGCACGAGGAGCCATATCTTCATCTGTCTAAGTTTGAGGAGTTTTGTGTGACACGGGTATATTCAGATATCACTCTTGAGCAGCTGATGTTGAAGACCTTCCCATTTTCACTTCGTGACAAAGCCATGAGATGGCACAGATGATTGGGAAGGAAGTTTGCTATATGGGGAGAGTTACGCTCAGAGTTTCTACAGAGATTTTATCCCCAACATAGAGTAGATATGATGCGATCTTTCATTATGGATTTTTCAGTAGACCCCCAGGAGCCATTACATGATTCGTAGCTGAGGTTTCTTGACTCTTGAGGATATTTCCATATCATGGACTTTCACCGACCGACCTTATTGAGATCTCCATGAGGGGGATGACCGTTGAAAAGATAACACTAGTAGTGACCTCATGTGGTGGTTCACACCACAGTCCCGAAACGGATATACTTCAGACCATCTCGAGAGTACTTTCAGACATTCCACCTTCACGAGATGCTTTAGTTGGGACAAAACATGAGGATGATGCGGTACCAGTTGGGTATGCCACACTTCAGGAGCACACATCTACTATACACCAGATCGTGGACATTGATTCTGTTGCAGCACAAATGATGGATGAGATGACAGCCACAGTGGATGTTCTGACCCAGAGACTGATCGAGTTCCCGTTGGTCTTTTAGCTAGAGTTCGAGTCAGCCCCGTACTTTTCAGTTGTTGAGTCTTGGATATCAGATCTTCTGATACTCCAGGAGATGGAGGAGCCCACACTACTACAGCCATCAGTCCAGACATTTGAATGTTTCTACTCCGCAGAGGTACTTCTCCGATTCAGATGGACATCCTGATTCAGCCCAGCAGCCATATTTCAATAAGGGACATTACTTTGAGATGCCAGACTTGGAAAGTCCCGTATTTGAGCCCTTTGTACTCCATTTTGATGAGATAGATACATTTCATGAGGAACAGATGATAGTCAGCATTGCCGCAGCTCGAGGATAAGTTTCAGACACTTTGACAGCATCTACGTTGTTGACCAGTACCATTTCCTATTTCCATATTGTTCAGAGGTAGATTTCAGCTGATGAGGCATTTTGTTGCGAGGAGTGGGTGCTTGACAGTAGCGCAGATTCTCAGTTAGACTCTGATCCTCCCTTTCTCATTGCATTACTCCCCGAGGGTTATCTGCGGGAGGATGCCCGATACACTGCGTACTCGGTTTCACTTCCTCGATGTGTATCCGATCTGTCGGATCATGACATCGAGTCTTCTGATATTTCTGATCTTTCTGAGTCTGAGTTTTCCCTCCTCGACGACCCTCGCGAGGATGAGTCGAGCTTTGAGATATCCGATGATCTGTCAGATCTTTCTCAATTATGTGCATTGGATATCAATTTTCTTAGTGAGTCTCCTAATCTTGACTTTCCACACATTTTTGAGACGATGATTGACGTGGAGAATTCCATGACTGATCCTTCTTTCTCCACATTCTATCTCCTCGGCTTCACCCTTCCATTCTATTCTGATCTTGAGCCGATGAGTTCTTTTGCGCTACCGGAGCCTGATTTCATTCTTCCATATCTTTACCCGGTAGCAGACACCCGCCTGATTTCTTATTTGGGTGTCATTGTTTACACTATTAATATCGTTGTTGTTCTCATACTGAGACTACAACGACAGTACGGCATTCGACTCACATATGTTGTCCTAAACCTTGATACAACATTATCCTAGCCTTTGTGCCCAGCTAGGGGCGTAAAACCTAGCGCTTGTTGAGAGGCACCTCAACATTGTCCACTTTTATATACGTGTTTCGTCATTTGATCCTTGACTCTTTCATTTTGTTTTACACCTCAGGTCTCTCTTAGGATTATCTTTTCTATACTTAGGATGTACTTTATCCTAAGTATAGGGGGTGTAGACACCTAGTTTCTCATTTTCATTCTGTTTCATTACTCTTGTTGTTGCTTATACTTAGGGAGCCTTCACCCTAAGTATAGGGGGAGTGATGTCGTTCCTTCCATCTTGTATATATTTGTCTTTGTCTCTTTCTACCTCTGTTTTGCTGCCTATACTTAGGGATATTTTACCCTAAGTATAAGGGAGGGAGACCCTGTACATTCTTCCACTCGGATTTCCCTTCATGTACAACTTGTTATACTTAGGATTACTTGATCCTAAGTATAGGGGGAAACACCGAGTCCTCTTCATTCTATTCTTTGATTCGTCGTTGTACTATAGCATTTCTTTTCACTTCCTTATACTAAGCACGTGTTACGTCTTCTTCATCGCTCTTGATTCACTCTAAGGACATCGTTCGAGCTAAGTATAGGGGGATGTCGTATATATTTCATATATACTTTAGCCATAACTCGTACTTTGTGTGAGTGTGTTAATAAATAAAATGGCTAAAATTCTTTCATCCAAAAACCATAAAATTTAACATTTTTCCTTGTACATAAAAATTCTTTATTGCACATACATAGTTATTTATAAAAATTATTTTTGTATAAATGGTTGTAAAAATCTTTTGTGTGTAAATAGTTTGTAAATATTTTGATAGCAAAATTATGTATATAGTACAAATTTTTTGTAAAATGTTTAAAAAACAAAAAGTTTGCAAAAATCGTGTGTAAATGTGTGTAAATATTTTGCAAAACTTCTGCATTCATGCATACATCCATGTTTTCAAATATTTTGAAAAATTTTGCATATTTTCAAAAATTTTGTAAAAATTGCACGTTTGTAGAAATGTGTACAATTTTTCTGAATATTGATTGACATTTAAACTGGCCTGGAATTAAATTGGAAAATGGAGCTTGGTTAAGACCTTAATCTACCTAATTCTAAGAGGAACCTTATAGGGCTTAGGGTTAAGACTTTTCAGGTCTGTTTGGGACTTAATTCTTTGAGTCAACTAGGCTATGATCACATGTCATCTTGATGAGCCTAAGTAGAACACTTAACAATGCACACATGACTCTCAGAGACACTGGCTTTACTTGCACCAGGACATTACACATAGCTCTCCATGCTTGAGACGGTGAGGAAGCAGTGTACTTTGGCTTGGGGTAGCATATGAGGGTAGTACTTCTAGGCGGAACCTCTCTTCTTCTTATAGTGAAGGAAGTGTGTCTCAACTTGGTCTGGTGGTGATGAAGTCTAAAGACAAGAGTTGTGGGTTGCAATAAAGCTTCAAAAGAGGGATAGTATATTGGCTCAAGAGGAAAAATTCCTTATGTATATATGTTGCACCATGTAGATATGTTGTACATATGCACATCAACAAAATGTGCAAAGAAAGAAAAAACTCCAAAAAAGAGGTGGGTCTGATTGAAAATAAAATACCCACCGGAGTGTATATAGTCAAATAAAGCAAAGCTTATGTTACACATGACCATCTCATGAAGCTTGCAGCGGGAGACTTAGCTACACTGGTGTCCATTCTCTTCTTCCCCCTCTTCTTGAGCCGGTTGTACTTGAACTTAGAAGGGAATACCCCTCTCCTCGAGGAAAGAGTTCCTAGACTGAGGCATTAGAGTTACCTTGTTAAGGAGGGTTGTCGCTTTGTCATTTCTGAGGTAGGGAGCTACATCTCACTTACACAGTACAAGGAAAGATTCATGGTCATTAGAGTTTGTGTATGTAGACTTGTTCTGATCTGGATTATTGAGGAGTCTTGACCATAGATTGGTGGAACTTAGAGGCTGTTGAGTTTTAAGCTTAAGTCCAAATAAGGTTCCGGCGAATTAATAATCCAAAGATCTGATTGAGCTCCATATTTCAATTTAATGAAGGAAAGTTTAATAATCAATCTTGATTTCCCGTGTTTTTCTTTTTCTTTCTCTTTTTCACTTCTTTTTCAAATAAGTGTTTGCTAAGGGACTAGCAAAAGTAAAGTATAGGGGGAAGATGAATCCCCATTCATCACTCTTTATTCTTTTATTTTAGCTAGATATTTTGGTAAAATATCACGTATATAATTGTAAATACAATAAGTTACCAAAAAGGATGCATTTGTTAGTACTCAATAATTAGCATGCATTTCTGTAAAAATAAAAGAACAAAGAATAAAAGAAAAAGAGGGAAATATTTAGAATAAATATTGAGTAACCTGAACCCAAGATAGGGCCCAACATGGGCTTGATCGCCAAATAAAATAAGTAGAGAGAGATAGGGCCACTCATCCTTGTACATATCCCTTATATATGTGTATATAAATAATTTATTTTCACAAAATAAAAATAAAAATATATTTCTAAACCCTTGTATATATTTATAAAAATAAAATAAAAATGAGAAAATAAAATCAAAATAATCTTTCTATTTCACCCTTGTATATACCATGTATATATGTATCACACTTTTATTTATTTCACCCTTGTAAATAATCAATAAAAATAAAATAAAAATTATTTTATTTTACCCTTGTAAATATCACACTTTTATGCTGTAAATAAATAAAATATAAAATTATAGTATTTATACAAAAATAAGAAAATAAAAATAAAATACAAAATACATTGTTATTTTATACTTGTATATAATATACTGTGTGCATAATTTATTTTTCATAAAATAAAAATCCTTAAAAATCACTTTGAAAATAAATAAAAAATTTTTACTTTGTAAATTATTTAAAATAAAATTGTTTTCTATTTTTAATTTCATTTATAGATAATTTTGACCCTGCTTAAATCTGATTGGTCCAGGAGGATTGTTGACCCTCGGTCAACTCCCCCTCCCGGATCCTCTCTTCGCCAGAACCCGGTTTGAGCCCCACTTCTCAAAATTTTCTTGATCGGGTTCCTCCATCTTTTGCCCTGATTCCACCGCCCGCTGATGAATCCGTGATTCATCACTATAAAAGTCAAAAATATAGCCTTGTTCCCGAGTAAATAGAGGCATATTTCCCTTTATAATTCATAAATGGCATTCATGCATACATACATAATACATACATTTTAGCAGTCCATTTGCATTTAAATAAGAAGCCAAAATCCCTTGTGAAATATCCACTTACTAAAATAACCTCTTCCTTATAATATGTGTTCCTCGGTTAATAATATAGGGAAGAAAACCAAAATTCCCCCTTGTGAATTAGTCAATAAAGCCCTAGGACCCCTGGACAATAAAATACCCATAGCGCCTTCATACAAACTCAAAAATAGGTCTACTCACTCTTAGAATACTATACATTAAAATACCTTTAAAATGAGACTAATTTCATCCAATTTGGAGCTCGTATGAGAAAGTTGGGTTTTTGGGCTATTTTGTATACTACATATATGTATAAATTGTATCTTTATATTTTATGTATTATACTTGACCTCATCTCCGTCTTTGGTCAACATGAAACTTGTAGATCTCATCAAGATCTACAACTTTCATGTTTGGAGTTTTTCCAAAGTCGGTCCCCTTCTCTTTCTACACTCAATTCTCTTTCCAACCAATCACAGCAGGCCATGTGGCGCCCTCTGGTTGCGCCACGTAGCCCGCTGCCTTTGCCTCATCCGCCCGCAGCCACAGCCGTTGGATTCCCCACTTAGATCCAACGGCTTAGCTGCCTCCACGCACGCTTCGATTTGCAACCATCCGATCATCTTAAGAACCCCATCTGCACCATTCGTTCTCGCCTTATTCCCATCGCTCTACATGGCGCTGTGTAGTCCGCTCGATCATGCCATCGATCCTTCGATCTGCGCCGTTTAATCCGCTCCCTATTCTTAACCGCACGATCAGCCTTCATCTCTCATCCCTGTCGGCCATTAGCGCGCGCGCTTCAGCCCGACACGTGGCTAATCTACAGCCTTTGATCGCTACGCCTCTGATCAGATCCTACCCGCTCCTTAGCGCTTCGATCTGGGCCGTTGGATTACAAGATCCAACGGCCAGGGCTTCGTCTTCCACCTCCGACGTCCCCTCTCTCCCACGTTCTCAACCTTGCGCGAGGAGCTCGCCCTTTCTATTCTCGGCTCCACCTCAGCCACCCTCTCCGACTGCCAACACCGCCACGATGGAGCCCACTCTTCCCTCCTCCTCGCAAGCTCCCTCACTCACCACGATTTCCACCAGAGACGCTCCACAACCTCCACAAACTTCGCCTCTCCTCCATCCATGCAGCCACCATTACCCTACAAATAGACTACCTCCGGCCACCTTCACAGCTATCTGCCACCCCTGAGAGATCCCCCGAGCTCGGAGCGTATGATTGGTGACAGTAATTGCACGAATCCTTGAGCAAAGACGGCCATCTTCTCCGGCGAGATCCGCGGCTCCTCCGCCGTGTCGCAGCCTCTCCTCCGAGCAGCTGCTTGAGCTCAGGGAGCCACCGGCCCTTCGAGCGACGACCTGGAACTCCCCGACGAGTTCCAATCCCCAGGTGATACCTCCATCTCTCTCTGATATGTTCTTCATTCCTTCTTCGATTTTCTCGCCTGTTATTCGTCGCCTCCGATCATCTCCTCGCCTCCATTCCATTTCGTCGAGCTTCGCATTGAAGCCCCCATCTTCGCGGTAGCCTTCTCGACCTCCGACGACGCATATCACCATACTTCGATCTCCAGCTCCGCCACTTGGACGGAGCTCCTTCGCCGGACCACCGCAGCACCCTTAGGTCTCTCCGATCGCCTTCACTTCTCCACGAGCGCACGCACGAGCCTCGGCTCTGTATTTAGTACTTGCAGGTACCTCTCTGCTCATTGGTCGGAGCTTCGCCGGAGTAGTTTTCGACCTTCATCGCCAGCGATTTCCGACAGCCCTCCGCCGCTCCTGATATCGTCAGCATCTTCGCCGCCACCCCACAAGTCTTCTGAGATCGCTCCGACAAGTCGGAGAGCTTCACCGACATCTGTAGGGACGGGCGGAGCAAAGGCCTCATCGTCGGAGCCCCGCCATCTCCTCCGCAGGCGGTGGAGGACCATTGAGGGAGAAGGTCTCGCAGCCGTTCGATCATCCTAATCGAACGGTCTAGGGACAGCCACGTCGCCATCCGCCCGTAGCTGCAATCAATCGTCGGATCCTTCAAGATCTAACGGAGCTTAGTCCGCCACATCATCGACATCTGGAGCCTCTCAGGCGCTATTGGATCTATCCAGATCCAACGGCCTCTGATCTGCCACGCATCCGCACCGACACCCTTTGGATCCATCTTGATCCAAGGGTCTTCAGCACGCCACATCGACGAAGACCGAGCCTCATCCCCGACCCTAGGTTCGGTCTACCCGAGGCTCCGCCGAGCCTCACTCCAGACCTCCAAGAGCTCCCGAGCCAAGCCCCGAGCCTCCGAAGCCGCCCGAGCCTAGGCCGACCCACGTGAGGAGCACGTGCGGCCTGGGCATTTTGCATAGAGGCCCTGGAACTTTTAAATATTGCGGACAGGACCCTGCGAAGCAGCCCCCACGTGAGGAGCACGCGCCTTGTGGAGAAATTGCACTCGAGTCCCCATCATAATAGGTAATTGCATTTAAGTCCCTGTCAGCATATTTACTTTATGTAATTTTATTTTCCTGAATTGCATTTACACCCCTGTGTTTGCACGCATCCCTAGGTTGCATTTTTCATCATTTTTAAATTCCAAAAATTGCATTTTGTTGAGAAACTTGTCCTCTGTCTATTGGGGTACGTGTCATGATTTTGTAATTTCAGTGGAATTTTAAATGAATTAATTGGTTGCTTTGTGGAATATTTTGCCCAGTGACACCTTTTAATTTGTAGTTAATTCTCTGTGATTCCAAAAATTCTCTAAAATTCACAGTAGCTTAAGGATAGTACTCTTAACATGCCATAAAAATTTCATGTCATTTGCACACATATCGAGGCCTAAATTAATTGTTGAGTGATTTTCTCATTTTAATTTTAGTAAATTCATTTCACATTGAAATTAAGATCTGTCAATTTCTCTAGATTCCTTATCAATAGAGCTATCTAGGATAATTTTATCTCTTGAAGAAATTGTGATTTGTTATTTATTAAAAATTAAATAGTAAAAATCACCCTGTCTGCATATTTAATTCCCAGTAAATTCATTTAGTGTCTAAAAATTACAAAAAAATTAGAATAGCTCAATTTCATCCCATTTCATAGTCTGGCCAAGTTTCATAATTTTTGGAATTAATTTGACCATCTTTCTGAATTAACATTTAATTTGGTCTGATTTTGCATGTGTATTGCATAAAAAAAACCGAAAAAGACCAAAAATATTCTCCCTGAAAATCCAACACTTGATATTTGCTAAAATTTCCCTAAGGAGAAAGATGCCTCCCTGAGTTCGACCTTGGACTTCCACCAAGTAAAAAAAGTTGCCACTCGAAATTAACTTGCTCTAATTAAAGTGGTTTTTGATTAGCCATCTCGTATCCGACTACAACGAACGACATCTAAGTAATTTGGACATTAATCTGACCGAATTAACTAAGGGTGCGGGGCGGTTATCAAAATGGCGCCGTTGCCGGGGAGGCACGGCTTAGGTTAATTTTTGGTGAACTTTTGAGTGTTTGATTTTCCTTCTCCGGGTAGTCTGACCCCCGGTTTTTCTTGTGAATATTTCTGTGTTCTTTAAAGTTTTGCATTGTTTTCGAGTCGTTCTCTCTCTGACATCGAAATTATTTTTGTGCGAGGAACGCGAGGAGTCGAAGACGCTTCGAGGAATCGACATTTTCTTTGAGTGAATTGAGAGAACTTGTACAATTTCAATCATTTTCCACATTTTTCGCATCATTTCCAGCGGTTCCCGTTTGGGATCTCGCGTGTGTAAAAATAGTGGAACTGTGTCCCTATGTGCTGTGTGGGTGAATGTAACTTAGCTTGCACTAGCGGCTCCCCGAGCCAATCTAGGAACTGCTTGAGCTCGTAATCATTAGGACCACACAAATCACTTAAAAGACACACGTAGACCGCAGTACTTAGCCAAATCAACCTGTTCTTCACGCTAATAGAACTGCCAGTCTAGGAGCGGCTTTCATCGCCTGCATTTGCATTTAGATAAAATTTTCAATTCTGTTCTGCATCCTGCATAAAAAGCGAAGGGATCACTGTAAGTCTCCTGAACTCAGCATAGCATCATTGTTTTATCTTGCATCGGCTTTTTCTCGATTTCTCAATCTGATTTTCACCTTTAATTAAACGGAAATTGGGACTGTCCGATAGGCGTGCTGTGTGGTTGACTTAATCAGTGATAACTTGACTTAAAATCGGGACTGCTAAACAGTATTGACCAAAAAAAGAGAATAAAATTTGAAAACTGTTTGCGGGAGATTAATCCCCGACCCTGTTTTCAGGTTGAGTGAGGGTACTTGAGTGTGTGTGAACACCTTAAGGCAGAGCCCAAATCCCCGCCTTCCATATCACGAGCCAACTGATCTTAGCAAATATCACGAGTGGGATACTTTTAAGCTCATTGACAAGTACCAAGTAGCCTCCGCCTTCACGGGTAGATAGGGGCGAACCAGCGGTACTCTGCGACAAGGCCTAGCTTTGTCAGCCTCCGCCTGCTTGCAGGTAGATAGGGGCACGTCATTGAGTCCCCAACTCCGGATAGGAGCGAAGAAAGGGAGGATCGGCGGTATCTTAGGCGACAGGATAAACAGGGAAGACGCATCCGGCTCTAAGTCGACTTCCCTATAGGCCGCGTAATCCTTGCTATCTTGTTTGAACAATCACACTTAAAAATTACAAGATTAATCAGACTCGATTTCGAGTCCTTCACTGTGTTGAGTGTGAACCCAGGGTTTTGGATTGATTTTGCTTGCTTCAGGTAGGAGTAAAATCCTATCTTCTTCTCGCCACATCAAGATGAGTAACTGGGGAGATCTCGACGTGTTATTCACCGATCTCTCTATGAGTCCCCCAAGTGACTTGTCTTCATCGGCCCAAGCGCACCTTGGACCACCCAGGACTCATGACCCTCTTGAGTCTTGGTTCCCTCATACTCAGCGTGGTTACTCTCACACCAACCCTTTCATCTCCTCCGAGATTATCGAGGAATATCATCGCCTCGGTGATCCTTTCCTTGATTTATCCTCTGACACCGAACTCACTTGCCCCCCAAGACTAGAGGACAAGATGCCGCCAAAAGTACCACCGGATGAGGAACAAATACGACAGATTCTTGCTCGCCTCACTGAAGCCGAACAGAAGAATGCAGATCTCACGACGCGGATGGGACAGATTATAGTAGCAGGAGGAATCGACCGACCAATGGTCGATACCTATAACTCGGCGGAGAACGAGATTCAGAACTGGTTGGCACCCGCAGTTCCCGCCCAGGCATTTGAGCTGAAGCCCCACTTCCTTAGTCTGCTTCTGAAATTCAACGGAAACCTAAATGAAGAACCATACACTTTCCTCCGTGACTTCGAGTTGGTGTGCAACAATCTTAGCCATCCCAATGTTGGCCAAGATTATATTCGGCTGAAGGCTACCCCTTTTCCCTTAGGTGATAAGGCTGCTCATTGGCTGAAAAACTTAGGGGTGGTATGCAATACCTGGATGCAGTTCAAGGACTTATTCTTGAAAAAGTTCTACCCTCTCAGTAGGACAAACCAGATGAGAACGAAGATCGCCAGCTTCACCCAAGGACCCAGTGAACCTTTCCATGACGCTTGGGATAGGTTCAATGATTTAGTATAGAAATGCCCCTGCCACGGCATTTCAAAGGCGATCTTAGTCCAGACCTTGTTCTGTGGTCTAACCCCTGAGATGCAGGGGTTAGTCAGTGCAGCTTGTGGAGGAAGCTATCTGAACAAAAACGAGCACGTCGTATGGAAGATCCTGCAGCAGATGGCGGAAACCGGCAGGTCGCAGGCCACCAGGGCCTATCAGTTGTCTCCCTCAATCCTATCCAATGAGACAACCCGAAGGACTGTAGCGGATCTGACTGAGGACCTCATCCCCAGTATGGGGATGATTGCCGACAAGCTTACCATGGTCGAGCAGATCCACAAGAGAGTCGCGGAACTGTAGTCTCTTTCACGCCTACCGAAGCAAGTGGAGGAACTTTCTGAGAAGGTAGCTAAGATAAAGCTACCTACCCCTTCTGCACCACATGCCCCTGTACATCGAGTCCATCTTATACAGGAACAGGCACCGGGGTCTCAGAGTAGCTGGGATCAGACGTACACCCAGCAGAACCAGCATGCACCCCCACAAGTGGAGACAGGATACGAGGAGCCTCCGCAAGTGTACGAGATCAATGGGCTTTGGTATAACCGAGATCCGATTGTTAGGCAAACCGAGATGGGGAAGGATCAGTCACACCGCCCATCCCCAGCCTACCAAGAAACCAGGCCCGTTCCTACACCGCACTTTCAGTCCAGGCCAGGACAAGGGTACCAGCAACAGCAGCGCACATATCAGCAGGGCCCACCACAGTCACACCCTCAGCAGCAGTATCGGCATGGCCAGCAGGGCCACTACCGAACCTCATCCGCACAGCAGCCAGCCCAGCCCACCGAATTGGAGTCTCTTACCTTGGCGATCCAGATCCTGTCTGATAGGGTCCAACAGATGCAGAATGATTACCTGGACATGAGAACCGACATCAATCGGGTCTCTCACACCCAGGACCAACAGATGGCGCCAAAGACCCCAATTCCCGCACAGGTTCAGGCCAACCCAAACAGCTTACACCATGGCCAGAACTGACCTCGAGATTAGGTATATTATTCAGATAACTATTTATCTGAACATGAGATCCTTCCGTACGATAATGTAAATCATATGTCCCTCAGGAGCGGAAGGACCGTGACCAGACCTGATTGGGCACGGGCATAGAAGGAAGGAGCCTCCGAGACTCTACCTGAGGAGAACTCGGAGGAAGAAAAGCAGGAGCACCACCACCATCGCCGACAGAATAAGAGGACACCTGAGTCCTCAACGCAGCATTCTCGCATCCGCATAGAGTCCGACGAAACCGATGAAGAGCCCGCACCTCCATCTGAGGAGGATCCTCCAACAGTCGCGGAAGAAGAAGCACCAGTTTTGCCTCAGCATTTTCATCAGAGTCAGAGTCCTAGTTTGTTTCAGAGTCAGAGTCCTAGTTTGTTTCAGAGTCAGAGTCATGCAAATAACTCAGTTCATGATCGTAATGAGAATCTTTCGGTTTCTGAACATGAGTAGGAATCAATAATCCCTTTCCCCCGAGCTCTTAAGGGTGGAAAGAAGAAAACCAAAAAATCCAAAAGGATGACCCTGAAATGGCAGAGTTCTGCAATAAACACATCAAGGTCACAATCCCCTTTGACAGGTTCGTGGAAATGACCCCTGCATTCCAAAAATACCTTAAGGTGAGATGCACACCTACTAGGGTTAGCAGGAAAACCAAAAGCCGTGTTGAGAAACACGTTTTATCAGGAGCCACGACTTGTGCAATAAAGAACTCGTTTCCTAGAAAATGAAGAGACATGGGTGCACATTATGTAGTGAGTCATGTTGATGACATCGCGTTTGCACGCACTCTCCTGGACAATGGTTCCTCCATCAATCTGATGCCTACAGCCCTCTATGAGCGGCTTAATCTCGGACCTCTTAGGAAATCTAGAGCTTTGCTACAGTTTGCTGACAAATCAACCAAGAGGTCCCAAGGAGAGTTAAGGAACATTGTGATCAAAGTCGAGGGCAAGAATACATGGTGGACTTCACTGTCCTAGATATGGAGACCCCTCGTAATTGGAGAGATTCCCAGATCATTTTAGGTAGGCCCTTCCTCAGAACAGCAGGGGCCTTATTTGATTATAAGAATGGGAAGATTCAGTTCCAAACTCCAGGCGGAGATGAGGAACTTGAAATGAAGCAGACAAGATGGTAGAGACCGGATTCAGAATCCAGAACCGAGTACTCTTCTACCGGAACGGACTGCGAGTATGTAGACTTAGTTGGCCTATGGAGACAAAACCCAGCCAGCACCGATATGTCCATCTCCTCCGAAGATGATCCAATGCATAAGTCAGTCTGCGAGATTCTCAGGAACGAGTACAGCTCTGAGCCTGCATTGCCCTACATCTTCGATGACATAGAGGCCCAGTTGGGCCTATCAGTCCTTACATCTCTAGGACAATCGGAAGATGAGGATGACGAGTCGGACGTGGCGCTTGCCGATTGTATGGAGATCTTTGATGATCCGACTCCAGAGCCGAACTTGGTGGCAGCTATCACAGAAAACGATCCAGCCACTTCCAACACTGAACCAGATCAGATTGAGCCAGATTTCTCAGACGATCACACTATTCCTGAGCTCAAACCCTTACCCACAACCTTAAAATACGCCTTCCTTACGGGTGAGGACAAGAAATTTCCAGTCATCATCAGTTCGCGTTTGACCGAGGAGCAGGAATCTCGCTTGCTAGAGATCCTGGAGAAAAACTGCAAGGCGATAGGCTGGAGCATTTCCGATCTCCACGGGATAAATCCCGCTCTGTGTTCGCACCATATTTACTTGGAGAATGAAGCCAAACCCTCTCGTGAATTCCAATGTCGGTTGAATCCAAATTTACGAGAGGCCGTGAAGAAGGAGATAGAAAAATGGTGCGACGCGGGTTTCATTTACCCAATTTCCGACTCTAAGTGGGTGTTCCCCAATTCATGTTGTCCCGAAAAAGTCAGGAATTCAGACGACCACCAATGAGGACGGAGAGGAGATCGTGACGCGAGTACCCACGTCGTGGCGTGTCTGTGTGGATTACAGACGCTTGAATGCCGCGACGAAGAAGGATCATTTCCCCTTACCATTCATCGATCAGATCTTAGAGAGACTAGCGGGGAAAGAGTTCTTCTGCTTCTTAGATGGGTTCTCGGGCTACAATCAAGTAGCCATCGCTCCTGAGGACCAGGAGAAGACCACATTCACATGCCCCTTTGGTACCTATGCTTTCAGGCGCATGCCTTTTGGGTTATGCAATGCTCCAGGTACTTTCCAAAGGTGCATGATTGCTGTATTCGCCGAAATGGTCGGCGAATTCCTGGAAGTCTTCATGGATGACTTCTCGGTCCACGGCGATTCCTTCGATTCATGTCTTAGGAATCTGGAGCGAGTCCTAAAAAGATGTTGTGAGGTTAATCTGGTGCTCTCCTGGGAGAAAAGTCACTTCATGGTGACGGAGGGCATAGTGTTGGGGCATGTCATCTCCAAGAGAGGAATGGAGTTTGACCCTGCCAAGGTGGATGTGATCAGATGACTCCAGCCACCAACCAACGTAAAGCAGTTGCGGTCGTTCCTCGGGCATGTTGGATTTTATCGGAGATTCATTAAGGATTTTTCTAAGATTGCCCGGCCGCTAACTGAGCTTTTAGGCAAAGACATGGAGTTTATTGTTGATCACAAATGTCTTGAGGCCTTTAAGCTTTTATAAGGAATGATCATGGACGCACCCATCCTACAAGCCCCAGATTGGTCTCTACCTTTTGAGATCATGACGGACGCCTCAGACTATGCTGTTGGGGCTATGTTGGGACAAAGAAGAGATGGCGTCCGTTTGCAATCCACTACGCAAGCAAAGTGCTTTATACTACTCAGCGTAACTATACAGTTACGGAGAAGGAAATGCTTGCGGTAGTGTTTGCCTTGGACAAATTCAGATCTCACCTCATTGGATCCAAGGTAACTGTGTTCACTGACCATACGGCACTACGGTACTTGATGGAGAAGAAGGATGCGAAGGCGCGTCTTCTTCTATGGATTTTACTTATCCAGGAGTTTGACTTGGACATCCGTGATAAACCTGGAAAGAAGAATGTAGTGGACGATCATCTCTCTCGTCTCGAAGACCTTAATACTTCCTAGGATTCACCAATTCGAGACTCCTTCCCTGACGAGTCGATTTTTGTTATCGACTCACTCCCATGGTATGCCAATATCGTGAACTATCTTGTCTCCAAGAAAGTTCCCGAAGATTGGCCCAAGAGCCAAATCGACCGACTGAAGTCGGACGCTAGACACTACCATTGGGAGGATCCGATCCTTTTCTTCGAAGGACCGGATTGTGTCTGGAGACGATGTATTCCTCAGGAGGAATACCAGAGTGTCCTTTCTTTATGCCACAGCTTAGAGGCAGGAGGACACCACTCCGGGAAGAGGACCGCATGGAAGGTACTTCAGTGTGGCTTCTACTGGCCGAGTCTGTTTCGCGATGCCACCACCTTCACGAAGTCGTGTCCAGTATGCCAGAGAATGGGAGGAACCATAGGTTCCAAGGATGAGATGCCAATGCATCCGGTCATCATTTGTGATGTCTTTGATGCCTGGGGCATCGATCTCATGGGCCCATTCCCAGTTAGCCACGGGTTCGAATATATCCTTCTTGCGGTTGATTATCTATTCAGATGGGTGGAGGCTATCCCGACCCGAGCCGCAAATGACGCACCGACATCCCTTCTGAATGAACAGTTGTTGAAACACTTCGTCGAATCCAATGAGCAGTTCGTCCAAGTTGAGGAGATTGTGTTTATGCGCGAGGCAGATTCAGCAGATACACCTCGAGTCGCGCAGAAGACCTTGCATCAGTGAGCTCCAGCCATCAGCAGCATCTTAAAAGATTCAGACCGACTCATTTGTATATACCATCTTTTACATCTTATCCTCTCTCCCTCGCGACTCTAGTAACCCATCCCCGCCTCATTAGATCACTATCTTGGACTATACTTAGGATAACCAGATCCTAAGTATAGGGGGGAGGGGTCACCTGAGTCAGTTCGCTGTACATTCTCTAGACCACATTAGTCCTCATACCCACTTCTGTCCTATACTTAGACTGACCTGAGCCTAAGTATAGGGGGGACTGATGCCCGCATTGTATACTTATCCATTTCTCCTCTTGCCCTCGTCCGCCCCATTTTTTATCTTCTTCTACACTTAGGCCGCCAAAACCTAAGTATAGGGGGGCGGTGCGACTTCTATACGATTTTTGTAATTTTAGCTTTCCTACGCTTAGCCCGAGCTATGTCTTTTTAGTCGCTTTTCGTGCTCTGAGGACATAGCACACGCTAAGTATAGGGGGGCGTGTATATATTACATATATACTTTACCCATAGCTCGTACTTTCGCGTATTTTCGCGTATTTTTGTATATATTATGCAATATGTACGGTGGGTAAAAATTGAAAAAAAAAATTATTTACCTGTATAATATGTATAAAACAAAATGTAAATAATACTCTTGTAAAATATGATACTATGTATATTATTACAAACTAAAAATTGTTGTATAATAGAAAATATTGAAAATAAAGGCTTCTTATTTACTCTTGCATACCATCTCTGCATCCAAAAAAAGAAAAAAAATGAGTCTTGCATTTCATAGCATGACATCTCATCTGCATACTTTGCATATGCAAAGTGAAAAGCTAGTGGGTTCTGAACTAAGTTATGAGCAGATATTGAGGATGGAATTGATCTGACCTTAATCCACCTAATTTCAGAGGAACCTTATAGGAACTGGAGTTAAGATTTTTCAGGTCAGGTGACTTAATTCTTTGAGTCTGCAAGTCTATGTTCATATGTCATCTTGATGAGCCTGAGTAGAGCACTTAACAACACACACATGACTCTTAGAGACAATGGCTTGACTTGTACCAGCACTTTACACATGGCTCTCCACGGATGAGGTGGTGAGGAGGCAGTTTCCTTTGGCTTGGGGTAGCATATGAGGGTAGTACTTCTAGGCGGAACCTCTCTTCTTCTTCTAGTGAAGGAAGTGCGTCTCAACTTGGTCTAGTGGTGATGAAGGCTAAAGACAGAAGCCGTGGGTTGCAATAAAGCTTCAAAAGAGGGATAGTCTACTGGCTCAAGAGGAAATTTCTTGTATATATGTTGCACCATGTAGATATGTTGTACAGAGGCACTTGTGAAAAAAAATGCAAAAAGAACTCCAAAGAAGTGGTGGGTCGGATTGAAAATTTAATAACCCCACCGGAGTGTATGTAGTCAAGTAAAGCAAAAGCTTATGGTCCCTATGTTACATCTCATGAAGCTTGCAGCGGGAGACTTAGCTACACTGGCTGAGCTTCCAAAAGTCTATACTTCTTCCCCCTCTTCTTGAGCCGGTTGCACTTGAACTTAGAAGGGAATACCCCGCTTCTCGAGGAAAGAGTTGCTAGACCGAGGCATTAGAGTTACCAGGTTAAGGGAGGTTGTTTCTTTGTTACTTTTGAGGTGGGGAGTCATATATCACTTACACTGCATGGAAAGATTCATGGTCATTAGAGTTTGTGTATGTAGACATGTTCTGATCTGGTGTGTTGAGGCGTCTTGAATAGAAGACTTGTGGAACTTGAAGTCTGTTAGGTCTTAAAATCAGATCCCAATAAGGTTCCGACACATAATTAACCCAAAGGTCGAGTCAAGCTCCATTTTTAACGTTTGTTCATGACCTTGGTATGGAACCTAAAATCATTTCACTTCTGCATTTCATTTAGTTGCTCGGGGACGAGAAAGGTTTAAGTATAGGGGTTTGATGAATCCGTGATTCATCACTATAAAAGTCAAAAATAGAGCCTTGTTCCCGAGTAAATAGAGGCATATTTCCCTTTATAATGCATAAATAGCATTCATGCATACATACATAATACATACATTTTAGCAGTCCATTTGTATTTAAATAAGAAGCCAAAATCCCTTGTGAAATATCCACTTACTAAAATAACCTCTTCCTTATAATATGTATTCCTCGGTTAATAATATAGGGAAGAAAACCAAAAATCCCCCTTGTGAATTGGTCAATAAAGCCCTAGGACCCCTGGACAATAAAATACCCATAGCGCCTTCATACAAACTCCAAAATAGGTCTACTCACTCTTAGAATACTACACATTAAAAGACCTTTAAAATGAGACTAATTTCATCCAATTTGGAGCTCGTATGAGAAAGTTGGGTTTTTGGGCTATTTTGTATACTACATATATGTATAAATTGTATCTTTGTATTTTATGTATTATACTTGACCTCATCTCCGTCTTTGGTCAACATGAAACTTGTAGATCTCATCAAGATCTACAACTTTCATGTTTGGAGTTTTTCCAAAGTCGGTCCCCTTCTCTTTCTACACTCAATTCTCTTTCCAACCAATCACAGCAGGCCATGTGGCGCCCTCTGGTTGCGCCACGTAGCCCGTTGCCTTTGCCTCATCCGCCCGCAGCCACAGCCGTTGGATTCCCCACTTAGATCCAACGGCTTAGCTGCCTCCACGCACGCTTCGATTTGCAACCATCCGATCATCTTAAGAACCCCATCTGCACCATTCGTTCTCGCCTTATTCCCATCGCTCCACGTGGCGCAGTGTAGTCCGCTCGATCATGCCATCGATCCTTCGATCTGCGCCGTTTAATCCGCTCCCTATTCTTAACCGCACGATCAGCCTTCATCTCTCATCCCTGCCGGCCATTAGCGCGCGCGCTTCAGCCCGACACGTGGCTAATCTACAGCCTTTGATCGCTACGCCTCTGATCAGATCCTACCCGCTCCTTAGCGCTTCGATCTGGGCCGTTGGATTACAAGATCCAACGGCCAGGGCTTCATCTTCCACCTCCGACGTCCCCTCTCTCCCACGTTCTCAACCTTGCGCGAGGAGCTCGCCCTTTCTATTCTCGGCTCCACCTCAGCCACCCTCTCCGACTGCCAACACCGCCACGATGGAGCCCACTCTTCCCTCCTCCTCGCAAGCTCCCTCACTCACCACGATTTCCACCAGAGACGCTCCACAACCTCCACGAACTTCGCCTCTCCTCCATCCCTGCTGCCACCATTGCCCTATAAATAGACTACCTCTGGCCACCTTCACAGCTATCCACCACCCCTGAGAGATCCCCTGCGCTCGGAGCGTCTGATTGGTGACAGTAATTGCACGAATCCTTGAGCAAAGACGGCCATCTTCTCCGGCGAGATCAGCGGCTCCTCCGCCGTGTCGCAGCCTCTCCTCCGAGCAGCTGCTTGAGCTCAGGGAGCCACCGGCCCTTCGAGCGACGACCTGGAACTCCCCGACGAGTTCCAATCCCCAGGTGATACCTCCATCTCTCTCCGATATGTTCTTCATTCCTTCTTCGATTTTCTCGCATGTTATTCGCCGCATCCGGTCATCTCCTCGCCTCCATTCCATTTCGCCGAGCTTCGCGTTGAAGCCCCCATCTTTGCGGTAGCCTTCTCAACCTCCGACGATGCATATCACCATACTTCGATCTCCAGCTCCGCCACTTGGCCGGAGCTCCTTTGTCGGACCACCGCAGCACCCTTAGGTCTCTCCGATCGCCTTCACTTCTCCACGAGCGCACGCACGAGCTTCAGCTCTGTATTTAGTACTTGCAGGTACCTCTATGCTCATTGGTCGGAGCTTCACCGGAGTAGTTTTCGACCTTCATCGCCAGCGATTTCCGACAGCCCTCCGCCGCTCCTGATATCATCAGCATCTTCGCTGCCACCCCACGAGTCTTCTGAGATCGCTCCGACAAGTCGGAGAGCTTCACCGACATCTGTAGGGACGGGCGGAGCAAAGGCCTCATCGCCAGAGCCCCGCCATCTCCTCCGCAGGCGGCGGAGGACCATTGAGGGAGAAGGTCCCGCGGCCGTTCGATCATCCTAATCGAACGGTCTAGGGACAGCCACATCGCCATCCGCCCGTAGCTGCAATCAACCGTCGGATCCTTCAAGATCTAACGGAGCTTAGTCCGCCACGTCATCGACATCTGGAGCCTCTCAGGTACCGTTGGATCTATCCAGATCCGACGGCCTCTGATCTGCCACGCGTCCGCACCGACATCCTTTGGATCCATCTTGATCCAAGGGTCTTCAGCACGCCACGTCGACGAAGACCGAGCCTTATCCCTGACCCTAGGTTCGTTCTACCCGAGGCTATGCCGAGCCTCACTCCAGACCTCCAAGAGCTCCCGAGCCAAGCCCCGAGCCTTCGAAGCCGCCCGAGCCTAGGCCGACCCACGTGAGGAGCACGTGCGGCCTGGGAATTTTACACAGAGGCCCTGGAACTTTTAAATATTGCGGACAGGTCCCTGCGAAGCAGCCCCCACGTGAGGAGCACGCGCCTTGTGGAGAAATTGCACTCGAGTCCCCATCATAATAGGTAATTGCATTTAAATCCCTATCAGCATATTTACATTATGTAATTTTATTTTCCTGAATTGCATTTACACCCCTGTGTTTGCACGCATCCCTAGGTTACATTTTTCATCGTTTTTAAATTCCAAAAATTGCATTTTGTTGAGAAACTTGTCCTTTGTCTATTGGGGCACGTATCATGATTTTGTAATTTCAGTGGAATTTTAAATGAATTAATTGGTTGCTTTGTGGAATATTTTGCCCAGTGACACCTTTTAATTTGTAGTTAATTCTCTGTGATTCCAAAAATTCTCTAAAATTCACAGTCTAAAATTCACAGTAGCTTAAGGACAGTATTCTTAACATGCCATAAAAATTTCATGTCATTTGCACACATATCGAGGCCTAAATAAATTGTTGAGTGATTTTCTCATTTTAATTTTAGTAAATTCATTTCACATTGAAACTAAGATCTGTCAATTTCCCTAGATTCCTTATCAATAGAGCTATCTAGGATAATTTTATCTCTTGAAGAAATTGTGATTTGTTATTTATTAAAAATTAAATAGTAAAAATCACCCTGTCTGCATATTTAATTCCCAGTAAATTCATTTAGTGTCTAATAATTACAAAAAATTAGTGTAGCTCAATTTCATCCCATTTCATAGTCTGGCCAAGTTTCATAATTTTTGGAATTAATTTGACCATCTTTTTGAATTAACATTTAATTTGGCCTGATTTTGCATGTGCATTGCATAAAAAAACCGAAAAAGACCAAAAATATTCTCCCTGAAAATCCAACACTTGATATTTGCTAAAACTTCCCTAAGGAGAAAGATGCCTCCCTGAGTTCGACCTCGGACTTCCATCAAGTAAAAAAAGTTGCCACTTGAAATTAACTTGCTCTAGTTAAAGTGGTTTTTTATTAGCCCTCTCGTATCCGACTACAACGAACGACATCTAAGTAATTTGGACATTAATCTGACCGAATTAACTAAGGGTGCGGGGCGGTTACCACCCGCTTATTCCCCATGGATCAGCCACCCTCGCGGATCCCTAGGGAGTGTCGGATCTACATCGGTTCGTGTGCATGTGCTCGTTCTTCATTGTCACCTGGGATGCATATAAAAGTCTTCATTTCAGTGCCCAGCTCCTCAGCTCGTGTCGCAAGCCCTCATTCTACCCTAAAGACCACCCCCTCGGTGATAGCGTTCGGAAGCATCCCTTGGTGGCCGGATTGAGTGGCTGTAGGCGAAGCTCGACGCACGTGGCCGGACCTCCACCGCGTTCGAGCCTCCCCTCATGCCGCAGCGTGGCCGAGGCGACGACCCATCTCGACTTCACCTCCTGGAGATCAGGATTGATCTTAGACCATTAGGTATACCTTCCTTCGATCCTGGTCTCATTTATCTTCAAATCTTTCATCGAACCTCCACCAGCTCCGACCCGACAGCCGGAGATCCATCGATCTCCCCTAGCCGCTCCGATCGACTCCCCGTTCCACCATCATCCTTCCCCTACTGCCTGATCATCCCGATCTTGGCTAACTGAGCTAAAATCAGGCTAGGTTCCTTCCACCGCCTTCATCGGAACCTCCCCTCGCAGTTCCCCATCGCTTCACTTAGTTGTTCATCCAATAACCTTGGCCAGAGCAAGCCTCCGAGCAGTAGCTTTCATCTACAGGACAAAAAGTGCACGATTACCCCCAGCTCGCATCTCATCCACCTTGCCGGAGCTATCGCAGGTCACCATTACCGTCTCGGAGATCCGACGGGTGGGTGCTCCATCCGCCATCGCCATCCGACGCAGAGGAGCGTCGCAAGTCGAACCCCTCTTCCTGATCGGTCATTAGACACCCAGAGCACCACCAGTTCTCCAGCGAACTTCGCCAGGGAGGAGTTCTTCCAGCTGCCTTCTCCACCGTCGGATCGACCCTCTCCGACAGGTCGCATATCAGCCATTCATCTCCCGATCTTGACAAGCTGTTAGATCTGACATCTAATGGCCTCGTATGCCCCACGTTCGCCTTCACATCGGGGTCGTTGGATCCGTTATGTGGCAGTGCCAGAGCCACTTGTCTTCAGCCAACCGGATCACGCCACCTATCCTCCCCACGTGACCCGCACGAGCAGCTGGGTAATTTGTGCTTTCTTCCCTATAGTTTCTTTATGTTTTTATTTAATCTATTAAATAAATAGTATACTATGGCATGTAAGTCCCTTTTGTTTTCAGTATTTGCACTTCGATCCTGCTTGTATGGGTGCACATGCATCGACACGTGCCTTTGTGTGACATTTGCATATATTAACCTGAAATTAATGGATGTTATAGTTTGAATTCATAGTTTTACTATTTACATCCATACCCCTCTGAATGTTGAGTTTCAACGTGTGCTAAAATTCGTGGGTAAATTACGGGTCCTATACTTTTGACGCGTGTTGCTGTTTGGTCCCTGGAAGTTATTTTTCTTGCATATTAGTCCCTGTGTGTTATATGGCTTTGATTGATTTGTATAAAATAGCTATTTTAGCCCAAATTTCATGAAATTTGGTCACATGCCCTCTGCCATTGTGTAAAAAATTCTTTGAATTTTTGGGTCATTTTTGTTTTCATTTGATATTTTTAAAAATTCAAAAACCCAAAAAATTGATTCTATTTAGTTTTAAAAATCAACTAAAAATATTAAAAACTTTCTAAAAAACTAAAAAAAATAATGTGTCTTTGTGTTTGTGTGCTTTTACTTCTATCCAAGTTTCGTTGCTTTTGGATTTTTAGAAAACCCTAAAAATTGAAAACACTAAAAAACTTAGAAAAATCAGTAAAAATTCTTAAAAAAAATAAAAAAATGCAATTTCAATTTCCGTAGTTAGGGTTTTATTTATAGTTTACAATAAAATTGTTGCTTGAATTTTATAGGCTATTTTGATATTTTTAAATAGCCTTTTGATTCTGGTTGCACAGTAGTTTGCATTTTTCACCTTATTTTATTTTTATAAAATCAACTAAAAATCAGAAAAATCTAAGAAAAATAACAAAAAATACTTCAAAATTTATAAAACCAAAAATATTTTTATTTTAATTTTCTGACCTGTTTTGGTGTGTTAAATAAATAGTTGTTTGTGTCTTTTGTCTTCCTTTACATTTTTCCTAATATTGAAAAATCTAAAAAAAATAAAAACCTAAAAATCCACTAAAAATACTTGTTTTTGAATCCCGACTACTTCGTAGGTTTTTCTAAACCATGTCCTTGTGTTCAACCCTGATAGCTATATCAGGTAAAATAAAATAGCGAGACTGTTGTTTTTGACCTGATTTGCTTGATTTTCATATTTGGTGGTCTTTGTTTTCTTGATTTAGTACGATCCGTGAGGTTGAGGTCGACCATTGATACCTTCTTACCTTAGTCGCTCGGTTTTCGCGCTCATCAGTCAAGTTCTTCCCTAGTTATATGATACCTTCTTGTTACATTCTTTTTGATCGAAAACTAATAATACAATAGTTTTCTATATTTTTTATAAAGTATTTATAATTATTTTAGTTGAATTATTGATTAGTGTAAATTCATTGCAACAACACTCTTTTTTACATTAATTCAATGTATAAACCTAAACTAAATGTTAAGTGCTATTAAAATGATGATAGACCATGAGGGAGAGAATATATAAATGTCAAAAATCCAATCCAATGTGTAAAGATCAATTTGGATTAGAATATTTAATAGATTGGATTAAATTAAGTAAAGTTATAATATCTTAAAATTAGATTTGACATGGACTAAGATAAACTCCTCTTCAATCTGATATACATGTGCATCCCTAGCTCTAATTGTGGGCGAACCTTCAAACAAACGTTAATATCTTATTCGATGGTCGAGATCAAATTAGTGTGATCAAGGGATCAAGTCCTACTCTATCTAGATAGCCTAAATACAAACTAATCTCTAAAAGCTCGCTTCCCATCTTTGTGGGATTTCAAACTGAATAAGAAGGTTTATGTTGTCCAAGTCGTCAGTAAGTTATCTACAAGACAAAATTGGTTCAAGACACTCACGAGCAATTAGGGCTGCAAGGTCAAACATTAGAACTTTTAAAAACCACCCTGAAAAGCTAACTGAATACTAACACAAAAACTCATGACACTATACGCTACGCAAGAAAAATAGGACCTTTGTGTTTTAACAAAACAACTTTATCTCACTTTCCTTCATGAGGGAACGACTATGTAATTGGAATTCTGGTCCAAAGCTTTCCACTCAAAAGTTTCTTTCTTCCCATTATATGTAGAGGTTAATGGGGCTGCCTCCAGGGAGAAGCCAACTTGGCTACTTCCACCCCTATTTTTCTCTCATTTTTTCATTTCTTTGGAAAATAAAAATTTGTACATTCATCACTATATCCCTCTAACATTCTATTAAAATTTCGTCAGAAACAGAGACTCCTAGGCCCTCCATCCAGACATCCTTTTTTTTAACGGTCGCAGGATTTTTAAAGCCACCCTATTTTGATGGAGGTCGTAGAAGTCTTTGTTTCTGACAAAATTTTAATAGGATGTTAGAGGGATATAATGATGAATTTACAAATTTTTATTTTCTAAAAAAACTAAAAAAATGAGGGGAAAATAGGGGTAGAAGTAGCCAAGTTGACTACTCCCTGAAGGCAGCCCCATTTTACCCTTATATGTATTCTTTCTTCCTATGCTCTGTGATTCAATCAAAACTTACGTACTACCCACGACAAGATCCACCATTTTTAAAATTAAATGCGTGTGCTCTATGCCTATCCGATGCAGAAGCCCCTCATACTTATTTACTAGATGGTCCTGTTGAAAACAAGTCTTGTCTATATTAAATATAAATGGTTTTGAGATTTGTTTGTAGAAGTTTTTTCAAATACCAAACTTCTACTAGAATTCATCTCATATTGGGAGAGGCGATGTTTATCTTTGAACATTTATCATGATACCTTGTTTCCCCATAGGTTCTCACTCCCCTATTGCAAGTACTATAGCCTTTTACTTTCTTTTAGTTGTCTCTGATTGATATTTTGTCCTACAACCAGGAATTAAGAGACGCAAAAGACACCTCACGTCTTCGAACCCGCCTTCCGCCATTCCCAATCACAGACACTCTAGTTTGCTTCCTCGCTCCTCGACCTGTCAAATCCTTTTTTCGTTGCATTTTTTAAGAATAATACTATCTTTTTTATCGTCACCTAAAAGCAGTGTTGTTCCTGATATTTCGTGGGTCCTAGGCAAAAAAAAGGATCCTTTCAAAAAAAATTTAATAAGAGAAAATTGTCACTAGTGTGTTTACCATCAAATATAAAATGAAATATTCTACTTTTGTGGAACAACTAACCCTTATATAATCTCTATACATTTTCGATTTTAACATTGAATTATTCACCAAAAATTCGAATCTAGAGGGGCCTATTTTTCAACAAGTAGTTTCACGGTAAATTTGATTCTATAAGAGCTCACTAGAATACACTGTTATTACTAAACTAAAAATCAAACCACGTGTCCATTGATAATTGCTCTTCAAAACTATACTAAGAGATGGCCCTGCTTGAAAGTGATGGTTGATGTTTCTTTGTTGTTCCGAACCATTGGCATCCGCGGACCTTTTTTTTAATAAATGAATCATTCACAGCCACTTTCATAAAAAGATAAAAGGGGATCCTCTTAAGTAATGCAGAGATCTACTATAAACCTCAACCGTGCCTGAGCCCTTCAATCAAGATTTAGCGGTACACACGAAATCCATATTTTTTTGAGCCCTTTCCATGTGAATTGCTTGATTTTTATTGAGTGGCCCGAGCACGGTTGGGGTTTATAGCAGACCTCTGCATTTCTGCACATGATCCGCACTCGATTTGGTTGTCACAACCAGAACCTAAGGATCAAATGTGTTTGATATGAAAGTCCAACCCTTGTTCGATGTCACATGTATACATGTATGACATTACTTGTGCCGACCGCAACAAGTCTTTGACGATTTTCTTTACAGGTTTACAAAGGATACAGTCCGAGTAAAGTCATAAAATCTATTTTAACTTGAGAATAAGCATGTAGTTTGACGTCTAATATCACATGCAATGTAGCGCTCACGTCATCGCCCTCAAAGTAGTATTGTCCCTTCTCATTACCACCTTTTAAAGGTGCATTATGTGATCTTTGAGTACATCATCACTCCTGTTTAAACCCGTGATAGGATCCTTCACACCTACGTGAGCTTTGCCAATAATACGTGTGTTTGTATCTCTTTCATAGTTCTAAGATGATCACCGTAAAAATGTGCTTACGCTTGTGTTGTTAATGCTTACGAGTAGAATGGTCAGAGATAAGAAGCATGGAACATACAAGCAAAAAGCTACCCTAAAACCTAAACATTTTTTGCATGGCATCCCACCTGCCATTCAACACACTCCATATGTCATACAAAGTGGTATCTGTATCTCAATTTCACATGCCATCTATGTGGCATCGAATATCAGACAGCATTGGCCCTCCAATCCACGGAAACAAAATTTTTGGTTGTAATAGCCTCTGTTGTAACACAGGGGATCCATTGGATGAGGATCGGATGGCCCTTGAAGGGGGTCGGGGATGATCGACATGCATCTCGAGGTTGTCCAATCCTCATCCCATGGATCTCCTACGTTACAAGAGATCTTGTAACAACAGAGGATCCTCTTAGTCAATCCACATGTCATTCACAGACTTCAAGAATTAAATTTCCTTACAACATGTGACAATGGCGAAGGGAAATGGTGTGAGTGGTGTTGCAGGTGATGGAGCATGGCAGTGCAACCACTGCATACAGTTGTAAGTGGTCACGCAATGATGGTGCACGATGGTGTCACCATGGTGGTACATGATGGTGGTAAGTTACAATGGTTGTGGTCCGCAGTGGAGACGGTGGCTCACGATGCTAATGCAGAATTGTGGTGCCCAGTGGTTGCGGAGGTGGTGGTGGTGATGGCATGATGATGGTGGAAATGGTAATGATAATTCAATCGATGGTGGCAGATGAGAAGGAGAAAGTAGTGGCAGTGATAGTGGTGGTGAGGAGAAAATAGGAGGTGGTGGCAAGTGTGGAGGACATGTCATCAAAACAAACCAATAATATTATAGGTCTCTGAATATCTTATATTAAACTCATGGTAGACTCACCATCAAACTCATAGCATGTGGCAGGTCTTCGAAGACATCCCATCGAACTTATGACATGTCCTAAAAAATATGTCATCAAATTCGTGGCAAGTCCTTGCAAGACCTATCATCAAATTCATTCTACAAAATTGGATTATAGTAAGGAATTTTCTAGATTGTCGTTGATATATCTATCAATGTTATGTTTATAACAACGAATATTATTCATTGCAAAATCACATCCCAATAATATGAGAACATGTGACTCCAATAAAAAGAAGCGGGAACACATTCCACCTTGCAAATCCAACTTGCATCTCCCAATTCGGTCTTTAGCACCCGAGCCAACCACCCCTAAGGCGATGTCGACCCGTCATTAATTGAACTAACCGTCAACAGGAATACAACTCGCTACGCGTAATCCAATATCACCCCGATATTGGGGTCACTACGCATACGCCCTTACTCTTTCGAGAAGCGAAGAGCCCGATCCAAATGGATTGTATGCAGGAGCTGTCACTTCGGACAGGCATCTCCTACATACAATATCTGGCGACGGAACCCTTCGCCTTGACGGGAGACCATGGATGTCACTTATGTGATCCTCCATATCATATTCAAATTCTAATTAATCATTATGAATCATATTCTTTACGATTAATTCTTCCAAGGGAAATGACACATCTATTTAAAATAGAGTGTCTTAATTTTAATTAGATTCCAATTAATCTGATCATATTAAATTAATGATCCAATTAATATCCAACAAACAATCTTTATTGTTACTTGAATTATGGTATTATCTCAAATACATATTATTCGAATTTTAATAATTAGAAATACATCATGATTTCTTAAGCACTATACTAACCCTACCCGTTGTCATGGCCAGTACCGACAGGAGTGGGACAGACCGTGCACGGTGCAACCTGCTACCCCAACGCTCCCCGACTAGACACCATATCCACCTCGGGAAAGGATAATGCAAAATAGGTCACTTTGTACTTGAGATGATCATCAGTTCTTCAACCGAAATTATACCATATAATAATAATCAAAACCATTTTGATTAATATTATAATGAGATTTGCTAAACAAATTCCAAATCCTATTCAAGCAACATATTTGTTGGAATGTAGATTATGCAGATCATGTAACCAATTAGTGATATAGATCACATTTAATCAAATATTAGTTAAGGCAATGCTATTTAAGGAAATAATTATCATCAAATATTTCACAAATATTTATGCACTATTATTCCAGAAAATTAAACAATTTAATTTCACTAATTGAGTAAATGACAATCACTAGGTTCTTGATTAGGAAAGTATTTCCAGCAGTGACCCTCACTTACTAAAAATATCATATCTCAATCAATTTAAATCTAAATTAAGCAAAATAAGTTTATAAAGTTTTCTAATTTGATTTACAACAGAAGATAAATTATTTGCATGCATTTCAAGGTGTTTCAAATCCGTAATTAACATCTTAATTATGTAATGATCCGCAGTCCCCGAAACAGTAGATACATGTTCACTAAAATGATCATATCTCGAGCATACAGAATCCAAATTACGTAAATTCGGATCCTAAGGTTTCCTTATTTAATGGGGAAAAAAGGTTATTTTCATGTTAACAACTTAAACAGTTCCGAAAATAATCTCAAAATAGAGATGCGAAATGAAATGCAAGAAAACTTTCGCAAATCCTAATGAACCCAAGTCATCCTCGGTTCATAAATCGCATCCAAAACCTTCAACCTGGCTCTGATACCACTTGAAGGATATGGTGAGATCCTTAAGAGCATCACGGAAGCGTGAGAATCGCATCGTATGCGATCGAGAGAGACTAGTCGCACTAGTTGCTCGAGGCAGCGGAAATTACAATTTTTTCATGTGACAAAACCACATGATCCAAGAACACTTCTCGGATCATTTCGTCTAAACCACAAAAAAATAGGATTACCTCTAGAAGCGTGGTTCTGATCGAGTCTCTAAACGAAGAGACCTCCTGTCTCAAGTCCGATCCGACGGAAGAGACACTTGCGAGCGTGTTGATGAAACACGTGCTCCTCGCAATCCAAGGTGATGATCCAAGCCATGAAACTCCTGATCTCGACAAACGAGATACGATGTCTTCTTCATGAGCAAGGCATGCCAAATTAGACGGAGATCCACGAGCAAACCATCGAGCAGCATAATGACTACGCTGCGACGATTGAGAATCTCTCTAGAGCATCCTTGGTGGACGGCCACATGAGAGAGATAGAGAGAGTAGGCATGTAGAGAGAGAGAGAGAGTTGTTGTCTCACTTGTTGTTGTTGTTGTTGTAACTAAGAAGAGCAAGGGGTGTCCTTCTATTTATAATGTTTTGGGATCCATGGATCTCAATCCATGGGTAACACAAATCCAATGGCTCTCATTGATTTGTGTTGTATTAATGGCCAAGATTTTGTTGGTAAAAAATCAACAACAATTAATTTAATTTAGATTAAATATATATTGATAAATCAATATGATTTTAATCCCAAATTAAATCAATCAAGCATACATGTAGATATTTGGATGGAGATTTCTGCAATCTTGGAAATCAATCAAGCATACATGGAGATTGCATTATTCCTTGGAAATCTCCATGATTTTACAACAACACTATTTGAAAATAATTCAACAACAATAATTCATAATTATTTTGTGATTATTGCAATCTTTCCATTGGAAAATTGTAAATCACATTCACAACCAAAAATAAAATGTAAATTACATTTTCACTTAATTGTCCAATGTGAATCTAATTCACATCAACATTTAATTAACAAATGTAAGTTACAAATAGCTCTCTCTTATATATTATAAATCACATTTATAATATATATGATTAATATGGATATTTCTATCCACATTATTCGTATCTATGATAATCAAATCACATTTAATCATCTTGGATCTCTATTCTCTTGTTCTCAAATAATATGAATCACATTCACATTATTCATGTCTTTGATAATTAAATCACATTTATTTATCTTAGATAACTCTCCTTATAATATGAATCAAATTCATATTACTCATGATAATTAAATCACATTAAATTATCAATTTTCTCAATGCTTGGATACATAATATCAAGAATAAAATTATCCCGAACCCATTCGAGGATAATGCGCTTTCTCCACAGATATTTAGAGATAAGAACAAGGCAATTGTATTGTTCCACGTATAGTGACTTGGATATTGAGGTCATATCTCAAATCCAGATAACGGGCCTCCCATAGATGCTTGATTAAATCAAGACCACAAATCTAATCTTCTCATTGCATATGAATCACATTCACATCAATGTCCAACATTTGGACCAAGATCAGATTACTTCTCTACTGAGAGGAGTCACTAAAATCCAGACCCGTTTCATCACTCCCTAGGAATGGAAGCGTCATGGTTATACAATCGTTTATGATCACATCACCCTCAGGTATTCCCAATACCTATACAACGTGCATACTGGAAGACTCAGAATAAAACCGAAGTATTAGATCAATTTTACACTGTCTACTTCAGGATTTTATCAGTAAGTTTCTCATTCAATCATTGGAGTTCGTATCAATCATATACTTTCCAAAAGCATATATCATACCTAGGTCTTGATCATATACTTTCCAAAAGTATATATCAAACCTACGAATTCAGTCAAGCTTCCAAAGCGAGACGACCGTGCACGGAATTTGACTCTTCCCATGATCTCATGAGTGAGCTCTTGTCTTCCGATTCAGTAACTGAGCATGTATGATCCCTTTGAGAGATCGTATTACTCATATGCCCTTACATGCACACCAGCGCGCTGGTGTATAGACCTTGATTAGGTCATCAACCTATTGGTCTGCCAAATGTACATACTTGATAAATCTACAATTCGTCATCTTTATTCATTTATTTTAGCTTAAAATCCCTTATAAAATACATACATATAACACTAACTCCATATTCTTACTAACTTGCATCTATGTGTAAATATTATACACTTCTTACTAATTTTAACCTAAAATAAATAAATTAAGAAAGAAAGGAAAAATAAAGAAAAAAAAGGAAGGCTGTATACAGGCTAACCCGAACCCCGAGAGAAGGTCAAGACTTGACCTGATCGACCAGGAATAAAGTAGTGGGAGATAAGGGTCTTTAAGCAGAAAATCAAAAAAATGTGTGTGTTGTCGTAAATACTTCACACTTATTTTGTGTATATCTGTATAAAACTAACACTAATTTATTTGTGCCTTAATTTACCTTAAATAAAATAACTTTCAAAACCAAAGTTGTAAATAAAAATATGTCCTAATTAAAAAAGTAATTGCACAATTAAATTATGTACAGAATAAAAGCAACCACACTTGGAAAAAGCCACTAAGCACTAACTGAAAAATCAATTCTGGCTCCATATGAACTCAAATTGAACCAATCTCACTTCCATTGGCCTCTAAATTAAATTATCTTTAAAATGGTTGTGATTTCATAATTTTTGGAGTTAGTAAAATGTTGGTTTTCTAGGGTGGTTTGTGTAATTTTCCCATGTATTTTGTAAATATTGTATTTGTATATATTTGTAAATTATTCTTACTTATTATTTTGACAAAAAAAGCTAATTTCCTCATTTATCCTTGTATATAATGTCATATATGTATATAATATATGTATATAGTTGCTATTTTTAGTTAACCATCATAAAAAAATAAAAAATAGTATTTTTTAATTCAAATAAATAAAGTGACGAAAATTCAAAAAAAATAGATAATTTTGTAAATAGTTTTATCTCTTTTACTTTATCTCATGTCATCTCTCTTATCGCTTCCACCAAAAAAACTCAAAAATTCATTTCAATTTTTCATCTCTTATCTCTTTATCCAAAAAAGTTCAAAAATCAAATTTCATTCTATCTATTCTATTTATATGGCTCCTTCTCCCTCATTCCAACTGGATCAATCTTTAGATAGAGGAGCCCGATCTCCAAGAGAAAATTTCATCGAGAAAGTTACCTAGTCTCCAAGTTGTTAGGTGACAGCGAGTCGGACTTGTTGAGGCGATCACGGTTCATTTCCTCTCCTAAAGTGAGATCCACATTTTTCTTAATTTTATCCTAACTTAATCTTAGTTTCATTTATCGCATTTTTAATTCCATCACCATTTATTTTTCTATATCAATTAAAAAAATTCCATCTCGATTTGATCCATCTCCGATTCTGAATTTTCATCTCACTTTATCGATCTCTACGCGTTCTATTCTATCGTCCACAATCTCTCAACTCCGAACGCGTACTGTGGCCGGAGATCGGATTCATATCTTCCATTTTACGTCGGATCCCCGTTCATTTTCCCATTTGTAAATAATTTTAAAATATATATATAATAAAAAAATATTTCTTTTCTCTAATGTTTGTTTTGCAGGATCATTAAAAAAATAAAACTAAAAATAAAAAATAAAAAAAATTTCTGTATCTTTTTAAGTCCTATTTTTCGGATTTACAAATAAAATAATAAATAAATAAAGGTTTTTTATTTTATTTTATTTCTGTTTACATCACAAACAATAAAAAAATTACAAAAAAAATTTAAAAACCAAAAAAACAATCTTCCATCAGGCAACGGGGTCGCCGCCCACCAATTGGTTGCCATCCGCCACGACCACTGCAGCAGCGCGCCCGTCCACCGCCGATCAGCCCCCTTTGTCGACGCGCGAGGTCGCGTGACCTACCGTCCAGGCGTCCATCTCCATCATGGCCGCCTCTCGCTGCCGGCCACTACGCCTCCTACGTGCGACCCTCCCGCGTGCGCCAGCAGTGCGCCGCCATCCCGCACCACTGCGAACACGAGTTCTTCCTCCATCGACAACGTCCCTCCTCCGCGCAAGGCACGCTCCTCCAGGCGCCATCGCCGCCGCTGTTGGGGCAGTGCTCACCGCTCCATCACCGTTCCACAGCCACGTCGCGCCAGGCAGAGCGTCCCCATTTTTCTCCTCCCACGTGCGAGTGGCGCCCTCGACGCCATCCGTCCTCCAACCCGCAGCATCTCCGTCGCGGAGGGAGGTGCTCCGCGGTCTGCTCCAGCCTGCGGCCCCCTTCAGTGCCCTCAACGCCATCTCCGTCCTCGCCATCCAGCAGCCAGACGCCTGCCGCCCCTGCGCGTGACGGGGAAGAAGAGGGGGGCGGCTGCTCCAACTCCCTCTCCCCTTTGAAGATACGAAACCAACAAACCCTAGGGCAATATTTTATTTGAGAAATTTGCAAAGTAAGCCCCTGGAGTTGTCAAAAGTGCAACAAAGTCCCCGCCTCCAGAATATCAAACACTCATATTGGGTAAATTGCGATATTCTCCCCTGCTCTTTATTATTTTTATATTTTGTTGGAAACTTTTGAATAATTACATTCCAACCCCTGTTATTCTAGATATTCAATTTTCTTGCTCTCTTTGAATGAAATAAATATTTCTATTGTTCGAAAATTTTTCAAAAAAATTGTGTGTGCTCTTGCTTTAGTAGTCATTGTATAAAACTTTCATTACTTTTTGATTTCATTTATTATTATTAAAAAATCAAAAATATGTCAATTTTCCCTATTTGAAATTCCAAAATTAATAAAAATTCGAAAAATTGCTTAAAAATTCCAAAAAAATAGAGTAGGTATCTTTCATTGTCTTTTAATTTCTGACCAATTTTCACTCATTAATTATTCATAAAATCCAAAAAAATTGAAAAACATCAAAAAAGCTTAAAAATCATAGAAAATTTCACAAAAATCCAAAAATTGTGATTCCAGTTTTTGTTTGTAGATAATTGCTTCTAGTTTATCTTAAAAATAATTACCAGGGATTTCGGATATTTAAAATATTTTAAATTGCAATTCACTCCAAGTTGTGCACAATTTTGCATTTTCTCACTGTTTAATTTTTAGAAAAATACAAAAACGTCTGAAAATTCCACAAAAGTTCTCAAAAACATTTCAAAACTTTTAAAACCCTAAAGTATTTTTTCTAGATTTTTCTGAGCATTTTTGATAAATTGAAAAAAAAATACTAAAAGAGTTGGTGTGCGTATTTTTGATCTTAGGGATATTGCTTCATGTTATTTTTGAAAATAAAAAAATTTAAAAAGATAAAAAATTCATAAAAACGAAGGATACTTGTCCTTTGATATTCTTGCTTTCTCTTAATTGATTTTCGATTAATTGAATAGCCCTCGGGAATTGTAGCCTCCATGTGTTCGACCATGTCTGCTATACAGGTTAATAAGTAGAAAAAATAAAAATAAAAAAATTTTTGTTTGTCATGGGTTTTTTAGGGATAGCAACGACTAATAACATATTCATCAATTACCATCCTCGAGAAAAACGTGCTCAACAAAATGGCACCGTTGCCGGGGAGGCACGTCGAGGGTAGTTAGGTTTCTCTTTTGACCTGCTATTCTTGGTTGTATAATTTTCCACATTATTCCATTGTTCATATTCATTTCATTCATTTCATCATTTTCTCATATTTGATAATTGTGTTTCTTACACATTCTCTTTTCTTTTTCTTACGAGGGCTCGCGGAGCGAAGGAGGTGATCCTAGCAGAGCCGAAGCACCCAAGAGACATGGAGGCAGCTTGATTCTTTACTAAGCCGCTGGATAGCGTGAGAGGAGGAGAAGAAGAAGTGAAGGAGACAAAAAGAGAAAGAGAGAGAGAGAGAGAGAGATTTTCTTGCATTTGAACTTTATAAAACGGACATTCATTTGTTGCGGGGTTTGTTTCGCCAAGTGCTGGTGCACTTGGGGGACCTCACCAGTTTTGTTTTCATCGCCTTTATTTTTCTTTGTTTTCTGCGGATTTCGTGAGCCACATATTGATTGCTTTAATTAATTTACTTGAGCCAGGTAATTAATTAGGTCCAAACACCTAAACGAGAATTTCTTTGCCTATAGAGTAGAGCGTAATTTGGACTTAGTCAAATTAACTTGTTCTTAGCCATTAATAGAAGTTATCATCTAGGACGGTTCACTTGCATCATATAGGTTAGTTTATTTTTATGTATTTAAATTATGCGTGGATCACTTGCATGTAGAGTGCTAACGATAAGGTACACATCTCTAACCCCTGCATGCATCATCGTTTTTAATCGCGCATTGGCATTTCCGATCTCCTTCCCTATTTTCACTCACATAAGTTAAAAAGGAAATTGGACACTCGGTAGGCGATTCTTTGAAAATATTTTAACCAAGTGACAACTGGCTAAAATTTGGGACTGCTAAAGAAAACTCGAACCTAAAATAAACATAAGGAAAAATCATTGTTTTTGGGAGAGTAACCCCTCATTGTATTCGTTTTATCTTGCTCACGTACACACTAAGGTTAGTGCCCAAATCCCATAATTCAACCTAAGTGTTTGTACAACATTGTGATTATCACCTAACTCTAAAACAGATAAGATTAAGAGACCGAACCTTCACGGTCTTCACATTGCGTTGAGTAGGTGAAATGGGGGTTTGTATTGCATTTGATTTCTTGTGTGCATACTAAGTCTTGTTGTGCATTTGCGCCTTTTTCTCTATATATTTTGACTTGACCCTCATGCTCTCTCATCTTTTGTTTCGAAGATGGTCGACTGGAGTTATTTTAATCCGATTTTCGCAGATACCTCGTACTCTCCAGACGATCCACCTTCCTTTTTCCAAGATGATTATCCTCCTGATTTTTGTGCATATCTGCCTAACCCATTATTTTAGGAGTCAGAGGACTTTGATTCTCACCCACCCTCATTTAAACCATCCGATCTTGAGATTTTGGAGTCACCTTTCATGGTTTCCACACTTAAGACATTGAACCAGATGATGGAGCATATGAATTCAAGGATTTCCAATCTATTTAACATAAATGAGAGCCAGAACGCTGCTCCAATATTTGAGGATATGGATTCACTTGAGGATAATCATGAGAGCTTGAAATCACCCAAAATACAAAAAAATGAAAAAAATTCAAAAATCTGAAAAAAAAATCGGGAGATACGTTTGTAATTCAATTTGTGAGGAGAGGACCCAAATGCCTGATCATTTACCCACACAGCCATGTCCCAACCTTGACCCCGAGGATTCCACTATACAGACTGCTCTTGGTAATCCTCGTGTATATGCCGATTCCGATCTCCTCCCTTGTTTGGAGGAGGTCCAAAAATTCAAAAATATGTTGACTAAACCCGAAGTGGTGGCCACTCTTCATGAGATCATTAAAGCCCCACTTCAACAGGCCATGACAGATTTATCTACTCGTCAACACAAGAAGAGAAAGCGAAGGAGAAGATCTGAGCGTCACATCTTGACCATGGCCACTGCCTACGCCATCTCTCACCGTATGTATTTTAAGAAAGGGAACACGACCACACCTCTTGTGAGTTTCTCCATACCTGACTATTCTTTTGATAACACTCTCCTTGACGGCGGTTCGTCAATCAATATAATACCCTTCTCTATGGTACAGTCTCTTCATCTTAGACCTCTCAAGAAAACCAGAATGATAGTTCAATTTGCTGATGGATCTATCAAGAGGTTGAAGGGTATTCTAGAAAACGTTGTCATTCTCATTCAGGGCATGAACTTCACTTCTAATTTTGTTGTAATGCTCATCGAGACCTCCACCCCTGTGGAATACCCTCCAATCATCCTGGGACGGCCTTTCCTTGCCTTTGCGGGAGCCGTTATTGATTATGGTTCAGGAGAGATTTGCTTCCGTTCTGATATAGGGAGCGATGTGTTGATCACTACACCCACTACTAACCAGAGACCCGCATCCCATGAGAGCCCGCCCGTGTTAGCCAACCCCAAGGAATTTGACCTCGATGATAATATCAGAGATTCTTGTTATATGTGGGATGATAATGAAACCCAAGAATTCCTCTTCAAGGAGGAAGACTCAGAAATCATAGACCTTGGAGTTCCCTCTTCTGGTACGTGGCGATGCATTGATGGCATCCGCGGAATTTACACGATAGACACCCTAGAGCGGAAGGCAGAAACTAGACAGGGCGGACATGATTCGACTACTTTCACTGATGAGTTTGTTCCTATTCATCTTGATTCAGATGAGATCGATCAGGCCAAATTTGATTTGATTGCTTTTATAAAGGAATTTGGGCCTTTTGATAATGATGATGATCCGGTAGAGGCTCGCTAGGCTGAAATTGATCCGAATTTTTCTTATAATGATTTCAAGCCATTTTACTTTGATGTTTGCGAGACTTACCAAGCAGGACATGACCACACTACAGTAATCGGTTTAGGCCTACACAATCTGATACCGCTGAGGATACATTCTTCGTCGATCCTACTCAGTTTATGTCTAAAGATGATCCCATTATCGACTTACACCTTGTCAAATCCATACCTCAGCAATCCCGCAAGAAGGTTCTTTTTTGACCTTCTTGACCTTTGTACATCCACTCCTCTTGTATATCCTTTCGTTTCACTCTTTCTTCTCCCATTTTATCATTCACCCTTTTCCGTGTGTATATATGTTATACTTAGGATGTGCTTTATCCTAAGTATAGGGAGTGAATGATTTGTGTTGTTCATATTCGTCCTATTCATCACTCTTGTTGTTGTTGCCTATACTTAGGGATACTCTACCCTAAGTATAGGGGGTGATGTTGTTCATATTGTGTCTTTGTATTTTTGAGTCTGTACATTCTCTTCATCGATTTTCCCCTTTCTACATTCTACTATACTTAGGATTACTTGATCCTAAATATAGGGGGGGATCACCAACTTCTTTTCTTTTTATCTTTTCTTCGAGACGTTGTAACATAGGAGTCTTTTCACCTTTCTATACTTAGCACGAGTTATGTCTTCTTTTGTCGCTCTCTGATCACTATGAGGACATAGTTCGAGCTAAGTATAGGGGGTGTCGTATATATTGTATATATACTTTAGACATAACTCGTACTTTTAAATATGTTTATTCGGGGGGGTTATGTGTAAAATTTTGTAAAATCCACGTGTAGAAAAAAACAAAAACACACCAAAAAAACAAACAAACAAACGAAAATTGCTCTTGTATATACTTGTATATATTTTACTAACCCATTTTCCTTAAAAAACTACAAAACCAAACATCTATAAATGTTTGCATAATTCAAAAAAAACTTTATTTCACATCTGCATTTTTCCTCCAAAAATCCATAAAAAGTTCAAAAAAATGTTCTTTTCATGTGCATCATTTCTTTAAAAAAACTCTCTGCATTGTTCATATTTTGCATTTGCATGTGCATTTTTCAGGATAGTATTAATATTTAAACTATGTATGCAATAAATTTGAAGAATGGAGCTTAGTGGGATCTTAATCCACCTAATTTTTAGAGGAACTTCACCGGGAAAGAGGATTTTAGAAGCTTCAGGTCTTTGACTTAATTCTTTGAGTTCCACATGACAATGTGCAGTGTTTGACTCTTAGTGTCTAACTTGGTCTCTTCATTCTGGGTACAACTCTGTAATAGGGAATTAATTTGTACTCTCGCATTATGTACTTAGCTCAACTCAGATGTGATGTTGGAAGATTGTACGAGTTTCCTTTATGGTAGCGTAGAAATCTAAAGACCGGAGTATAGGTTGAAATAAAGCTTCGGAAAAGGGATGGATGGCTGGGCACAATTTTTTCTAAGACCCCAAAACATGTACGGAAACAAAAGATTATATATCCGTAGGGGCACAACAAGATCCAAGCAGAACCACCAAAAATCCAAATACAAAGAAACCACTACCAAATAAATATCTGACCAAAAAGGTACAAGCTTCAAGAAAACCTATAGATCTTGGTGGAGACTCAGCTACACTGGCCAGCTTCACAAGGAGAGGTGACTACATTGGCCATCCTCCAGTTCTTTTCTCCTTCTTCTAATTTCTCCCCCAATTCGATTGTGAACACAGTGCGATAGACCTTAGAAGGAAATACCTGACTCCCCGAGGACGAGTTACTAGAGAGGAGATTTACATGGTAGTCCAGCATTTTAGATGGGAAGAGCTAAATCCTTTCACACACATGAGTCGATTGTTTAATGTTCATAGGGTATACTTTGCGAAGAAGATTGATCTAAGATGACTTCTGAGCTGAAACTGTGACAATGATGTGTAGAACTTGAAGGCTGTCGATTTTAAAATTCTAAGTCCCACAGGAGTTCCGACACACTAATAATCCAAAGGTCCGATAAAGCTCCAAACTACAATTTTATGAAGATAAGTTTAATACTTAATATTGTCCTACTTTCTTTATTTTCCTTTTTTTCTTTTTCTTCACTTATTCTTTCAAATAAGTGTTCGCTAAGGGACTAGCAAAGGTAAATCATAGGGGGATGATGAATCTGCAATTCATCATGTTTATTCATTTATTTTAGCTTAAAATCCGTTATAAAACGCCTACATATAACACTAACTCCATATTTTTACTAACTTGCATCTGTGTGTAAATATTGTACACTTCTTACTAATTTTAACCTAAAATAAATAAAGAAAGAAAGAAAGGAAAAATAAAGAAAAGAAAATAAAAAAAGGAAGACTGTATAGAGGCTGATCCGAACCCCGAGAGAAGGTCAAGACTTGACCTGATCGACCAGGAAGAAAGTAGGGGGAGATAAGGGTTCTTAAGCAGAAAATCAAAAAAATTTGTTTGTGTTGTTGCAAATACTTCTCACTTATTTTGTGTATATCTGTATAAAACTAACACTAATTTATTTGTGCCTTAATTGACCTCAAATAAAATAACTTTCAAAACAAAAGTTGTAAATAAAAATGTGTCCTAATTAATAAAAATAATTGAACAATTAAATCATGTACATAATAAAAGCAACCACACTTGGAAAAAGCAACTAAGCACTAATTGAAAAATCAATTCTGGCTCCATATGAACTCAAATTGAGTCAATTTCACTTCCATTGGATTCTAAATTAAAGTATCTTTAAAATGGTTGTGATTTCATAATTTTTGGAGTTACGAGTAAAAAGTTAGTTTTTCGTGGTTGTTTGTGTAATTTTCCCATGTATTTTGTAAATATTGTATTTTTATATATTTGTAAATTATTCTTACTTATTATTTTGACAAAAAAAGCTAATTTCCTCATTTACCCTTGTATATAATGTCATATATCTATATAGTATATGTATATAGTTGATATTTTTAATTAACCATCATAAAAAAATAAAAAATAACATTTTTTAATTCAAATAAATAAAGTGATGAAAATTCAAAAAAATTGGATAATTTTATAAATAGTTTTATCTCTTTTACTTTACCTCATGTCATCTCTCTTATCTCTTTCACCAAAAAAAATCAAAAATTCATTTCAATTTTTCATCTCTTATCTCTTTATCCAAAAAATTCTAAAATCAAATTTCATTCTATCTATCTATTTATATGGCTCCTTCCACTTCATTCCAACTGGATCAATCTTTAGAGAGGGGAGCCCGATCTCCAAGAGAAAATTTCATCGAGAAAGTTGCCTAGTCTCCAAGTCGTTCGGTGACAGCGAGTCGGCCTTGTCGAGGCGATCATGTCTCATTTCCGCTTCTAAGATGAGATCCATATTTTTCTTAATTTTATCCTAAGCTAATCTTAGTTTCATTTGTCGTACTTTTAATTCCTTCGTCATTTATTTTTCAAGATCAATTAAAAAAATTCCATCTCGATTTGATCCGTCTCCGATTCTGAATTTTCGTCACTTTCTTGATCTCTACGCGTTCTATTCTATTATCCACGATCTCTCAACTCTGGCCGCATACGGTGGCCAGAGATCGGATTTGATTCTTCCATTTTACACAGGATCCCCATTCATTTTCTATTTTGTAAATAATTTTAAAAATATATATATAATAAAAAAATTTTGTTTTTTTCTCTAACATTTGTTTTGCAGGATCATTAAAAAAACAAAAATAAATAAAAATAAAAAAAATTCTACATCTTTTTAAGTCCTATTTTTCGGATTTACAAAAAAATAATAAATAAATAAATGTTTTTTATTATATTTTATTTCTGTTTACATCACAAACAATAAAAAATTACAAAAAAAATTAAAAAAAAACAAAAAAATAATCTTCCATCAGGCAGCGGGGTCGCCGCTCACCAACTGGCTGCCATCTGCCACGACCACCGTAGCATCGCTCCCGTCCACCGCCGATCAGCCCCTTTTGCCGATGCGTGAGGCCGCACAACCCACCGGCCAGGCGTCCCTCTCCATCGCGGCTGCCTCTTGCTGCCGACCACCGCGCCCCCTGCGCGCGCCCCTCCCGCGCGCGCTAGGAGCGCACCGCCATCCCGCACCACCGTAAACAAGCATTCTTCCTTCATCCACAACGCCCCTCCTCGGCACAAGGCACACTCCTCCATGTGCCATCGCCGCCGCTGTTGGGGCGGTGCTCACCGCTCCATCGCCGTTCCACCGCCCCGCCGCGCCAGGCGGAGCATCCCCATTCTGCTCCTCCCGCGCGCGAGCGACGCCCTCGACGCCATCCGTCCTCCAACCCGCAACAGATCCGTCGTGGAGGGCGGCGCTCCGTGGTCTGCTCCAGCCCGCGGCACCCTCTAGTGCCCTCAATGTCATCTCCATCCTCGTCATCCAGCAGCCACACGCCCGCCGCCCCCGTGCGTGACGGGGAAGAAGAGTGGGGCGATGGCTCCAACTCCCTCAACCCTCTGAAGATACGAAGCTAACAAGCCCTAGGGCAATATTTTATTTGAGAAATTTGCAAAGTAAGCCCCTGGAGTTGTCAAAAGTGCAACAAAGTCCCCGCCTCCAAAATATCAAACACTCATATTAGGGAAATTACGATATCCTCCCCTGCTCTTTATTGTTTTTATATTTTGTTGGAAACTTTTGAATTATTACATTTCAGCCCCTGCTATTCTAGATATTTAATTTTCTTCGTCTCTTTGAATGAAATAAATGTTTCTATTGTTCGAAAAATTTTCAAAAAAATTGTGTGTGCTCCTGCTGTAGTATTAGTCATTGTATAAACTTTCATTGCATTTTGATTTCATTTATTATTATTATTAAAAAAATCAAAAATATGTCATTTTTCCCTGTTTGAAATTCCAAAATTCATAAAAATTCAAAAAATTTCTTAAAAATTCCAAAACATTAGAGTAGGTCTCTTTCATTGTCTTTTATTTTCTGACCATCTTTCACGCATTATTCATAAAACCCAAAAAAATTGAAAAACATCAAAAAACTTATAAAAATCAAAGAAAATTCTACAAAAATCCAAAAATTGTGATTTGAGTTTCTATTTGTAGATAATTGTTCTAATTTGTTTTAAAAATAATTGCCAGGAGTTTTGGACACTTAAAATATTTTTAAATTACAATTCACTCCAGGTTGTGCATAATTTCGCATTTTCTCACTGTTTGATTTTTAGAAAAATACAAAAACATTTGAAAATTCCACAAAAATTCTCAAAAATATTTCAAAACTTTTAAAACCCAAAAATATTTTTTATGGATTTTTCTGAGCATTTTCAATGAATTGAAAAAATTACAAAAAAAGAGTTGGTGTGCGTATTTTTGATCTTAGGAATATTGCTTCGTGTTATTTTTGAAAATAAAAAAAATTAAAAAGATAAAAAATTCACAAAACCAAGGATAGTTGTCCTTTGAGATTCTTGTTTTCTCTTAATTGATTTTCGATTAATTGAATAACCCTTGGGAATTGTAGCCTCTCTGAGTTCGACCATGTCCGCTATACAGGTTAATAAGTACCAAAAAAATAAAAATAAAAAATTTGTTTGTTTGTTACGTGTTTTTTGGGGATAGCAACGACCACTAACATATTCATCAATTACCGTCCTCGAGAAAAACGTGCTCAACAATACTCAGATATATAGTAACACATCTGTCTCCGGTCAGAGGATGTGTTCCTGTATCATTACAGCATACAATATAGGACTTTGGTTATCTCAATCTCGTTAAGTTAACTCTTTGACCTAACTTATCTAACACCTCCGAATCTCTATTCCTATGCAGAGGACCTGCATCAAGAGGTCGGTTAGATATCAACCTAAATGAGAAAGGACTGCCATCTCCTACTCAGGCTGGAGATCATCTCTTAACAATCATTTGACGGTGCTTGATGAGTCCTTAATCTAACTCTTTAGAAATTCATCCAAGCACCAGCCTCTATGATTCAATTATTGAATCAACAGCTATATGATCATTAAGATGACCATGGTACATAACCCTAATTGTACTAAGGGACCTATTATGCAAATTAGTCATTCTTCATTTCAGATCAGGGAATGATATTGGCAATAACATTTATCGCATAATGGCTCGTCGTGGGCTCGCATGTCCAACAGTAATCCACTGCTCTGATGAGGTCACCAAAGGGTCCTGTAGTGTCACGAGGGTGCTCCACTTCTGATGGATGGCTCCGATGGAGGTGACGACGGTTGGATGGGTACGGTGGTAAAGCTCCTCCTAGAGCTACTTCTCCTTAGCAGCAGAGGCTCCAAAATGATCCCATGCACGCTTGCAGACATGCAAGGGGAAGAGAGGGCTCAGGGCTATGCTCCGGCCATGGTTATTGCTTCAAAGGGTAAGGGAAGCGACGGTGGATGGTGATCGACCTCTGACAAAGGCATGAGAAGGAGGTATGATCCTAATCTCGACCCGATGGTTGAGTCTCAGGATGGTTGGGTTGCATGAGAGGGTGAGGTGTGAGATGTAGCATAGATCAGAGCGGGTAGATGTAGGGAATGGGGCTCCGACCAGTTGGTCAGAACAAGTGAACGTTGATGGAGATGGAATAGAAATATGAACTGAAATGATAAATGTAATGGATATGGGCGGTACCTGAAGCTACTGAGGTGCTCAACAAGGTCAGGTGAAGGTTGGCAGTCGAGTCTTGGCCTCAACAAAGCTGTGGTTGGTCAGGAGTCTTCACATGGAGGAGCTTCGGCCACGTCGTGAGCAACAAGTCTCCATGTGCTTCCCAACTATCCTGAAGGGTTCCTCCACTAGCTGTCACTTAAACGAAGGTATCTAGAAGGGAATGGGGAGGACGAGCTACCCAGCAGTGGAGGTAGAGGTGAGGTTTTATAGACAACTCCAGGGGTCTAGGAAGATCGAGCAAGTGCGTGCAACCCTAGGAAGATCCGCGCCTTCCTAAGGATCCATGAGGATCATGGTACTTAGGAGGAGGCTCGAGCGAAAATCAGAACATGAGGCGATCGGAGTCGGGCGGGGAAATAGGGAGAAGAAGGTCCGACGAGTGTGAATCGGGTCTGACCCGGCTGGAAGGGAGGGTGGACGGAGGTCAACGAAACCTCTTGGACCAATCAAAAAATTTGAAAATACAAAATAAAATTCAATACAAAATAAGAAATGAGTTCAAAATAAAAAGTGTATGAAATAAAAATGTTTACTATTTTTCAAACTATTTTTCTTTGATTTTTACTTATTTTTATTAAAAATTAGTTAATGTATATACATTATATAGTCTTATATATAAATATAATATACCTATGTATTAGGTACAAGTATTTTTATTTTATTAATTTTACATAAATACTTTATATTTTATTTATTTATAACATAATTTTAGAAGTGTAAAATAATTTTTGTTTATTTTTTACAAATTATTTAAAGATATATAATAAATAGAGGATGTAATATTTACACATGTATTTTGTACAATGAATGAAGGGTTTTGTTTTATTTTTATTTAATTTTTCCGATGTTTTTATTGTTTTTATTTTATTCCTAGGATTATATACAAGGTTGTAAAAAGAATAATTAAACTTTATTTTAAAAATAAATATATAAATAATAAGTACAAGTATAGGTAGTATATACAATGCATAGTGAACCTTATCTCTCTCTCTCTACTTATTTTATTTTACAATCAGGCCAAGTCTTGACCTTCTCTTGGGGTTTGGGTCACTATGTATTTATTCTAAATATATTATTCCTTTTTCTTTTCCTTTATTAGTTTTTTTTACGAAGAATGCATGCTAAATATGCAAGATTAACATAAGCTTGCAAGTTGCTAAGTTATTGTATCTACAAGTAATCACATGATGTTTTGCCAAGAAAAAGAGCTGAAATAAAAGAATAAAGAGTGAGAATCATAGATTCATCAATAAGTGTTATATTATTATCTGTTGCTTCAAATATAGTAACAAATATGATATCCAATGTGAATTTTAAAGTATTAATAATGTTCTCTATAGATTTTTTTTCTAATGTTCGCAATGTGAATTTGTTGGGAACCTTAGCAATCACTCTAGATCAATCATGATCCACACCCTCTCCCCTACCAGACTCAATAGATGGCTCAAATGTAGATATCTACCGACAGTCGATGCTCTAGTGCCATCATACGACCAAGGTAGCTCATGTTCCCTTAAGCTCTCCCCACCCTCTCTACAGTATGCGATAAGGCTCCGAGTTCACCTTCCGATCTTCTTCCCTCGACTCCACCCCCTCTCCCTTCCCTCCACCCTCTTCTTTTGGTTAAACCATGGGGTTCAAAGGCTATAAAAAGTGTATCTTACAAAAAAAGCCAAAGCACAACAGTTACCCTCTCATGCTCAAACCATCTCCTAAGCATTCCCCCATCTACACCAATGAACAAATATTTGTCTAGGTCCCAACGTGAGCCACCTTTGAGAAAAGATTACGTCCACTAAACGATAAAAAAAGAAAAAACTCTTAAAATTAGGTTGCAAAAGCAAAGCCTGAAACCACTGGTGCAAATTTTCTCAGTTGATAATATCACCCCTCCAAATCCTATGCTTTGCCACAAAATTCTTTTGCCACTATCCCCACCTCCATCGGCCAGTAAACTGAGCTTTCCATCCCTTAGCTAACTTGACCCCTCAATTGAAAAATCCTTCTCATCTATCTCACCTAATCATCCACCGAGGTTGATGGAGATCATCCATAACCTATGCAATTCCATAAATTTATCCAATTGGGTTAACCATTCTTCATCGACTTTTGAACCCCCACGATAGGATTGAAGTCCTCAAACTCACTTACTTCACCTACCATCCCTTGTAGAAGAGTAATCACCCCTAGATCTCTGAGAAAGAACCCCTCACAACCATGCCCGCCTATATTGACTTCATCCTCGATGACGTCAGCCACCTCACCAAGCGACACAGTCTCTCACCTTACCAACAGGTTCCAACCATGGAAAAGAAAACATACCGTGCATACCCTTACAACATTTTGGAACCTTTTGGTACCCCAAAGATCACACCATCTCCCCTCACCATTGATGAATATGTGATTTATCACTCTAAAAGTCGAAAATAGATCTTTGTTCTCAAGTAATTAACTGCATTTCTCCATTTATTTTGCATTAGTCTCATTCATGCATTTCGAATTAATATCTGCATTTTAGCATGCATATTTTCATTAAATAAGAAACCAAATTCCCTTGTAAATATCACTTGTATGTTACCATATTTCCCCCCTATTTTTATCAAATTCTCACTAACTCCGAATTGAATAAAATAAACTCTATAATGTACATATTACAAACACTAATAAATGAAAATATCAAAAAAAATACTAACTTGTAAAATTGACCACTAAAACCCAAAATCTTAGTTTGATACTAAGAGTCTTAAAACATGAGTATCTCTCTCATATAGTCTCCTATGGACTCTTAATTATTTTTTAATTAATGTACGTTCAATTACCTTCAAAACAATACCAAATTCAAAAGAATCAGAGTTGTATGTGAAACTTGAGTTTTGGGACCCTCGTTGTATAGTGTACATATGTCTCTTTATTTATTTTATTTTATCCTTTTGTTTTCTTAATTATTAAAAATCTAAAAAATATATTAAGTTGTTAACATATTTTTATTTTTATTGAAATTTATTTTGATTTTTTCTTATTTAAAAATGACAAAAAATGCAAAAAATATGGAATTTTATGTCTATAAGATACCACCAAAAATACTTTTTGTACAGGTATTTTTTTGTTTTGGTCCTTCACAAAAGTTGTAGATATCGTTTAGACGAGCAACTTTTATGTTGGTCACTTTTTTATTTAAATTTGTTTTATATTTATTTTTTTATTTTTCTTTGTATTTAATTTTTGATTTTTCTGAGAGTGACATGTGGTAGCTCCTGGAGCCGCCATGTGTCAACTGCATTTTTTATCATTTTATTCCATTTTATTCCACTTTTTAGTTTTTTAATTTTTTTTTACATTTATTTTTTATGTATTTATTTTTTTATTATTTTATCTATTTAATATTTAATTATTATTATACATTTAATTATTATTTCTATTTTGATTTTATTTTATTACTATTTCTTTTATTTATTTATTATTTATTTTTTGATTAGTATTGTTTATTTATTTTAATTTAATTTTAATTTTATTATAATTTTAATCTGCACGGGCCATCGCCTCACCTTGTGCCTCCTCCCACCCGTGTCTCATGACGGTTCCCGACCCCCTCGTCCACCTCCTTTGCTTCTCCCTCACCCCTGCCTTTTCCTCTCTACATGCTTGTTATTTGTAACAACCTCCCACCATTCTCTCTCTCCTTGACCGTAGTCGCTCGCCACCTGCAAATGACTCTACCTCACCCACCTGCAATTTATTGCAACCACACCTCAGCAGTTCCCTCTTCCTCCACACAATCTCTCATCCTCCGAATGGCCCATAAAGGGATGACGAACGCCCTGTGTGCATAGGATCTTCCACTAATAGGAAAGAATCCTAGCTCCCTCCATCTTCAAGTGACAGCTAAAGCGATTTGAGATCGAGCGAGAATGACCTCTTCCAGGTGATATCTAAGGTGTAACTAACCCCTTTCCTGCCACTACACTTTGTAAATGCTGAGCTCCGACAAGCTGGTTGTTGAACGAGAACTGAGGAGCTCAAAGAGCCACTCATCTAAGGCACCTTCCATCTCCTCAAGGTATTTTTCTTCTTTCTTCCTTACCCTACTTCCTTTGCTTGTTATTCCTCTGAATTTTGTATATTCCTTTGTTCTTAGTTTTCTCTAATCGATTCACTCTGCCACCACCTTCCCGAACCCCCTTCTACTATGGTCACCATCGTCTCTGCCTCTCCCCTTGACACACTTCCGCTCCATGCCTTCAACTCCAGCATGATCAGGCGCAACCTGTAATGTCCCCACTCGCCAGCGCGATCGACCTCCGCCCATGCTACGCATCGCATGTAGCAGTTGTCGCCTGAGCCCTCTCCTGTGATGCACCTGCCTCTCCTAGGTCTGTCTCGCTATAGCCATCCTCGGTACACCCTCTCGCAACCTCTCCGTAAGATAATTTGCATAAATATATATTTTACTTTGATTTAGGATTTTTATATCAAAGTTTTCTTGTCTTGTCAACACTAAAAGTTCATTCCCTTAATCACTTTCGATGCAAGAGATATACTTACCATTATATCTCAAGCAATATATGATATTTCTTTTCCTATCTTTGTTACATCCCAATAATTTGAGAACCTGTAACTTGAATAAAAAGAATCAAGAACTCATTTCGTCTTGCAATTCCAACTTGCATCTCCCAATTCGGTTTTTAACACCCGATCCCACCACCCCTAAGGTGATGTTGACCCATCGTTAATTGAACCAATTGTCAACATGATTAGAACTCGATATGTGCAATCTAATATTGTCCCAATAATATGAGGAATTGATATTGAGGACACTACGCATACTGCCTTACTCTTTCGAGAAGTAAAGAGCCCAATCCAGATGCACTTGTATGTAGGAGTCGTCACTTCGGAAAAGCATCTCCTACATACAATCCCTTGTGATGGAATCCTTTGCATTGATGAAAGACCATGGATGTCACTTGTGTGATCTTCCATATAATGTTCAAATTCTAATTAAATATTATGAATCACATTCACATAATTATTTCTTCCAAGGAAAATAGTACTCTGTTCATAATAGAGAGTTTAATTGGATATACTTAATTTATCATATTAAATCAATTATCAATCCAACTCAAACTATCAACAAACAAACTTGATTGTTACTTGAATCATGGTATAATCTCAAAATATGTATTATTCTAATATTAATAATTAGAAAAATACCTCATGATCATTTCAAGCATTATACTTTCCTAATCCTCTATCATGACAAGTAAGCACAGGATATGGAACAAACCACTCACGGAGCACCATGCTATTCTATCGACCCCCGAATAGACATCATATTTGCCTCAGATTAGGATAAATGTGATTTGTCATATTTTATTTAACATGATATTCGATCTTTCAATCAGAGTTATATAATATAGTATTTATCAAAATCATTTTGATTAATATTATAAGGAGATTTGCTAAACAAAATCCCAATCCTATTCAAGTAACAATGTTTTGCATGTAGAGATTATCCTACAACTATTGTAGGATTAACTAGGGCTTAATGAAACATTCATTCAATGACTACGATGATTACTAAATTATTTTTATAATTACTATGCATCACATTTAATCAAGTAAAATTCATAATTTTTATGTTATCCATTGAATTATAAACACACTAAATAAAGAGGTTTGATGATCTAATCATCTTCGGACACATCTCTACTAAATATGGAATATCTGGGTCAAACATAGTCGGAATCGCATGAAATAAGTTAGAGCAATTTTATGATTTGATTATATACTAAATAAAAGTGTTTATTTAATATTTCATGACGGAAAATAGTAAGCACCATTAATTTTCTTATAGATCAGTGAATTCATGCAAAACAACTTCATAGCAGGAACTCTTCGAATCATTTTCAAACACTTTTTGTAAACATTAGGCTACAATTTTTGGGAAATATTTACACATTCTAAATTTATTTTCATAAGCAAAAAATACATCCAAGCAGTGCACAAACAGTAGGTTTTTATTTTACAAAAAAAATCGATTCTAATCTTGCATCCAATGCAAAAACAATGAGTTATGTGCATCCAGTTACTAAGCCTTGTTCACCAAGGGTTTTGGATCATATTCAAAACATCAAACCTAGCTTTTATACAACCTAAAGGATATGAAAAGATCCTTAAGCACATCATGGAAGTGAGAAGATCAAATCGTATGCGATCGGAGCGACTAGTCGCACTTTTTGCTCGGGACAGTGGAATTTAAAAAATTTTAAACCAATCAAACCACATGATCCAAGAACACTTCTCAGATCATTTAATCTAAACCATAAATAAGTATTAGATTTATCTCTTGAAGCGTGGTTGCGATCGAGTCTCTAAACGAAGAGACCTCTTGTCTCAAGTCTGATCCATCATAGAAGACGCGAGCATGTTGATGAAACGCGTGCTCCTCGTAATACATGTTGATGATCCTAGAGGCGAATCTACTGATCTTGTCTCACGAGATTTAACATCTTCTTCATGAGCCAAGCGTATCGAAGAAGATGGAGATCTACTAGTAGTCAATCCGACAACACAACAACATCGTGGTGATTACGACCTTCTCTAGATTTTAGGGTGGATGACCACTCTAAGGAGAGAGTGTATATAAATAGAGAGATGGAGAGAGTTTAATTCCTCTTAGAATTATGTGTGTATTAGAAGAACTAGGGTTGCCTCTTATTTTATAGTAATTGGGAGTCCATGGATTCCAATACATGTGAAACACAAAATCAATGGTTGAGATTGAGTTGTATTTCTATTTAATGACCATAATTTTGTTGTAAAAATATAAAAAATAATTAATTTAGATTAAATTAAATATTTTGAATATTTAATGTAATTTAATTGGATTAAATTAATAAACATAGAAGGATTAGTAGGGAAGGCACCCACCCTCCTAAAGAGGGGGGGGCGCCATCCTTGTCATCAAGTCAAGGGGTGGTCGTCCACTATCCATTAAATGGATTGTGTTGGCTCCTCCAATTCTTAATATATATTTACAACAACTTTTGTTGTAAATTAATTCACAAGATAATTCCAAATTAATTTTGTAAATATTGCAATAATGTCATTAAATAATTGTGAATCATATTCACTACCCAAAATAAAATGTAAATTGTATTTCCAATTAATTTTCAATGTCAATCCAATTCACCTCAATGAATAAATTAAAGATATCATTTACAATTAGCTCTCTCTAGTATATTATAAATCACATTTATAATATATACAAATAATATAGATAGTGTTATCCACATTACTCATATACTTGATAATTAAATCATATTTAATCATCTTAGATATCTACTCTCATGTGCCCAAATAACATGAACTGCATTCATATAATTCACAAATTTGATAATTAAATCACATTTAATCATCTTAGATAACACTCCTTATATGTCTAAACAATATGAATCAAATTCATATTATTCATGATAATTAAATCAATTTAATTATCAATATCTTAATGCTCAGATGCATAATTTAACAATGGAATTATTCTTGAACTCTTTCAAGAACAGTGTGCTTTCTCTGTGGATACTTGGAGATAAGGACATAGCGATTGTATCTTCCATGTATAGTGACGTGGATATTGATATCATTTCTCAAATCCATATCTCGGGGACCTCCCATAGATGTTTGATTAAATCAAAGATGTAAATCTGATCTTTTCATTGCATCTGAATCACATTCAGATCACTATCCAACATTTAAATCAAGATTAGATTACTTTTCTATTAAGAGGAGTCACTAAATTCCAGACATGTTTCATCACTCCCTCAGAATGGAAGCGTCATGGTTATACAATCATTTATTGATCACATCACCCTCGAATAAATCCAAAGTTTCAGATCAATTTAGACTATTTCCTTCAGGGTTTTATCATTAAGTTTCTCATTTGATTATTGGGAGTTGGTATCGATACTCTACTTTCCAAAAGCATATATCATACTTAGGTACTGTTCATATACTTTTTAAAAGTACATATCAAACCTACAAAGTCAGTCAAGCTTCCAAGGCAAGATGACTGTACACAGAATTTGATTCCCAATATCTCATGAGTGAACTCATGTCTTCCGATTTAGTAATGAACATGTATGATCCCTTTGAGAGATCATATTACTCATATGCCCTTGTGTGCACACCAGCGTGCCGGTGTATAGACTCTGATTAGGCTATCATCCTATCAGTCTATCAAATGTATATACTCAGACATATAGTAACACATCTATCTTCGGTTAGAGGATGTGTGCCTATATCATAACAGTGTACGACATAGGTCTTGGCTATCTCGATCTCATTAAGTCGACTCTTTGAACTAACTTATATAGCTCCTCTGAATCTCTATTCCTATGTAGAGGATCTGCATCAATATGTTGGTTAGATATCATTCCATTAGAGAAAGGATTGACATCATCTACTAAGGCTGGAGATTCTCTCTTAACAATCATTTGGCGGTGTTTGATGAGTCCTCAATCTAACTCTTAGATATCACAAAAGCACCAAACTCTATGATTCAACGGTTGTATGATCATCAAGGTGGGCATGGTACATAACCCTAATCGTACTAAGGGACCTATTATGCAAATTAATTATTCTTCATTTCAGGTCATGGAATGATATTTGCAATAACATTTCTTGCATAATGGCTCACCATAGGCTCACATGTCTAACATATACAAGTGTTGTATATGGACCCTTGAGGATCCACTTGTAGGAGTCAAACTCATTGGGTGTAAATGGATCTTCAATTGAAAGGGGAAACCTAATGAGAAGGTAGAGACCTTCAAAGCACGGTTCATATCCACAAGATACACATGAAGAGAATACATTGCTTACGATGAGACTTTCTCTCCAGTGATCATGCGTAAACCCAATAGAATATTGCTGACTATAGTTACACGACTTGATTATGACATCTACAACATGGAAGTCAACATTGCATTCCTCTATGAATACCTCTTTGAGGATATTCATATGAAGTAGCCCCAGAGCTTCATAGTTGAGGAAAGCAAGATATGAAAGATGAAGGAACTCCATCTATGGACTCAAATAAGCTTCTAGTAGTCAGAATATCAGATTTAATGAAATTATAAAGTTTATGATACTCATACAAAATCTTGATGAACCTTGTGAAGCTTAGTGAGAGTGTCATTGTGTTCATCGTGTTAAATGTAGATAATATCCTAATCATTTGGAATGATATAAGTATGATAATAAGTGTTTTATAATATGGCTATTCCATACCTTGATATATGATCTCAAGGATACCTCTTAGATCTTAGTTCTGAAGGTGTTCAGAAGTAAAGAGAAGAGGGTATTGGGACCATCACATTAAGTGGTACACCTTAGACATGTTCCATTCTTGGAAAACCCCAAGGAAGTCTTCCTTCCATTAATATATGATACTGACCTATTTGAAGGGATAACACCTCAAAGAGTTCAGGAAGTGAATGCTAGAACTGCTTGCCCTTGTGCATCAGTTACGAAAAGTTGGGTGTATGCTAAATTTGTACAAAAGTCAGATGTCTAGCATTTAGTGGGAGTAGTAAATTGTTACTAATCCTACTATGGAGATAAAATACTTGATTACAATAATAATAGTATCTTCAAAGATGATAAGACTTTTGAGATAATGATCTCAAAGTCTTATCTTCAAGAACTTAAACTTTATAGATAATGATATAAAAGGACTTAATTGTAGATACCTTAGGAAATAGAGATATCTGGGAATAAGAGCCTTCTAATAAGGATAAAAGAAATTACATACTAGTTATAACGATTATTGAGTTATAGTGTTAAAGATGTTATAACTGCTTTAACAATATTGATTATTGTTTGCGTAAGATGCAACATTCACATTGGATGCGAGCACTATTAATAGGAGATATGCAAGAACTGTAAAAGGACTTGGCATAGTCTCGTGGGAACAAAGTAACTAGTCAGCTTAGAAAGTTATTTTTATAAATAGCTTATGATTAGCACATAAGTATGGGTTTAAAAATTAGCTCATTAATGACTCTTTAGGCTAGTGGGAATCTGTTGGACATGTAATCCCACAATTAGCCATTATGCAATAAATGTTATTGTAAATATTATTCCTTAATCTAAAATGAAGACTAATAAATTTGCATAATAAATCCCTTAGTACAATTAGTATTATGTATCATGGCCATCTTGATGATCATACAGCTGTTGATTCAATTGTTGAATCATAGAGACTGGTGCTTGGGTGATATCTAAAGAGTTAGATTGAGGACTCATAAAAGCACTGTCAAATGACTATTAAGAGATGCTCTCTATTCTGAGTAGGTGATAACCCGAAAATCTCGAAGACCCGGATGAAGGTAATAAGACAAGGGTCGTTGCAACCCGGATCTCAGAGGATAGGTATATCAAGAAAAAAAATGAACCACTCACAAAATACAAAATCAATCAAGCACAAAAGTGGTCCTGCTAGGAGATTAACCTGGTATAGCACCCAGGGTCGAACACAAGGAGCACGGGTTGGCTAAAAAGCCTACGAAGTAGTCAAAGAAAAAGGGAAAACATTTTTAGTGGTTTTTAATTGTTTTTAAATTTTTTTGGGATTTTTAATATGTGAAGAAAGTGAGAAAGACTAAAAACAATCACACTTTATCAATTTATTTAAAGCATCAAAAATCAAGCAAAAATTCAAGAAAAAATGTTTTTATGTTTTTTGGATTTTTAAGTGTTTTTGGTGAATTTTTGATAATTTTCTGAAGTGTATTTTATTTTCTAAAAATCAAACAGTGAGAAAAACGATGGGTACTGTCCAGCCAGGTTCAAAATCCAAAAATAAAATATCTAAGGATCTCAGAGGGACCTGGAGGTAATTTTCCTGTATACTAGAGAAAACAAGGAAAATTTGAGCACCAAAATTATTGTTTTTGGGTTTTTAGATTATTTAATATGATTTTTATGAGTTTTTAGGTGTTTTTGAATTTTTAGGGTTTTTAAGCAATGCAAAATAGCCAAAATTGGCTAGAAAATCAAGCAACATAACAGAAACAACACCTAATTTTTATGGAATTTTTGGGGGTGTTTTTATATTTTTTTGTAATTTTTAAATCTAGACAGTAGCTAAAATGATGGTTTTTGAATTTTTAAAAATAACAAATAAACTCAAAAATGTCCCCCAAAATTCTTAAAAATCCTACAACATGGCAGGAGCCATGTATCAAATTTTTATCGAATTTGGAGATGAATTGATATTTTATTCAAAATCAAAAAGAGGGCACAGTGCACAGGGACTTAAGTGCAAATAATCGTAAATCTGGGGGTCCAGGTGCAATTTGCCTAGCAAATCACGCGCATGGCGCGTTCCTGGGGCACTCAGGGACCTTCTGGTAATAAAAACCAAGTCCTAGGACCTTTTGGTAACTCGTACCAAAAAGTCCAGGGACGGTTATGCAATTAACCCACTAAAAGGCGCACATGTGCAAATAAAATGTTCACAGGGGCATAAAAGCAATTACCAAAAAGTTTCTAATCATTCATGAACCAACCAGAACTACAGGATAATAGTTGCAAATAACCCAGACAAAGCACGTGGCGAAGCACGTGGATCACACATACAGGGGCATAAATGCAAATAAAAACAAGCACGAGGTCCAATGTGCAATTTACCCTACGTAGATAAAACTCCTAAAATATTTACTGGACTGACACGTAAAACAGAAACTAAGAGGGGGCCTAAGGTAATTTACCCCTTTATTACGTCGACGGCTGGATGGTAGACGCGTGGCGGATCTGACGGCTCTGGTCTCAGGCGCCTCTCTTCTCTTCCGCACGTGGGCCTGATCGACGGTGCAGAGAGGGGCCACGTGGAAGATCGAACGGCTGGTGGGTGCTGGTGGTTCCCTCTCTCTGTTCTGACGGTCCAGATCAACCCTCGAGCGGATCGGACGATAACTGCTCCTTCGTGGATGAACGGTCACGATGCGAACTGGAAGGCGGGACTGATCGGACGGTGCTCGAGGACCTTCGAAGAACAGGTGGCCGGCGAGGTTCGCCGGCCTCGTGTGCGTGCTAGGGTCCTCCTCAGCTGCCTCCAAGGATCGGAGAAGATCGGCGATGACGTCCCGCAGCTGGTGGTGGCCTCCGATGGCCCAGCCGAGCCCTGGAGGGGCTCCGGCGAGGCCGGCGGCGAGAAGCTCCTGGCCTGGAAGTGAGGGGGCCTCAGATGGCCTCCTCTTGACCTGCAAAGTATACCAGAAGCTTCGCGGGTCGAGGGCAAAGTGCCTCGACCCGAAGAAGCGGCGTGAGGGTGAACTGTGGGTCGGGACGAGCGAGCTCCGGCGAGCGGAGGACGGTGGAGCTCGAACCCCAGCTCCTGTGCGAGCTGGGTTGAGTGAAGGGGCGGAGAAGGTGCGTCGAGGGATGGCGGAGGTGACTGAGTGTTCCGATGATCGAGAAGATGTACGATATAGCCGGAATCAAAGGAATACGTCGGAGCTTCGATTTGGGCGAAACTACAAATTAAGCTAAATAGGCGAGCTAGAGTGCTACCTGGGTGGAGTGGAAGACTGTGCTGGAGCTTAGCTAGCTCCTGGTCGTCGCCTCGAAGGTTGTCACTGCCTGAGGCTCGAGCTCCTGCTAAGTGGCGGAGCACGGCGGCGCGAAGTCGCCGGATCGATGGTCCGGGCACCCCCTCCTCACTGCGACAAAGGCAATCGCGAGCTGTCACCTCGGAGATTGGAATGGAGGTCACGGGAATGAGAGTGGCGAGCCAAAGATGGCGAAAATGAGAGGCGGAGCTCGGCTATATACGTGAGTGCCGACCCGACTAGGGCTGGTCGGGTAGGGCTGCGAGAAGCGCGGATCCCAATGCGAATACCCCGGCGGTCATGTCGGATGTACAAGGAATCGATAGGACCCGGGGTTTGCGGAAGAGGCGCGCGGATCAAGCGCGGAAAAAGAGGCGAAACCGGGTCGGGCGCGAGATCCGCAGGAGAAGGCGGTCCGCGGAGGGAGTTGACCGGAGGTCAACATCTCCGTGGACCAACCAGAAGCCGCCACGTGGAGAGGATTTGGAGCTCAAAAATAAGGCAGAAAATGGCCGATTTTGCAAAAATCCAAAACATGAAATATTTTTCTTTTATTTTTTTCTATTTTTTGGTGATTTTTAATTAATTTTTGGAAATAAAAATGAGGTATTTACATTATGTAGGTATATATACAATAAGGAGGCTTTTGATTTTTGATTTTTAATTATTATTTTTATACAGTTTTTATTCCCATTTTATATTTTATTTATTTATAGAATAAAATGAGGAATAAAAGGATATTTTTATTTTATTTTTATTATTTAAACACATAGGTGAAATAAATAGATATATACAACTATGTACATGGCATATGTACAATATGTTTTTGTAATTTTAATTTTTGTTATTTTTATTTGATTTTTGTTGTGTTTCTTTTTATTTATTTTATTTACAAAATATACCATCGAATATTCACAAAAAGTTTTGAAAATAAATACATTTATTTATAGGGTTAAATAAATAAAGGATGATGGTCTATACACATAGTGGAGGGATATTTTTAAATTTTTGATTTTTAAATTTTTATATTTTTTTTAAAGCTTCTAAATATATACAAAATATGTACAAGCCTATTTTTGGTTGAGGAAAATATAATTTTATTTATTTACATAAATATTTACACATGAGCTCCTATCTCCCTCTACTGTGGCTTTTATGCGGTCAGGCCCATGCTGAGCCCTCCCTTGGGTTAGGTTGCTCAATATTTACTCTAAATATTTCCCTCTTTTTCTTTTTCATCTTTATTCTTTTATTTTTGCACAAAAACATGCTAATTATATGTTTTTACAAGATGCATGCTTTTGCTAATTATTCCTATTTACACCTATCTACATGCATTTGCATAGGTTTTTGTAGCTAAAATATAAGAATAAAGAGTGATGAATGGGTATTCATCACCCCCCTATACTATATTTTGCTAGTCCCTTAGCAAACACTTATTTGAAAAAGAAGTGAAAAAGAAAGAAAAAGAAAAAGAAAAAGAGGATGTACATGGATCAAGGTTGAATTATTAAACTTTCCTTCATTAAATTGAAATATGGAGCTCGATCAGATCTTTGGATTATTAATGTGTCGGAACCTTATTTGGACTTAAGCTTAAAACTCAACAGCCTCTAAGTTCCACCAATCTATGGACAAGACTCCTTAATAAACCAGATCAGAACAAGTCTACATACACAAACTCTAATGACCATGAGTCTTTCCATGCAGTGTAAGTGATATGTGGCTCCCCACCTCAGAAGTAACAAAGAAACAGCCTCCCTCAACCTGGTAACTCTAATGCCTCGGTCTAGCAACTCTTTCCTCGAGAAGCGGGGTATTCCCTTCTAAGTTCAAGTGCAACCGGCTCAAGAAGAGGGGGTAGAAGTATAGAGTTTTGGAAGCTTAGCCAGTGTAGCTAAGTCTCCCGCTGCAAGCTTCATGAGATGTAACATGGATACCATAGGCTTTGCTTTATTTGACTATGTACACTACGGTGGGGTTATTAAATTTTCAATCCGACCCACCACTTTTTTGGAGTTCTTTTTGCATTTTTGCATTTTTTTTCAAAGACTTCTGTACAACATATCTACATGGTGCAGCATATATACAAGAAATTTCCTCTTGAGCCAGTAGACTATCCCTCTTTTGAAGCTTTATTGCAACCCACAGCTTCTGTCTTTAGCCTTCATCACCACTAGACCAAGTTGAGGTGCACTTCCTTCACTAGAAGAAGAAGAGAGGTTCCGCCTAGAAGTACTACCCTCATATGCTACCCCAAGCCAAAGGAAACTGCCTCCTCACCACCTCATCCGTGGAGAACCATGTGTAAAGTGCAGGTGCAAGTCAAGCCATTGTCTCTAAGAGTCATGCGTGTGTTGTTAAGTGTTCTACTTAAGCTCATCAAGATGACATATGCTCATAGCCTAGTGGACTCAAAGAATTAAGTCCTTATGGACCTGAAAAAGCCTTAACCCTAAGTCCTATAAGGTTCCTCTTAAAGTTAAGTGGATTAAGATCTTTTTCAAGCTCCATTTCTCAATTTAATTCCAGGCTTAGTTTAAATGTCAACTCTTATCCAGGAAAAACTATATACATATATGTACACAAGATGCTATTTACAAATATTTTACAATCATGCAAAATTTTTGAAAAATGTTTTGAAATCATGGATGATGATGATGCATGAAGTGCAAGTTTTGCAAAAAGATATTTACAAACATTTACACAAGATTTTTGCAAACTTTTGATTTTCAAAACGTTTTGGAAAAATTTTGTACTATATACATAATTTTGATACAAAAGTATTTACACAAGCTTTACACAAAAGATTTTTGAAATCATTTTTACAAAAATACTTTGTACACTAGCTATGTATGTGCAAGGATAAAAGAGGTTTATGTACAAAAAATTTTTTTAAATTTTTGTGATTTTTAGCCATTTTATTTATTAACACACTCACACAAAGTACGAGTTATGGCTAAAGTATATATGAAATATATACACACCCCCCCTATACTTAGCTCGAACGATGTCCTCAGAGTGATCAAGAGAGATGAAGAAGACATAACTCGTGCTTAGTAAAAGGGAAGTGAAAAGGAATGGCTAAGTACAGGAACGAATGAATGAATAGAATGAGAGGAACTCGGTGGTTTCCCCCTATACTTAGGATTAACTAATCCTGAGTATAGCAAGCTGTACATGAAGGGAAATCCGAGTGAAGAAGATACAGAATCTGCCCCCCCTATACTTAGGGTAAAGTATCCCTAAGTATAGGCAGCAAAACAGGAGCAAACCGAATGAAAAGAGTACTCGCAGGTCCGACATCCCCCCTATACTTAGGTTAAAGTACACCCTAAGTATAGCATAATCATAGGATGAGAAAAGGGATGTGGGACTAAAGAATAGAATGATATGGACAACTGGATCTATACAGGCGGAGGAACAGTGAAAATCAGGCGTGAGATGCAAAAGATGTGAGTCAAGAGACTACATCTCACGCAAAATGAATAGGGGCAACAATAACGTCCCGCGGCTCATGATCTAGAAATGGCTTGAGCCGCTGGCCGTTCACTCGAAAGGTGCTCTCAGAAGACAACTCGGATATATCAATACTACCATTGTCGTGCACCTTTCTGACGAGAAAAGGTCCCTTCCATTTGCTCTGTAGCTTCCCTGGAAATAATCGTAGCCTCGCATCAAACAGCCATACTCTCTGTCCAATCTCAAAATGCTTGTGGCTGATATGAGAATCATGCCACTCCTTGACTTTCTCCTTATAATGTAGGCTGCTTGAGAAAGCTGCATCTCTAAGCTCCTCCAGGGCAGCTAACTCTGCCCTCCTCTGGTCTCCCATACCATCTGGATCCATAAGAATATCTGTGACTACCCAAAGTGACTTGTGCCTCAGCTCAACAGGTAAATGGCACGGCTTGCCATATACGAGGCGAAAGGGAGATGTACCCAATGGAGTCTTGAAAGACGTCCTATATGCCCACAAGACCGAGTCCAAAAGCTGTGACCAATCCTTTCGGTCAGGGCGGACGACTTTCTGCAGAATAGTCTTGATCTCACTATTCGACACCTCAGCTAGACCATTCGTCTGTGGATGGTAAGGTGTGGCAACACGATGATCTATACTGAACTCGCTAGCAAGGGCCTTCACCTGGTCGTTGATGAAATGAGACCCCCCATCAGAAATAAGAACTCGTGGAACCCCGAACCGCGTGATGATATGTTTCCTCAAAAATCTGCAAACTGTCCTCGCATCAGCGGCTCGGGCGGGGATAGCCTCAACCCAACGACTAACATAATCAACGGCCAACAGAATGTACTCAAATCCCTGACTCTTAGGGAATGGACCCATGAAATCGATGCCCCATGCGTCAAAGACCTCACAGAAGTGAATGGGCTGCATCGGCATCATATCACGCTGTCCACAAGTGCCCATCCTCTGATAGTCAGTACACCTCTTCACGAACTCATCAGAGTCCTTGAAGAGGGTAGGCCACCACAAGCCGGATTGGAGCACTTTCTGTGACGTTCTCCTCCCAGAATGATGTCCCCCTGCCTCAAGCTTGTGGCAGTAAGTGAGGACGCTATGGTGTTCCTCCTGAGGAATACACCGACGCCAGACGCTATCCCCTCCTTCGTGGTAAAGGATGGGATCCTCCCAGTGGTAGGACTTGTCCCTCGCAAGGAAGGTCTCAAGCCTCTGTCTGGGCCAATCTTGTGGGACTTTCCCTGCAACGAGAAAGTTCACAATATCGGCATACCACGGGAGTGAGGCGATAGCAAGGATCGCCTCATCTGGGAAGGTATCTCGAATAGGATCAATCTGCTCAGAATCCTCAGGCTGCTCTAATCGGGAAAGATTATCCGCCACCACATTCTTGACTCCAGGCTTATCCTTGATCTCAATGTCGAACTCCTGGAGTAGAAGGATCCATCTCGTCAGTCTGGCCTTGGCATCCTTCTTTGCCATGAGGTACCTGATGGCGGTGTGATCTGTAAACAAAGTCACTCTAGATCCAATGATATACGATCTGAACTTATCTAGGGCAAACACCACTGCTAGCATCTCCTTCTCTGTGACCGTATAATTCCGCTGGGCGGAATCCAATGTGCGGCTAGCATAGTGTACGGCAAATGGCACTCCATCCCTCCTCTGTCCCAGCACTGCCCCTACGGCAAAATCGGAGGCGTCCGTCATGATCTCGAATGGAAGAGACCAATCAGGCGGCTGGAGAACAGGAGCCTCAATAACACACTGCTGGAGAGTCGCAAAGGACGAGAGACACTTGTCATCGACAAGGAACTCGGTGTCTTTCGTCAAGAGGTCAGTCAACGGTCGGGCAATCTTGCTGAAATCCTGAATGAACCTCCTATAAAATCCAACGTGCCCCAGGAATGACCGTAGCTGCCTCAAATTGGACGGCGGTGCGAGTTTTCTAATGACATCCACCTTGGCTGGATCAACCTCCATGCCCCTGTTGGAGATGATGTGGCCAAGCACCGTCCCATGAGTCACCATGAAGTGACTCTTCTCCCATGATAGAACCAAATGAAACTCGATACATCGCTGGAGTACCCGGTCTAGGCAGTCAAGACAAGAATCAAATCCGTCGCCGTAGACCGAGAAATCGTCCATGAAGACCTCCAAACACTCCCCTACCATGTCCGAAAAGATCGACAGCATGCACCTCTAAAAAGTCGCAGGGGCATTGCATAGCCCAAATGGCATGCGTCGAAAAGCATATGTGCCGAAGGGACAGGTAAAGGTGGTCTTCTCCTGATCCTCAGGAGCGATGGCCACTTGGTTGTAGCCCGAGTACCCATCCAGGAAACAATAATGGCTCTTCCCTGCCAGTCTCTCAATGATCTGGTCAATAAAAGGCAGGGGAAAATGGTCCTTCTTGGTGGCTTGGTTGAGTCTCCTGTAGTCAATACAAACCCTCCAAGAGGTGGGTACTCGTGTAGCGATCTCCTCTCCTGACTCATTGATCACAGTCGTGATGCCCGTCTTCTTGGGCACCACATGCAAGGGGCTGACCCACTTGGAGTCGGAAATGGGATAAATAAAATCTGCACTCCACCATTTTGATATTTCCTTCATCACAACCTCTCTCAGGTTGGGGTTCAGTCACCGCTGGAACTCACGCGACGGCTTCGCCCCCTCCTCAAGATAGATATGGTGGGAGCACACTGCTGGACTAATCCCATGGAGATCCGCTACGCTCCATCCGATCGCCTTGCGGTTCTTTTCAAGAACCCCCATCAGACGGGATTCCTGCTCTCCAGTCAACTCGGCGGAGATGATGACTGGGTACATCTCTGGATCGCCCGCAAGGAATCGATACTTCAGCGAAGTAGGGAGCGGCTTTCGCTCTGGAATGCTGGGTGCTGGCAAATCTGGCTGCGGAAGAAACTGAGTGAAAGCTGCAAGGTCGGCCAAATCTGCCTGGGAAAGTGAAAGCGTACTCTCGCAAACTGGATCGGGAGAAGGCGGCTCAACTGCACTGTCTCTGCTCGGCTCTGCATCTACCTCCTCCTCATCTATAGGCTCAGGTGAACTCAGGTCTGGCATCTGATCATAACAATCGGCCCAATCAGACTCTGAATCCGAGGGATCTGCATCAATCTCGGTGGCATCAGTACCACCGGAAAACAAGGTGGCCTCAGCACCACCATCACTGAACATCGTGTCGCGATCAAGGACCGGCTCTGCTGCCTCCATGGTATCCTGAACCAGGTCCGTGCTCTCCAGACTCTCCTCTGCTATCGTCTCTGCATCAACTGTATCTGAAAGTGAGAGGGTGGTCTGTGTCTCAAGATCTGCCCAAGCTGCCTCATCATCTGTGATCACAAAATCACAGTCCTGGTGGATGTCTGGCTCTGCGTCTGTCAGCTGCTCTGAATCGGTACTCCCATCGGAGCGGGCTCTGAGTCTAGCTCTGTAGTCCTTGACCGTCTCTATTTGTATACTCTCGCCCTCGACGCGAAAGTACACCTTCCCGCTATCATGATCAGTCACCGCCTTGGCTGTGGCCAAGAACGGACGACCGAGGATGATGTGAAGGATATTGAGTATCCTCAAGCGCATCACGGAAGCGTGTCGATCGCATCGTATGCAATCGGAGCAACTAGTCGTACTAGATGCTAGATGCAGCGGAAATTAAAATTTTTAATTCTAAAGATGAAACCACATGATCACGAGAACACTTCTCGAATCGTTTCATCAAACCACAAAGTACAAGGAATACCTCTTGAAGCGTGGTTGTGATCGCGAGATCCCAAAGTAGAGATCCTCCTATCTTAAGTCCGTTCCATGAAGAACGCACTTGCGGGCGCGATGATGAGTCACGTTCCTTCCCGCAATCCTCGATGAAGATCCAAGCGATGGCTCCCCCGATTTTGTCAAACGAAATCCGTCGTCTTCCTTTAGAGTAAGCAACTCCAAGGAAGATGGAGATCCATGAGTCATCGAAGGCGAAAACCGAGTCTCTCCTTTCTCAACACAAAGTGGACGGCCACTTGATGGAGAAGAGAAAGAGAGAGAGGGCGAGAATGAGAAAGAGAGAGAGAGAGTTGTGACCTTGTACAACTCTTAATGATGTACCTTGGAGAGGCTACCCTAGCCCTCCTTTTATACTAGTTTAGGATCCAATGGATCTCAATCCATGGGACACATGGATCAAAGGGCTATGCTTGGTCCATGATAAATCAATGGCTAGGATTGTTGTTTAATAACAACAATTTAAAGTTAATTAATCAAGAGATGATATATCAAATGAAGTGGAGTTAACCAACCCCTAAAAAAGGGGGGGCGTCACCCATGAACTCTTCATGGGTGACGCCACCCATGAGGGTGGTTGTTTTCTCCATTTTATTTATTATATTATTCCTCAATTAATTACAATAAATATCCACCAAAATAATTCCAAAATTAATTTGTGAATATTTCAATCTTGCCATTGAAAATTATGTGAATCATATTCACAACCCAAACTAGTTAGTAAATTGCATTTCCAATTAATTAACAAATGTGAATCCAATTCACATTATTAATTAACAAATGCTATTTACATAAATTCTCTCTCTTATATATGTATATTATAAATCATATCTATAACACACATATATCATGGATAGTGTTATCCACATTCTCTTAATCCTTGATAATTAAATCCCATTTAATTATCTTAGATAATCATTTTCACAATATGAATCATATTCATATTTAAGCTTGATAATTAAATCACATTTAATCATCAAGTCTTTGCTTGGATATTTCATCAAAAGAATTATTCTTGAACCCTTTCAAGAATAATGTGCTTTCTCCGCAGATACTTGGAGATAAGGACAGGGCGATTGTATTATTCCACGTATAGTGACTTGGATGTTGAGATCTCATCTCAAATCCAGATCTTACGGACCTCTCACAGATGCTTGATTAAATCAAGGCCGCAAATCCAATCTTCTCATTGAATCTGAATCCCATTCAGATCAATGTCCAATACTTGGACTAAGATCGGATTGCTTCTCTACTGAAAGGAGTCACTAAAATCCAGACCTGTTTCATCACTCCCTCGGAATGGAAGCGTCATGGATATACAATCGTTTATGATCACATCACCCTTCAGGTATTCCCAATACCTGTACATCCTGCATACTGGAAGACCCATGGTCAACCCGAAGATCAAGATCTATTTTACACTATCTTCTTCAGGGTTTGATCACTAAGTTTCTCATTTGATCATTGGGATTTGGTATCGATCATATACTTTCCAAAAGCATATATCATACCTAGGTCTTGATCATATACTTTCTAAAAGTATATATCAAACCTACAAATTCAGTCAAGCTTCCAAAGCGAGACGACCGTGCACGGAATTTGATTCTTCCCAATATCTCATTAGTGAGCTCATGTCTTCCGGTTCAGTAGTGAACCTGTATGATCCCTTTGAGAGATCGTATTACTCATATGCCCTTACATGTACACCAGCGCGCCGGTGTATAGACCTTGGTTAGGTCATCAACCTATTGGTCTGCCAAATGTACGCACTCAGACATATAGTAACACATCTGTCTCCGGTCAGAGGATGCGTGCCTATGCTGTGACAGCATTCAACATAGGACTTTGGTTATCTCGATCTCGTTAAGTCAACTCTTTGACCTAACTAATCTGACACCTCTGAATCTCTATTCCTATGCAGAGGACCTGCATCAAGAGGTCGGTCAGATATCAGCCTATGTGAGAAAGGATTGCCATCTCCTACTCAGGCTGGAGATCACATCTTAATAATCATTTGACGGTGCTTGATGAGTCCTCAATCTAACTCTTTAGATATTCATCCAAGCACCAGCCTCTATGATTCAATAATTGAATCAACAACTGTATGATCATTAAGATAGCCATGGTACATAACCCTAATTGTACAGAGGGACCTATTATGCAAATTATTTATTCTTCATTTCAGATCAGGGAATGATATTTGCAATAACATTTATTGCATAATGGCTCGCCGTGGGCTCACATGTCCAACAATCTCCCACTAGCCCAAAGAGCCATTAACGGGCTAATCATTTAATCCACACTCATGTGACAATCATATGCTATTTAGAAAAATAGCTAGGTAAGCTGATCAGTCACTCTGTTCCCAAAAGACTATGCCAAGTCCTTTTACGGCACTTGCATATCCCTAGGTAACAGTGCTCGCATCCAATGCGAATGTTGCATCTAATGCAACCTATACTCAATCTTGACAAAGCAATTATAGTGTCCTTGACACTATTATAACCAGTATTTCCATAATCCTTATTAGAATACCCTTATTCCGGGAGATCACTATCTCCCAAGGTATCCACAGTTAAGACCTTTTAGATCTCTATCTATAAAGTCTTAACTTCTTAAAAATAAGACATAGAGATCACCATCTCTAAAGCCTTATCATCTTTGAAGATATTGTTATTACTGCAATCAAGTGTTTTATCTCCATAGTAAGATTAGCAACACTTTGCTACTCCCACTGCATGGCAGATATCTGGTTTTTGTACACATCTAGCATACACTTAGCTTTCCGTAACTGATGCACAAGTGCAAGCAGTTCTAGCATTCACTTCCTCAACTCATTGAGGTGCTATCCCTTTTGATAGGTCAGTACCAAATCTCAAGGGAAGGAAGCCTTTCTTGGAATTTCCAAAATGGAATATGTCCAAGGTGTACTACAAATGTGACAGTCCCAATACCCTCTTTTCTTTGATTCTGAACAACTTCAGAACTAAGATCTAAGAGGTATTCTTGAGATCATATCTCAAGGTATGGAATAGCCAGTCTATAAAACACTTATTATCATCCTTATATCATTCCAAATGATTAGGATATTATCTACATTTAGCACGATGAACACAATGACACTCCCACTAAGCTTCACATGGTACATCAAGATTCTATTTGAAATCATAACATTTATAATTTCATCAAATCTTATGTTCCAACTACAAGAAGCTTATTTGAGTCCATAGATGGAGTTCTTTAGCTTTCACACCTTACTTTCCCCAATCATGAAGCCCTGGCGCTACTTCATGTGAATATCCTTAGAGAGGTATTCTTAGAGGAATGCAATCTTGACTTACATCTTGAAGATGCAACAGTCAAGTTGTGCAGCTAGGATTAGCAATATTCTGATGATTTCAAGCATGGTTTCCAAAGAGCAAGTCTCATTGCAAGCAATGTCTTCTCTTACTGTGTGCAGCTCATGGCTACGAACCGAGCTTTGAAGGTCTCTACCTTCTCATCAGGTTCCCTCTTCTCTTGAAGATCCATTTACACCTTAATGGGTCAAACCCTTATAGGTGGATCCTCTAGGGTCCATATACAACACTTGTATATGAAGTCTACTCTAGACTTTATTGCTAATATCCATCTTTCCATGTCATGATCCTCAGGAGCTTCATCACATGAAATCCGATCATTGTCAGACTTAACTGACACATGGAATACATCTTCAAACTCATTTGAAGAGGTATTAATGTTTCATCTTTAATTGTCCTTTTAGTTTCCGATTTCAGGAGCCTCATTATCTTCTTAAGATTAAATGAGTTCCTTTACTTCATTTTCATCTTGATTCTCAAGATTCTCAATCCTCCAAGAATCACATTCTCAGAAATGAGATCTTTTAAGAATCTCAAGGTCATAAAGTAGGTATCCAATACCATCCTTTATTTTCCTAATGAAGTTGCACTCTCTAATGCTTAATTCCAGCTTACTTGCATGGAATCTTATTAAGGATATATAGTGTAGTCTCTACTACATATATACCTGGAAACTAAGAGGTAATTATGCTAAAAATTCATCATTAACCAAATCATGTCACACATGATCCAATTGTATCTCCCTACAACTCTATTGAGTTCAGGTTTATCAGGAGGAGTGAGATAGAAATGATATTCATATCTCCATAAGGTATTCTTTGAATTTTATCTAATAGGTACTTTCTACCTAGGTTAGATCAAATTCAATTTATCTTTCTTCAAACTTTGGTTCTAAACCAAAATTGTGAAATCTTTGAACATTTCAAAGGTTTCTCAGGTGAAGAGAAGAAATCTCATATCATGCATAATCATCAATAGATATCACATATCCATAATGTTTACTATGATATAGATGATCTACATACATCAATATGTATGAGATCTTGAATACCTCGACATCTAACACCTTTCTTAAGAGAAGGGTGTATTGGACATTTTACTTTGAATACAATATTCACAAGTATGTAAGATTTGAAATTTTAGACACTCTAAGGTTTCATATCTTACTAGTCTATTGATCAAATCAATAGACAAATGCCCAAGGCTTGATGCCAGATCATTGTCAAATGATCTTCATCCTCCTATTGATCTTGTAAGGTTTGATTTTCAGTATTAGAAATCTTAATGAACCATTCATTAATTTTCTAATTTTGTGGAGTCCACTAGATGTTAGATTACTATCTGAAATATTTCCATCATAACTCTTTATGATAGTTCTATCTCAGAATTCATGTTTATTTCCAACATTTAGAAACAAACAATGGGGTATTCTAATATCTAGGTCATAGAGACATTCTCTAAGACTAAGGGCTCTCCCACTGAGAATATGAAGTCCATCTATCCAACAGAGATTGGTGCAACAATTACATCAATATCCATGTAGATGACTACTAAACCTTAAGATCAAATTTCTAATCTTCTAATATATATGCAACAATTGCAAATGTCATTAGAAGATTGGGATACAATTGTCAGACTTTATCTTATGAAATAATAAAGTCAGAGTCAATGATTATATGTAGATTATTCTGATGCTCTATCTGAGTCCTTCACTAAGGATTTTAGACAGACTTGATAGTCATACTATCAACACATCAACATATTGCAGTATTGGCATTCATCCAACTCTTTGGATGTCATATGGAAGTCACAGAAGTAGGTCAACTCTTTGACTTTCCTTCTTACTCGGGTCTCACCCATGCTTCCACTGCGCTCTCTTCATCTAAAAACAACCATTGTTCAAGACAAAGAATCTCTTATGCTGAATTCTAAGGATTTCAATACAAGAGCATTTCAACATTTATACATGCTTCATTAAATTCATACAATATGAATATCATAAAGCTTCATGAATGACTTGAGTATAGATAGTAGAATGATGACACTCATCATATCTACATTCATCTTAACTCTTTGAGACTTAGGTTCAGGTAGGTATTCAAACATTTTGAATACATCATCTCTTTCGAGCCACCATTCTGCATAATGTAGAGAACCATGTCATTCATGATTAAATGTATAGAGCACATATGAATGCCAAAATATCTTCTTTTATTTTATAAGGATTATTCGACAATTACGATCACCATCGACATGTCACTTCCAAAGTACACTCGATGAAGGATCAAGACTACAGAGACATACGAACCCTAAGGCGATGTCTTATTGTCTTATTTAATTGTCCTTCCTCATTATGTTGAGGGAACTTGCACACTGCAACCACATACATTATGTGTCCAATTGCAAGTACAATATCTGGATCATGAGTCCAATCCAAGATATTTTTACTGGTTATCATTGAGTATAACATTGAGTGGGTTTAATGAAGGATTATCTGAAATAAGAAATTTGCATAAGGGTGTATATATTATATATATACATATTTTACTTTGATTTAGGATTTTTTATATCAAAGTTGTCTTGCCTTGTCAACACTGAAAGTTCATTCCCTTAATCACTTTCAATGTAAGAGATATTCTTACCATTATATCTCTAGCAAGATCTGGGATCTCCTTTCCTATCTTTGTCGCATCCCAATAATATGAGAACTTACGACTCCAATAAAAAGAAGCGGGAACTCATTCCGCCTTGCAAGTCCAACTTGCATTCCCAATTCGGTCTTTAACACCCGGGCCCACCACCCCTAAGATGATGTTGACCCGTTGCTAATTGAACCAACCGTCAACAGGATTAGAACTCGCTATGCGCAATCCAATATCGCCCCAATAATATGAGGACTCGATATTGGGGTCACTACGCATACGGCCTTACTCTTTCGAGAAGCAAAGAGCCCGATCCAGATGCGCTTGCATATAGGATCTGTCACTTCGGACAGGCGTCTCCTACATACAATCCCTGGCGACGGAACTCTTCGCCTTGACGGGAGACCATGGATGTCACTTATGTGATCCTCCACCTCATATTCAAATTGTAATTAATTATCGTGAATCATATTCACATAATTAATTCTTCCAAGGGAAATACACATCTATTCATAATAGAGTGTTTATTGGATATAATTAATTTAATTACATTAAATTAATCATCAATCCAATCATCAATCAACAAACATGTCTTTTACTTGAATAGTAGGTATTATCTCAAAATACGTATTATTCGAATTTTAATAATTAGAAAAATACACATTGTCTGTCTCCGGTATTATACAGTCCCTACACGCCGTCATGGCCAGTACCGACGAGAGTGGGACGGACCACATACGTTGCAACCCGCGACCCCAATGCTCTCCGACTAGGCACCACATCCGCCTCGGGAAAGGATAATACCAGATAGACCATCATGTACTTTGAGATGTTCATCGGTTCTTCAACCGAAAATTATACCATATAATATAAATCAAAACATTTTGATTATAAGGAGATTTGCTAGACAAATCCCCAATCCTATTCAAGCAAAAGGGTTTTTCATGTAAAAGTTGTCCTACAACTATTGTAGGATAAACTATTGTTTTCATGAAAGCAATGTTTGTTGATGAAACAATGATCAAGATCTAATATCTCATCATTGTAGTTTAGGAAAGTGTCATTCAATGAAATAATTATTTCTTTAAATATTTCACAAATATTTATCACTAATTATTCCAGAAAATTAACAATTAATTTTCATCATGATAATTGAATGACATATCACAAGGTTCAAGATCAAAGAATGTTAATTTCCAGCAGTGACCCCCAATCACTAAAATTAACTTATCTTGATCAATATAAATCCAAAAAATGCAAACTCAGTTTCCAAAGATTGCCTATTTGATTTATTAAAGAACCCAAGTGATAATTCACGCATTTCAAGGCGGATTAAAACCGTAATCATCTCATTAATTACGTTCAAATCCGCAGTTCCCGCAACAGTGAATATAGTCATATTCAAAAAGCCATATCTTGAGCAAATGAAGTCCAAATTTAGTAAACTCAAGTCCTATGGTTTCCTTAATTAATGGGGAACAAAATACAATTGAAAAATTCGTGTTTAAACATTTTAATTAGAGCCGAAAAATTCAATTATACAGAGGTGCGAAAATTGAAATGCAGTAAAAATTTCGCAACCCTTTCAAGAACCAAATCGTCTAAGGTCTATGGATCATATCCAAAACCTTATTCGACCTATGGCTCTGATACCACTTGAAGGATATTGAGTATCCTCAAGCGCATCACGGAAGCGTGTCGATCGCATCGTATGCAATCGGAGCAACTAGTCGTACTAGATGCTAGATGCAGCGGAAATTAAAATTTTTAATTCTAAAGATGAAACCACATGATCACGAGAACACTTCTCGAATCGTTTCATCAAACCACAAAGTACAAGGAATACCTCTTGAAGCGTGGTTGTGATCGCGAGATCCCAAAGTAGAGATCCTCCTATCTTAAGTCCGATCCACGAAGAACGCACTTGCGGGCGCGATGATGAGTCACGTTCCTTCCCGCAATCCTCGATGAAGATCCAAGCGATGGCTCCCCCGATTTCGTCAAACGAAATCCGTCGTCTTCCTTTAGAGTAAGCAACTCCAAGGAAGATGGAGATCCATGAGTCGTCGAAGGCGAAAACCGAGAGTCTCTCCTTTCTCAACACAAAGTGGACGGCCACTTGATGGAGAAGAGAAAGAGAGAGAGGGCGAGAATGAGAAAGAGAGAGAGAGAGTTGTCACCTTGTACAACTCTTAATGATGTACCTTGGAGAGGCTACCCTAGCCCTCCTTTTATACTAGTTTAGGATCCAATGGATCTCAATCCATGGGACACATGGATCAAAGGGCTATGCTTGGTCCATGATAAATCAATGGCTAGGATTGTTGTTTAATAACAACAATTTAAAGTTAATTAATCAAGAGATGATATATCAAATGAAGTGGAGTTAACCAACCCCTAAAAAAGGGGGGGCGTCACCCATGAACTCTTCATGGGTGACGCCACCCATGAGGGTGGTTGTTTTCTCCATTTTATTTATTATATTATTCCTCAATTAATTACAATAAATATCCACCAAAATAATTCCAAAATTAATTTGTGAATATTTCAATCTTGCCATTGAAAATTATGTGAATCATATTCACAACCCAAACTAGTTAGTAAATTGCATTTCCAATTAATTAACAAATGTGAATCCAATTCACATTATTAATTAACAAATGCTATTTAAATAAATTCTCTCTCTTATATATGTATATTATAAATCATATCTATAACACACATATATCATGGATAGTGTTATCCACATTCTCTTAATCATTGATAATTAAATCCCATTTAATTATCTTAGATAATCATTTTCACAATATGAATCATATTCATATTTAAGCTTGATAATTAAATCACATTTAATCATCAAGTCTTTGCTTGGATATTTCATCAAAAGAATTATTCTTGAACCCTTTCAAGAATAATGTGCTTTCTCCGCAGATACTTGGAGATAAGGACAGGGCGATTGTATTATTCCACGTATAGTGACTTGGATGTTGAGATCTCATCTCAAATCCAGATCTTACGGACCTCTCACAGATGCTTGATTAAATCAAGGCCGCAAATCCAATCTTCTCATTGAATCTGAATCCCATTCAGATCAATGTCCAATACTTGGACTAAGATCGGATTGCTTCTCTACTGAAAGGAGTCACTAAAATCCAGACCTGTTTCATCACTCCCTCGGAATGGAAGCGTCATGGATATACAATCGTTTATGATCACATCACCCTTCAGGTATTCCCAATACCTGTACATGCTGCATACTGGAAGACCCATGGTCAACCCGAAGATCAAGATCTATTTTACACTGTCTTCTTCAGGGTTTGATCACTAAGTTTCTCATTTGATCATTGGGATTTGGTATCGATCATATACTTTCCAAAAGCATATATCATACCTAGGTCTTGATCATATACTTTCCAAAAGTATATATCAAACCTACAAATTCAGTCAAGCTTCCAAAGCGAGACGACCGTGCACGGAATTTGATTCTTCCCAATATCTCATGAGTGAGCTCATGTCTTCCGGTTCAGTAGTGAACCTGTATGATCCCTTTGAGAGATCGTATTACTCATATGCCCTTACATGTACACCAGCGCGCCGGTGTATAGACCTTGGTTAGGTCATCAACCTATTGGTCTGCCAAATGTACACACTCAGACATATAGTAACACATCTGTCTCCGGTCAGAGGATGCGTGCCTATGCTGTGACAGCATTCAACATAGGACTTTGGTTATCTCGATCTCGTTAAGTCAACTCTTTGACCTAACTAATCTGACACCTCTGAATCTCTATTCCTATGCAGAGGACCTGCATCAAGAGGTCGGTCAGATATCAGCCTATGTGAGAAAGGATTGCCATCTCCTACTCAGGCTGGAGATCACATCTTAATAATCATTTGACGGTGCTTGATGAGTCCTCAATCTAACTCTTTAGATATTCATCCAAGCACCAGCCTCTATGATTCAATAATTGAATCAACAACTGTATGATCATTAAGATAGCCATGGTACATAACCCTAATTGTACAGAGGGACCTATTATGCAAATTATTTATTCTTCATTTCAGATCAGGGAATGATATTTGCAATAACATTTATTGCATAATGGCTCGCCGTGGGCTCACATGTCCAACATGATGGGGGTATCGGTCACTGACTCAGGGATCTCCATGTCCAACACTACGAAGTCCACGGGGAATTTCAGGCCCTGAATCATGACGATAACGTCTCGTAATAACCCCTTCGGTCTCTTGACAGATCGATCAGCGAACTGAAGGACTGTCCTGCTCGGTCGAAGAGTGCCCAACTCGAAGCGGTCGAGAAGGGCTGCCGGAAGAAGGTTGATCGACGATCCGCTATCTAAAAGAGTACGGTCGAACCTCTGCTCGCTAATCTGGCATCTGACATACGGGGCCCCTGAATCTGGCCTCTTGGCTGGCAGGCGGTTCTGTATCGCAAAACACGTGGCTTTCGTCAGCACATGGATCTCCGAAGTGTGGTTCCTCCTCCTCCTGACTGTAGTCCTATCTCTCAAAGAACGCTGGAGAAGGGGGATGTGCTGCAAAGCCTCCTGGAGGGTCAGCTGGATGTGGAATCGATCAATCATGCTCTGGCTGAACTCCTCAAGCTCTCTCTTTTTGGGATTTTCTTTTTTCTTCCCCTTCCCCATCTGAAGGGCGCTATGGAAGGGGATCACAGGGTCCTTCTCAGATGAAGGACTAGGAAAAGGTCTAAGCGGTTCAAGGACCGGATCCACACATACATCATGCACCACAGTGGGACCAGAAGAAAGTAAACCTTTTCCTTTATTCATAGCAGAGTTCCGAGATACATGAGTGCAAGGAAAAACCACATCTCTATCTGTACAAACATCGGTGGCCTCAGTACCACCACGGGCTGGCTCTGCTGCTGCTGCTGCTGGTAGACGTCGTGCGGCATCAGTACCGCTAGCTGGCTCGGCTGAATGGGTGGCATCAGTACCACCTCCTCGAACTGGTGAAGCGGCAGCCTCAGTACCGCCGGTGGGATCAGCATCCTTGGTGGCATCAGTACCACCGTCATCATCTGGAGCGGCCTCAGTACCGCTCTCCTCCTCCTCATGTGGCGCCTCTGGAGTGTCCTCGTGGTGAAGCTCAGATGAGGCGCCGCCGCCTGCTGGGGTCCTACCGCTCCTAAGTGTGACAAAATCAGCATCAAATAGATCCGAAGATGTATCATCAAAAGGGTCACTAGGAGTGGCTAACTCAGTATGTACTACCTGCTCAGATTTCCTCTTAAGGTTGTTCGGATTCGGCTCGATCTGGGCTGGTATGGCGGCCTTCCCTCTCACCAGGTCCCGCATCTCCTGGCGGAACTCGTCCATCTCCCGTCTGAATGTGGCCTGCTGGTCCGTGAGGAGGCGGGCAATGTCATCCAAGGCGGGGCTCTCGTGGGAGCCCGACGGGTAGCCTCTCTGGGGGTGAGGCTGCTGGACCTGCTGCTAATGGTGCTGGTAAGAGGGGTAGGACGGAGGCTGCTGCTGGTATCCCTGGTGAGCCTGCTGCTCACGTCTCCAAGACTGTCCCTGCTGCTGATAGGGACGAGGACCGTAGGATGATGGCTGGTGCTGCTGGTGTGCTGGGTGCTGCGGCTGCGACTGGTGCTGGTCTCTCTGCTGGGAGTACTGCCCTCCTTGTCCTGACGGCTGCTGCTGGGGCTGGGCACCACCATTCCCCCACCTGAATCCGGGATGGTCTCGTCGGATCCCAGGCTGGGGGCGGTCATACCAAATCCCGTTGACATCCATCAACGGCTCTGCATCGAAGGGGTCTGGCGGCAGTACGGCCAGAGGCTGATCCGGCTGGTAGACCACCATCTGCATGTCTGGAGATGGTGGGGACTGGTAGGTAGGCTGCGGCTGCTGGTACGGCTCCGCCTGTACAAGGTGAACCTGTCTAGGCTGCTGTGAGGAGCTGGAGCGCTGGGACGAGCTGCTGCTGCCGCCGGTATCGCCTCGCGACAGAATACGGGGCTGTGAAGCCGTTTGTGTCTCCTGAAGACACATGAGCTGGGTCTTCATGTCGCTCAGAACCTGTGCCATCTGCTCCATCTGCATGATACTCTGGCACTGTTTCTTCTCAATCAGCTCCATGCGGTCCAACTTCTCGCTGATGATACCCATGTCCGCAGCGGATGACTCTGCCTGTGCTGCTGCGACTGCGGACGAACTGGATGGACCTGCATCTACCCGTGCTATCCGCTGGTACTGCACGGATCCTGGCTGATGTGGCTGGGTCTTCTGAGTATAGAGCCTGGTCTGAGACATCACCATATAGTTCTCGGACATCTCCTCGTAGATGGCCCAGACCTGCTCATGGTCCTTGGCAAAGTAGGACCCGCCGCAAGAAGCGTTCACCAGACCCTGAAGCTCTGGCGTCAACCCGCTGAAAAAGCTCTGAACGAGGTTCGGCTTGGAAATGTCGTGGTGCGGGCATCTGTCTAGGAGCTCTCGAAACCTCTCCCAAGCCTCGTGAAACTGCTCGTTGGGAAACATGGAGAAGTTGCTGATCAGGGCCCTCGCTGCATTCGTCCGCCCGAGTGGATAGTACTTTTTCAAGTACTCGGTGCGGAGCTGCTCCCAGGTGTAGACAAACTTCCCTAGATGCTTCAGCCAGGTGGCTGCTCTATCTACCAGTGAAAACGGGAAGGCTATCATCCGGATCGTATCCTGGTCCACGTGGCGATCGTGGACAGTGCTGCAGATCATCAGAAACTCCTGGAGGTGGAGATGGGGCTCCTCAGTAGCAAGTCCGTGGAAACGGGGCAGTAACTGCAAGGTGTTCGGGGGGAACTTGAAGTCCCCCACGATAGCTGGCACTACCACCCAGTGATGCATCAGAGTCGATCCGGGGTTGTGCAACTCCCGCATCGGTCGTGGTGGTCCTCCTGCCGCGGCGGCTGCTGCGGCTGCCGCTGCGGCGGCTGCTGCTGCTGCGGCTGCTGCGGCTGCGGCCTCTGCATCCGGCATCTCCTCAGGCTCGCTCAGTATCTCCTCAGGCTCGCTCTGCTGGCCTCGCTCTGCTCTGAGCCTCTCCAACTCACGCCTCATCTCTATCATGAATGCTCCCTGATCGCGTAACTGCTGCTGAACTGTCTCGAGCGATGCGATCAGGGTGGAGTTGATCGCTCCCTGGTCAAGTACAACATGTTGGTCTCCCTGTGGACCTCTGGAGTGATCGTCTGATCTGGCTGCCATAGCGACGTCTGCAAAATCAAACGAGCCCAACTCAGGTGCTGTCAAATCTGATAATCTCTCCTCGGGCTCATGTCTCTCAGTGCCGAAAGAAAGGTGGTCGAGGGGGAACAGGGCGGAATCGTACTCGGGCTCGGAGAGCTGGTCTCGGCTCTCGCGGGCCAACCTAGATGATCGGGTAGACGTGCCCGAAAGCGGTGCAGCCAGAGGCTGCCTAAGAGACCGTCTACCCATCATCTTGATCTGGCGAGTAGTGCGGATGAGATCTGGAATCAACTATGATCAAAAACAAACCCCCGGTTCACCAACGCAACGCGAGCTGAAGACCGTGAAAGTTCGGTCAGATTATCTTGTCTATTTTATTTTGGTGAACACACAAAATATCAGAGCGCTTACGTGACCTATTAGGATATCCGATGCTATCCCAACCGACTGGCCCGCACAGAAAAGTCGGTAATCAGTCGGGTCTAGCACCGGGAGGCTCTACCTAGGGTGCGGGTCACTCTCTCGTGCATCCAAACCAGACAATGAGGGGGTTGCTCTCCCCAAGACAAAGTTTTTAGGGTGAGCGGTTTTTAAGATCAAGTATGATTAGCAGTCCCGATTTTATTGTTTTTCTTTTTAATGTTTTTCAAAGCAAACAAAAGGCCTAACGAATTTTTCGGTTCTCCTGATTATTTAGTCCGAAAACAGGGGGGAGAAGACGAAAAAGCCGATGCACGATGAAATCAATGATGCATGCAAAGTAAGGAAGGCGTACCTGACTCCAGCACTCTACATGCAATATGATCCGCGCAGAATTTAAAGACAGGAAATAAACTACCTAAATGATGCAAGCGGGAAAAACCGAGTCCTAGATGAGCAATTCCTAGCGCAGAACCGTCTAACTCAGTCACTCGCCCTCGATCCAAAGAGTCCGGTCTTGGCCCACCCCTCCTCTTCTCGACAGGTCGAGTTCAGGAGTAGCGCTTGCGGGGCAGGCTCGCGGCGCGTAGGCTCTCAGGAAAGCGACTAAGTTATTTTTATTATTTATTATTAGTAGGTCCAATTAACGATCTATAGGAACAGATAAGCAGTTAGGTGTGTGAATTCTACTAATTACGTCACAAGCACCAGAAATTCCTACGGCTAGGGGCTCGATCAAAAACCGCGTAAACACCGGAAAGGCCGTAAAAAGTAGAAGAAAGCTGCGAAAAACCGCGAAAAACTTCTAAGGGTCCCCCGAGCACACCGGTGCTCGGCGAAACAGACCCGCTAAGTCAAGTCCAAACAGTTCAAGTCTCTGAACACCTGTATTATTACAACAATAATAATCAAATATCCTACGCTATCCTCACCCACTCAACTCTCTCTCTCTCGCTCTCTCCTGCGGCTCGATGAAGAAACGAGCCGCCTCCGCTTCGCTCGGGTGCACCGGCGCTCCTAGGAATGCCGCCCTCGCTCCTCGGGCCCTCGCAAGAAACAGAGAGAAAGGTGGTCAGTCCAAAAATTATTGGCAGAAATATGAGAAAAAATATATATACAAAATCTATACAAAAAGCCGCGAAGCTCGAAAAGCCGCGGAAAAAGCTAAAAATGACTACTAAGCCGTGCTCCCCGGCAACGGCGCCATTCTGAAAATCAATCAAGAAAAAAAATGAACCACTCACAAAATACAAAATCAATCAAGCACAAAAGTGGTCCTGCTAGGAGATTAACCTGGTATAGCACCCAGGGTCGAACACAAGGAGCACGGGTTGGCTAAAAAGCCTACGAAGTAGTCAAAGAAAAAGGGAAAACATTTTTAATGGTTTTTAATTGTTTTTAAATTTTTTTGGGATTTTTAATATGTGAAGAAAGTGAGAAAGACTAAAAACAATCACACTTTATCAATTTATTTAAAGCATCAAAAATCAAGCAAAAATTCAAAAAAAATGTTTTTATGTTTTTTGGGTTTTTAAGTGTTTTTGGTGAATTTTTGATAATTTTCTGAAGTGTATTTTATTTTCTAAAAATCAAACAGTGAGAAAAACGATGGGTACTGTCCAGTCAGGTCCAAAATCCAAAAATAAAATATCTAAGGATCTCAGAGGGACCTGGAGGTAATTTTCCTGTATACTAGAGAAAACAAGGAAAATTTGAGCACCAAAATTATTGTTTTTGGGTTTTTAGATTATTTAATATGAGTTTTATGAGTTTTTATGTGTTTTTGAATTTTTAGGGTTTTTAAGCAATGAAAAATAGCCAAAATTGGCTAGAGAATCAAGCAACACAACAGAAACAACACCTAATTTTTATGGAATTTTTGGGGGTGTTTTTATATTTTTTTGTAATTTTTAAATCTAGACAGTAGCTAAAATGATGGTTTTTGAATTTTTAAAAATAACAAATAAACTCAAAAATGTCCCCCAAAATTCTTAAAAATCCTACAACATGGCAGGAGCCATGTGTCAAATTTTTATCGAATTTGGAGATGAATTGATATTTTATTCAAAATCAAAAAGAGGGCACAGTGCACAGGGACTTAAGTGCAAATACCCGTAAATCTGGGGGTCCAGGTGCAATTTGCCCAGCAAATCACGCGCGTGGCGCGTGCCTGGGGCACTCAGGGACCTTCTGCTAATAAAAACCAAGTCCTAGGACCTTTTGGTAACTCGTACCAAAAAGTCCAGGGACGGTTATGCAATTAACCCCACTAAAAGGCGCACATGTGCAAATAAAATGTTCACAGGGGCATAAAAGCAATTACCAAAAAGTTTCTAATCATTCATGAACCAACCAGAACTACAGGATAATAGTTGCAAATAACCCAGACAAAGCACGTGGCGAAGCACGTGGATCACACATACAGGGGCATAAATGCAAATAAAAACAAGCACGAGGTCCAATGTGCAATTTACCCTACGTAGATAAAACTCCTAAAATATTTACTGGACTGACACGTAAAACAGAAACTAAGAGGGGGCCTAAGGTAATTTACCCCTTTATTACGTCAACGGCTGGATGGTAGACGCGTGGCGGATCTGACGGCTCTGGTTTCAGGCGCCTCTCTTCTCTTCCGCACGTGGGCCTGATCGACGGTGCAGAGAGGGGCCACGTGGAAGATCGAACGGCTGGTGGGTGCTGGTGGTTCCCTCTCTCTGTTCTGACGGTCCAGATCAACCCTCGAGCGGATCGGACGATAACTGCTCCTTCGTGGATGAACGGTCACGATGCGAACTGGAAGGCGGGACTGATCGGACGGTGCTCGAGGACCTTCAAAGAACAGGTGGCCGGCGAGGTTCGCCGGCCTCGTGTGCGTGCTAGGGTCCTCCTCAGCTGCCTCCAAGGATCGGAGAAGATCGGCGATGACGTCCCGCAGCTGGTGGTGGCCTCCGATGGCCCAGCCGAGCCCTGGAGGGGCTCCGGCGAGGCCGGCGGCGAGAAGCTCCTGGCCTGGAAGTGAGGGGGCCTCAGATGGCCTCCTCTTGACCTGCAAAGTATACCAGAAGCTTCGCGGGTCGAGGGCAAAGTGCCTCGACCCGAAGAAGCGGCGTGAGGGTGAACTGTGGGTCGGGACGAGCGAGCTCCGGCGAGCGGAGGACGGTGGAGCTCGAACCCCAGCTCCTGTGCGAGCTGGGTTGAGTGAAGGGGCGGAGAAGGTGCGTCGAGGGATGGCGGAGGTGACTGAGTGTTCCGATGATCGAGAAGATGTACGATATAGCCGGAATCAAAGGAATACGTCGGAGCTTCGATTTGGGCGAAACTACAAATTAAGCTAAATAGGCGAGCTAGAGTGCTACCTGGGTGGAGTGGAAGACTGTGCTGGAGCTTAGCTAGCTCCTGGTCGTCGCCTCGAAGGTTGTCACTGCCTGAGGCTCGAGCTCCTGCTAAGTGGCGGAGCACGGCGGCGTGAAGTCGCCGGATCGATGGTCCGGGCACCCCCTCCTCACTGCGACAAAGGCAATCGCGAGCTGTCACCTCGGAGATTGCAATGGAGGTCACGGGAATGAGAGTGGCGAGCCAAAGATGGCGAAAATGAGAAGCGGAGCTCGGCTATATACGTGAGTGCCGACCCGACTAGGGCTGGTCGGGTAGGGCTGCGAGAAGCGCGGATCCCAATGCGAATACCCCGGCGGTCATGTCGGATGTACAAGGAATCGATAGGACCCGGGGTTTGCGGAAGAGGCGCGCGGATCAAGCGCGGAAAAAGAGGCGAAACCGGGTCGGGCGCGAGATCCGCAGGAGAAGGCGGTCCGCGGAGGGAGTTGACCGGAGGTCAACATCTCCGTGGACCAACCAGAAGCTGCCACGTGGAGAGGATTTGGAGCTCAAAAATAAGGCAGAAAATGGCCGATTTTGCAAAAATCCAAAACATGAAATATTTTTCTTTTATTTTTTTATATTTTTTGGTGATTTTTAATTAATTTTTGGAAATAAAAATGAGGTATTTACATTATGTAGGTATATATACAATAAGGAGGCTTTTGATTTTTGATTTTTAATTATTATTTTTATACAATTTTTATTCCCATTTTATATTTTATTTATTTATAGAATAAAATGAGGAATAAAAGGATATTTTTATTTTATTTTTATTATTTATACACATAGGTGAAATAAATAGATATATACAACTATGTACATGGCATATGTACAATATGTTTTTGTAATTTTAATTTTTGTTATTTTTATTTGATTTTTGTTGTGTTTCTTTTTATTTATTTTATTTACAAAATATACCATCGAATATTCACAAAAAGTTTTGAAAATAAATACATTTATTTATATGGTTAAATAAATAAAGGATGATGGTCTATACACATAGTGGAGGGATATTTTTAAATTTTTTATTTTTAAATTTTTATATTTTTTTTTAAAGCTTCTAAATATATACAAAATATGTACAAGCCTATTTTTGGTTGAGGAAAATATAATTTTATTTATTTACATAAATATTTACACATGAGCTCCTATCTCCCTCTACTGTGGCTTTTATGCGGTCAGGCCCATGCTGAGCCCTCCCTTGGGTTAGGTTGCTCAATATTTACTCTAAATATTTCCCTCTTTTTCTTTTTCATCTTTATTCTTTTATTTTTGCACAAAAACATGCTAATTATATGTTTTTACAAGATGCATGCTTTTGCTAATTATTCCTATTTACACCTATCTACATGCATTTGCATAGGTTTTTGTAGCTAAAATATAAGAATAAAGAGTGATGAATGGGTATTCATCAGTAGGAGATGGCAATACTCTCTCTAATGGGTTGATTTCTATCTGACCTCTTGATGCAGGTCCTCTACATAGGAATAGAGATTTGGAGCTATTAGATAAGTTAGGTCAAATAGTTGACTTAATGAGATCTAGATAACCAAGACCTATGTCGTATGTTGTCATGATATAGGCATGCATCCTCTGACCAGAGACATATGTCCTTTGAAAAGCTGATAGGTTGGTGATCTGATCAAGATATATACATCGGTACGTTGGTGTTCATACAAGGGCATATGAGTAATACGATCTCTCAAAGGGATCATACATGTTCATTACTAAACCGAAAGACATGATCTTACTCATGAGATATTGGGAATCAAATTTCATACACAGTGGTCTCGCTTTGGAAGCTTGACTGAATTTATAGGTTTGATATTCTTCTAGAAAGTATATGATCAATACCTAAGTACGATATATACCTTTGAAAAGTATATGATCGATACCAACTCCCAATGATCAAATGAGAAACTTAATGAAAAAATCATGAATGAGATAAATCTAAATAAGATCTAAAACTTCAATTTTATCCTAAGTCTTCCAGTATGCATAATGTACAGGTATTAAGAATACCTGAGGGTGATGTGATCAATAAACCATTGTATAACCATGATGCTTCCATTCCAAGGGAGTGATGAAACAGGTCTAGATTTTAGTACTCCTCTCAATAGAGAACTAATGTAATCTTGATCCAAATGTTGGACACTGATCTAAATATGATTCATATGTAATAAGAATATTAGATTTATGACTTTGATTTAATCAAACATCTGTGGAAGGTCCCTGTGATCTGGATTTTGAGACATGATCTCAATCCAAGTCACTATACATGGAATGTACAATCATCGTGTCCTTATCTCCAAGTATCTACGGAGAAAGCGCATTATTCTTGAAAGAGTTCAAGAATAATTCCATTGAAGAATTGTGTGTCAGAGCATTGAGATATTGATAATTAAATGTGATTTAATTATCATGAATAATATGCATATGATCATATTTAAATACATGAGAAATGATGATCCAAGATAATTAAATGATATTTAATTATCAAAGATATGAATAATGTAGATAGAACTATCTATATTATTTGTGTATATATATATATATAATAAATGTGATTTATGATATATTAGAGATAGCTTATTATTAATATTATCTTCAAATTAATTTTTGATGCGAATTGAATTTACATTGGAAATATATTGTACATTTTATTTTGGGTTATGAATATGATTCACAATTATTTAATGGTACGATTGCAGTATTCACAGAATTACTTTGGATTTTTTATGAATTAATTTAAAACAAAAGTATATATATATATATGTATGTATGTATATATAGGGTAAAATGGGGTTGCCCCCATGGGGGGGAGCTAACTTGGCTCCCCCGCGCCATTTCACGTGATTGTTTTTTGAAAATTTCTTCTGTGGATTTTCGTCGATATATCTCTATATTATGTCATTAAAATTTTGCGTGAAACAAAGACTCCTACGACCTCCATCCAAACGGGGTCATTTTTAGCAATTCTGTTACCGTTAGAAAACGACTGTCTGGATGGAGGTCGTCGGAGTCTCTGTTTCGCACGAAATTTTAATGACATAATATAGTGATGTAGTGATGAACAACCCCATTTGACCCATATATATATATAAAGGATTATATTAGAAGGCTAACACCAACCATTTAATGGATGGTGGACGGTCACCCTTTGACTTATTCTCAAGGGTGGTCATCCCTCTTATTTTAGGAAGGTGGGTTGAGTCCTTCCTAATCCTTCTATGCTAATTGATTTAGTTCAAATTAAATTATGTTGATTATTTAATATATTTAATTTAATCTAAATTAATTGTTGTTGTATTTTTACAACAAAATCATGACCATTGAATAGAAATGCAAATCAACCCCAACCATTGATTTTGTGTTTCACATAGACCGTGATCCATAGACTTCCAAAATACTATAAAAGAAGAGGCAACCCTAGCTCTTCTTTAGTTACAAAACAATGGAGTAATCTCTCTCATTCTCACACTACGCGCTCCATCTCTCTCTCTCTTAGTGGTCGTCCACATTGTGCCCTTAGAGAGAATCGTCGTCGTCATCAGGATGTCGTGCTGCCACTTCGACTGCTTGTGGGTTCATATATGGCTTTCAATCCTCCAACTTAAAACATCAATAATCTTGAGTTAGGAATGTTGGAATTCGATGTTCATGAGCTTATTGGAAAGATCTCGACGAACTCTACAATGACACGGTTATTTTTTAGTATAAAATTATTCTAGAATTTATGATAGAAATATGGGTTTCACAGCCCCCTAAAGAAACCACAAAAATCACAGTAGGACATGGGTAGGGAGATCATATTTTCACGGGTAGGGTTTAATGACTGCCAACACCATAGTTTGTTGCAATCGGAAGAGCGGGTCGAGTTCTTAATGACACCCTGGTGACTTTGAAACTATGATAAGATGAAAACAGGCCGCACCAACAAAATAAAAGAGGATACCTAACCATTATGAGGGAAGAATGAAAAGGCCACATGATAGGAGAAAAATTTCTAACCGATTTCTATGTTAGTGGTAGTTTCAAACCCAACACACCTAGCAAATTTTTTCAGTTTCCGATAATTATGTTCCTTTTTGATATCGCAAACAATCTGTGGTATTCCTGCATCGGGCTCTCCAGATCGACAACCAAATCGATGCTTTTATCGTAAAGAACTGTCAATAGTAGTCCGAGCTCAATCTTTCGAATTCACAATCAATAAAGTATTTTAAGCTGAAATACAGGCCATGAATACCCGCAAAATCAATAATAGACTTCATGAACGAGCAGTCATCAAATAGGTATGCATAAGTCTTGTTATCGGTATGGTAAAGAAAAAATCTGTTCGTGGAAGAAATGTTTAATTTGAATAGTAAATCTTGGGTAATTATCTTCTGATGTTTTATCATCCACATAAAAAAGGAGATACGAGATCAAATGTATTTGACGAAATTACATGAATCAGAGAAAGTTGTGTACAACATGATAGAGCTCACAAACATGTCCTTAGCAAAGAGTTATATCATTCAAGGTTTTAAAAATCGAAATGAATTGGCCGGTTCGACTGATTAAATCAAGAACTAGAAGAAAAACAATCCAACCATTCAATTTTTACCTCAGAAAATAAAAATCAGTCAAAACTCGATTGGACCGTCCTAACCCTTGAGCCAATTGAAACAAAACATGTGTCCATTTTTTTGTTCAACTATCCATTTTTTTTAAAAAAATCTATTTATCTAATGAAATGTAAATTTTTAAAAAAATCATTCATAATCTAGTTTCATAAATAGTATGATACACATTTATCTCTTCTCCTTCCATGTGTGCCAATGACCAGATATTGCTTCTCCCTTATGAGCATACTCTCTCTCTCCCCCCATATAATGCATGAAGTAATTTTCTCCGACAACAATAACAAACATGCCTCAATGTAATTAAGAAATTATCATAGTTACAAGGTGAGAAAAGGTAAATTAACACTATTTATCATCAATTATAGTTTCTCTAATAACAATTTTACCCACAATTACATTTGTACTCCTATATTCAAAAAAATCACCATATTATCCTTCTATTGGTATAATATATATAGAAGCACAAATGTACTAATAAAAGGACACTACTATGAGTTTTGTAAAAATATAGAGACATACGTGTAATTATACAAAAAATAGGTGTCTAAATATGAGTATATTTGTAATTGGGAAAACTTGGAAGGAACAACAGTAAAATTCTTTAAATATACGATTATCATTATTTATATTTATTTATATATACTAGTTTAATTCGGTTCAACCTAGTTGGATCATACGAACCAAACCAAAAATATAATGGTTCGATTTTTTTCCAGTTCTTATGAACGGATGATGTCATCACCGGTTCGACTGCTCGATCTTATTGATCCAACCATAAAAATCGATAGCTAATTTCCATTCAATTTGATATCAGGTTTGGTTTTAAAAACTTTGATCTCATTTCCTATGTAGATTGGACCCTTTTATAGTTTAAGGAGACATTATGCAAGTGAGTTACCAAGAGGAAGGCAAAGAACGGAGTTTAAGATACTCGCATATCCGTGATATATATGTTGTAAAGGACGGAGACACGATGATATCATATGCGATACAGACACCAAAGCGAACATGATCTTTGGTGTACTAGTTTCTCAATGAGATTTGCAGCGATCACTACAACAAATTACCATAATAACACAAAATTGTGGAAACGAAGAATTTTAGTCATCTTAGATGAAAGTATTTATACCTGATACATTGAGATAATTCAATCAATGTTCAACATATTTTATAAAGAAAATTTCTTTATCCCCATTTTTTTTTACGATTAAAATTATGTTTTCGAAAGATAGATGTTCTACTTTTAATGCTAGAGTCGAGGGCACCATTGATATACTTCTAACTTCGTGGATGAAACATGTCTCTCCTCGATAGCGGACGGGCTGCTTTCATAATTTGTCATGTCAATAAAAACTAAAAAGAAAATGGACAAATATTTGTGGATGATTAAATTGAAATAAGAGGGTCTTCAGCTAATTTGACCAGAATTTATTAGGCGACTGCAGGGGGCGGTCAGGTCACGTGACGCAAGCAACTTGTTAGGTAGTAAAAGCAATGGCTGACGTGTCCATAGTGACGCCACCCCAATCGGACCGAATACTGATTCCCTTCCTATATATGGGGCCCACACATAGACGACAAAGAAAGCACGTGACGGAAGACTGTTGCAGTCCACCTTTTAAAATCAATATTTTGGTAAATTGCAACAAATACTCTTAATCGATAATCGATTAGGACACCGAACCAATAACTTTATCGAAATTATCGATCAGATTGAATCATGTAATTAAATTTGTTTAATCATATAATGATATCATCATTAGTTAAAATCGGATTAAATTGGATCGATGAGAAAAAAATAGTTGAATCGACTAATAAATCGAAATAAAAATGTAAATAAAATATACACTTAAAATACTTGAAATAGAAATAAAATACATAGACAGTGTATATATTTCATCACATTATACATAAAATATTTTTTTTGTATTTACCATCAAATGTCATATATATACATTATTTGGATTAGACGCTCTATAACATAATAATAGTAGTTTAATTATATTTAAAACCTATTATATGCAAATAGTTTTGTTAGAATAGTTGGTTATAAATTTAATGGAGATAACTAAGAGCCCATTCGGTAGGAGAATAAGGAATAAGGATGGAGAATAAGGGGAATAAGGATCTATTCTCCGTTCGGCTGGAGGATAAGAATAAGGAGAATAAGGTGAAATAAAGGTATGTAAGGTGGGATAAAGACAGGAAAAAGAGTGAAATAAGATGGAATAATGGGGAATAGTCGTACCACTGGGAACCGTGTCGGGAGGAGAATTGGCCCTTTATTTCAAGGCCTATTCTCCACCAAACAGGGCCTAAAGGTCATGGGTTCAACTCCCATTACTAGCATTATTGTAAAATAAATTAAAATTTAAATGCAGCTTAACTTCGATTGAATCTGGTTAAATCGTATTAAAAATAATAGCTTGAACTGTCGAATTTATTAAGTTTGAACATTCGAAGCTAATCAGCAATAACTGGTTAACCTATAATTCCAGGTCTGGCCGGATCAATTTTCAAAACATTGCTCTCAATTACGGATATGATTTTCAATCGGAGACCTCATTCTTCGAATGTAACAAAGAAAGATCTGCATTTGAAAGATGGGGTGGATTCTTTTGTAATTTACCATTGCTTTTGTGATATATATATATATATAGGGCTTATCCACTGCGCACAGGGCTCATTAGCGTTTCAATGAGCACTCATTTTAGGCCTTACACGTGTATTAACCATAACTATATTTCTAATTATATGCTACGACGAGTTTAAAAAAATCCTATATTTCCTATTATACAACGTCCTTAAAAATTGGAAGACGGTTTTGGAAAGAAACAATTCAAATAAATGATTCCACGCGGATGATTAAGGATCCAAATACTATGATAGTAATAAATGTAAATTACTGATCATTTTTTTGATATTACTGATCTCATAGTAGCTATTACTGACAATTGGTTATGGTTTTACTGACATCACAACAAGCACTTACTTGAGCAAAGCCCATGACTTACTGACCATAACTTTGTTATTACTGATCTCATAGTAGCTATTACTGACCATTGGATATGCCCATGACTTACTTGAGCAATGCCCATGACTTACTGACCATAACTTTGTTATTACTGATCTCATAGTAGCTATTACTGACCATTGGTTATGTAAATTACTGATTGTTGTTTGGATATTACTGATCTCACAACAACCATTTACGTGAGTATTGTGTCGAAATTACTGACTTCTATTCAAAGTAGTAATACATATAGAAATTACTGACCATTGGTTATGGTTTTACTGACATCACAACAAGCACTTACTTGTCCATTGTATATATATTACCGAATTCTGCACCATGTAATACAATGAATGTATATTACTAACCGTTATTTTGGATATTACTGATCTCGCAACAACCATTTACTTGACTATTATATATATATATATATATATATATATATATTACTGACATGAGCATTTGGATCTCGATTTTCAGCAAGAAATAATCGATTCGAATGTTTTCTTTCTAAAACGATCTTCCTATTTTTAGGACGCGATATAATTAGAATATCACTTATTGTTACATCGCTTTGCATATTAATCTCCTTCCAAAAACAACATCCTTTGAAATAGGTAACCACTAAATTGGTAATACACGTGTGTGGCCAACAAATGGTGCGCACCGAAACTCAAATGGGCCCTGTGCGCATTGGATAAATTTCCTATATATATATGGGATAAATGGGGCTGCCCTATGGGGGGAGCTAACTTAGCTCCCCCCGCCTCATTTCGTCCGATTTTTTTATTTTTTTTTGAAATTTTCTTCCGTGGAATTTCATCACTATATCCCTATATTATGTCATTAAAATTTCGTGTGAAACAGAGACTCCTACGGCCTCCATCCAGACAGTCATTTTTTAACGGTAACAAGATTTTTTAAATCGACCCCGTTTGGATGGAGGTCGTAGGAGTCTCTGTTTCGCACAAAATTTTAATAGCATAATATAGAGATTTAATAATGAATTTACACGATTTTAGATTTCAAAAAAAATAAAAAAAATATGTCAAAAAGGGGCGGGGGAGCTAAGTTAGCTCCCCCTAGGGGGCATACACATTTTTCCCTATATATATATATATATATATATATATATAGAGGGCTTATCTAGAGGGCACTGTGCCCATTTAGCAATTAATAGGCACCTAATTGTATACGTCCGATTAAAATCGTGAGGTCCAAATAAAATTCCGAATATAATTTCAAAAATGGCATATTTTGAATTCAATAACTCATATCCCGATAATTATGGGCGGTTAATTAATTTCATTGACGACTTTTGTTACGATGGTTAACAAAAACAAAATTGTGTTTCCTAATTTCGAAGAACGGCGATCAAACAAAGCCAATACCTTCTTTCGTACGCCTTCGTCTTCGAGGTTGCTTTGAGGTCGCTTCATCTTCGACATCAGTAAGTTTTTTATGTATAGTCGTTTTGAAGAACATTTTGAAAATATTTTAAACCCTATAATTTAAACATATTTAAATTCCGAATCAGATCTTACTAAATTTTGATGCAGACTTATTAAAAAATCATGTACAGGTACTGATAGAAAGGAAAATTTTGGTTGTTGGATTAAGAACAAATAGTTTATCGCTTCAAATATTTTCAAATAATTTATCGTTTAAATTTTTCGTTTAAGAACAAATATGTTATCGCTTCTAAGATTCTATATTAAATATAGTTACTTGTAACTAAAGTAAAATTACTGCTTGATGATTCTAAGTTACTGATATATATTACAAAATTACAAGAAAAACTCTTGTTATGTTAATTGTAAAAATTAATATTACTGATAAAATGATGGAAGTTACTGAAACCTTCATCATACTTACTGATAGAACCTTTCAAGTTACTGAATGTAATCTCCAAATGTAATATGGGAAATAGTTACTGATACATTAAATATACTTACTGATGTATTTTTCCATGTTACTTATACGTGTTACGATCTTACAAATAAATTTGAGAAGTAAGAACATTACTGATAGATAAGATTTAGAAAGTTACTAATTTATATTACATCAATATTACAGAATAAAATTGTAAGTTACTGCTTCCTTATTCTATGTTACAGATACATATTCCAATATTAGATCCATAACTCTAATGTTATTTTAAGTTTAAAGATTAAAGTTACTGATAAAATGATGGAAGTTACTAATGTCTTCGTCTAACTTACTGATATTAAAGTTACTGATAAGATGATGTATCTTACTAATGTCTTTTATTAACTTACTGATAGAACCTTCGAATTTACTGAAAGTATTCTCCAAATGTAATATGGGAAATAGTTACTTATTCATTACATAATCTTACTAATGCATTCTTCAATGTTACTGATACGTGTTACGATCTTACGAATACTTTTGTGAAGCATGAAATTACTGATTTAAGTATCATAATTATTGATACCGGTGAGAATCGTGAAGTTACTGATACAAGCTTCTAACTTACTAATTGATAATGAATAAAAATATAGTATGACTTTAAAGTTACCTGTAACAGTACATAAAGTTACTTGCCATATATGAAATATTACCATCATGATATTACTTTTTACCGCCTCATCATAAAACAGAAGATACGTTAACTTTCAAAAACTTACTTCAGGCGAGAGTGCTCGGTTCGCGGCGGAGCAGTCAAGACCTTCTCGACGATTGCAACGAGGGCGGAGAAGGCTAAAAACGGTCAGACAAGGTTAGTGAAAGAATAACAACTGTCATCTTCCATTATAATGCTACGTTACTTCCTAAATGAGTTATTTTATGAATTATACGTATTAGGGTTACGAAGAAAAATCCTTTCAACTTTTAACACTTTCGTATGAATCCAATAACTTTTACTAAAATTCTTATATCAGTAATTGAAATTAGTATTACATTTATTATTTTGCAGATGGAACAAGCAAAAACATTTGATGCTTCTTACAAGAGACGAACACCGCAAAATGTAAAAAAAGGATCTATGGAATCTGCAAGTGGTAATTTTGTTATCTTTTAATTTAAAATATATAATTTAATTCAATTATGTCTTAACAAGTAACTTATTGCAGAAACAAGCTTTGAGGGTGATAAAACTGTTGAAATTACCACTGGTAAGTTTGCATATTAACATACAAAATGTTAATACTTAATTTCCTAACTTACTATTGACAGACTTTTATGCTGTGTAGAAAGAGCATCAGTTTTGAGTCTTACAAATGTAAAGTATGATGCAAAGATAGAACCATTGCCAGGTTAGAAAATATCCACTAAGATTGTAAGTTAAGAAAAGCCTATTTTATATGCAAAATTATAAATGGTTTTAATTTCATTATTGCAGCGAGATATTGCGTCCAACACAGATGTTACATAAAACAATTTGTAACATATCTTGGTAACAACAAGTTGACTGGAAGGCATAAGGAGTTGATCGATAAATCCGCTTTCTCAAGATTAGTATCAATTACAAAACTTGATATTAATTATCAAGTATTGAACTTTATTCTTCAAAGATATCAAGGAGATCGGATTTTCAAGTTTGGAGATAAAGAACTCATATTCTCAGATAATGACATAGGCTTGATTTTGGGGTTGCCTTCATCAGGATTTCCTATACAACTAAGGGGTTTTTCGTTTGAATGGCCAAGTTCATTCGAAGAGCAATTTTGCCAACCAAGCATGTTATTAAATCGTCATAACATTTGTGACATGCTTGAATCTTTAAGATCTCAAGAAGATGATCTTTCAAATAGAATGTACATAAGATGTCTAATATCATTGATGTTTTGTACATTTCTATTCCCCGAAACGAACTTCTGCTTCCCAAAGGTCCTGCTAAATTACATAGATTCAATTGAAGATACACGTTTCTTCAATTGGTCGAATGCAGTTGGTACTATGATAATGCAACGCTTGGAAGACATAGTGGAAAAAATGAGGAAGCGTTCATCATCTGATGGGAAAGGCACAGTTGGCTACTTAACTGGATGTGCAGCGTGTTTATATGTAAGTTTTTTTAATCTCTAACTACTAGTTTGCTTTTAATAAATATTTATCAAATTTTAAATTGTGTTAAATTATTTTAAGGCATGGGCTCTGGAGCACTTATTCCCAACATATGCATTGAATCAAAATCTCTTGCCAAGAATTAGGAAATGATCAACTCCTTGCAAAGTCACCATTGAACAATTCATGAACTTTAATGAAGATCAGGTAACATAGTTTTATTTACAATTTCATTAGTGATTTTAATATTGAATATAATTATTGAAGTTACTGATGCAAGTTTTGAAAGTTACTATTCCAAGTTACTGATGCAAGTTACTGATGCAAGTTTTGAACAATTCACGTAGAAATACAAATTTTGAAGTTACTTATGCATTCATGAAAAAATCGATATTGAAAATATTTATCAATAAATCTCAGATACTTACTGAAGTCAGTTTAGAAATTCCGAATGCAAGTTACTGATGCAAGTTACTAATGCATGATTTGAACAATTCACATTCATATACAAGTTACTAATGCAAATTACTGATTACTTAAAATTACTGCATGCGTCATTTTTACTGATTTCATATCTTCTGACAGCCTGATACATTTAAAAATGTTAATGCTTCTCATTATTAATTTAACTTGAAATGATACTTTTTATTAAAATGAATATTGCATATTGATGGCTAAATATATTTCCTTGCATTAGATTGTTGTCCAGCTAGACTATGAAGAAAAAGAGCTATTCAAGATTGACCCAAATGAATTCATATTTGATTATGAAACCTTCGTAACAGAGGGTTTCATATCAACTGTTTATGCATTGCGTGTCATTGTACCACAACAACGGCAACTTGATGATTGTTCAATGACATCAATCTTGAAGACTGCTCAACATCAAAATACACCAGAGTGTAAATGTGAACAACACAAGAAGAAAATAAGTGATTTGGAGAGTTTCATTTCTGAGATGCCCACTTTGGATGAGTACAAAAACATGAAAGAAAAATATGAGAATACATTGAGGGAGAATGAGAAGCTGAAGGTCGAAATCTCTATTCTAAAGCAATGATTTGAGGAATTCTTTGCAAAATCAGTTAGTGTAAAGCAACAAGAGGAGAAGTCAACAAAGGTTGTTAATCAAGAAGACCAAAATAATATCACAAAAAAGATCGAATCACCATCCTTTGATCTTGGAATTGAGGAGGATTCTGAAGATCGTGGCAAAATTAAACCATGTGTTCCAAAGAGGGGTAGAAGCAAGAAGCTTATTACTCCTAACAGCATGTCAAAAAGGGTCAAGTCTAGAAGAGCAATAAAGGAAGAAGAAATAGCACAAACCATCCCAATGAAGGAGAAAATAGTAATGAAAAAAAGAAAGCTTGAAAAAAAGAATTTTGAAGAAGTGATGACGGTAGAAGATGAAGATGAAATTCCAAAGAATGAAGACAACAAAGAGGAAGCTTTGGAGGTATGAAATCATCCTACCAAACTATACATATACTGTTGCTTTTAAATTTTTTTTATTTAGTGTCTTTCAAATGATGATAGTTTAATAAATTACATATGCTAAATATTAAGTTACTTACCCTTTATATATTATTACTTCTGTCAATTAATAAATTACAAATACTTACATATTAACTTACTGTTGATACATATAATGTTACTAGTGTCTTTCGATACCGGATACTTAGAGATGACACATAAGAAGATACTGTCGATCTTAGAAATATTGGGTGAGTAATTTTCATTATCTGAATGATTCTTACAAATTATACAAAGGAACTTACTGATGCATTTGATGATATTTCTTGTGTTGTTATAAAATAATGACACATAAGAAGTTACTATCGAACTTAGAACTGTTGGGTGAGTAATTTTCATACTGAATGAATCTTACAAATGATACAAAGGAACTTACTGCTGCATTCGAGAATATTACTTATGTTGTTTTAATATCTTAATGATACTTACAAATGCTTACATAAATACAAATGCTTAAATTCTTTTGGTAATGCTTCAAAAGTAAGAAATTACAATGATGCAATAACACAAAATAATGATAATATTTCTTAAATTTATTTATATGTTTACAATTTAATCGCATCGATTACGCTGGATATGATACAATTTCTGAATCAGAGAGGGCAACCATTCATGAATTTTTGAAGGATCCTGTCGCCAAGTAAGGGGAGATTTACTAAATTTATTATACCCATTTCATGATATATTTATGTTGATTTTATTGTAATGTTACAACTTAACTTACATTTCAGTATGGGAGCAACTTACCACGGTCCATGAGACAACTTTTGTAATGGAATACACATTGAAGACCTACTTTATAACAAAATGGTCATAGATGTGATTTTGGACATGTTCATGGATGTGCTTTACAAATCATATCAAGAAAGTGACGTGGAATGCCCATTTATTTTTGCAAATACGGGTCAAATGGTAATAGTACTTAACTACTTTTTGTTTTCAATTTAAGTTATATTAACTAAATATTATTCGTTTCAGCAATTGTTCACAAAGACTGTGAAAGAAGCAACAGAAGAAGATTATGAGGCTCTAAATAATTTGTTCTCATGCATAAGAACAATGTTTGATAGTGTAAAAAAAGCCTTTTGTGTAATCCACACCTCCAATCATTGGCATCTTCTCGTGGCTGATTTTGATGAGCAGAAATTCATTTCATACAATTCACTTGCTGGGATGAAAAAACACCTCATGGATGTTAGAAAATGGGTAAAAAGATATAAAATTTTGTGATACATCGATTTTTTTATAAAAACTTTTGTGATACATCCATTTTTGATATATTTTTTACTAACATAATTCTTTTACAATACCATTAGGTTGATTGGATGGCAGAATACTTCTGGCTATTTACTGGAGAGCACATTGAAAAGTGGCCAGTAGAGATAAAAAAAGGAATCCCAATGCAGCGAAGTGATTCCATTGATTGTGGGGTTTATGTAATGAAGTATATGGAATTTATTTGCAAAGGAAAAGATCCAGTGTTCCGAAACGAAGATATCCCAAAGTTTCATGCGGAGATAGCAGCTATACTACTTACAAGTGTTCAGAAGAAAGGTTAACAGAAATGTGATATCTTAGACATGTATATAGAGATGATGTAAATATGTACATGTACTGTTCAAAATTTAAATTTAGTATCTTTCTTTTGAACATGGAATTTTTTATGAATGAGAAAAATTTGATGGTTGTTGATTGTTGATTGTTGAAATTATTACAGATGATACATTCGTCTACTACCTGATACAGCTGCATTAAGTTATTGCTACGTACAATGCTAAATAAAAAAGTTACTATTGCTTTAGACAATATTACTTGAGTATTTAATAACTTACTACTACTTAAATATACTACTATTTGAACTAAAAGTTGATTTTGAAGATCTTACTTGAATAAGCTAAGAACTTACGGATTAAAATATATTATGCTATAAGTTACTAATACTTACAAATGATACGTTAAAATTTACTAATGATTTTGACAATAATACTTGCGACATGTAAGTAACTTACTTATAGTTTTATATGATACAAAAAATCCTAGTTATTATCTAAGTTTATGGCACTTACGTTTTATAATGATGAATGTTACTGATGTCTTTTACAAACTTACCGATACATGCTTCATATTTACTGATGTATTCGTCAAAGAAAATATGGGAAATATATACTGATACATAAAAACCCCTTACTGATGCATTCTTCAATGTTACTGATACATACCAAACTTACTAAAACATGTCACATGCAAGAACTTACTGATTACAACAAATTTATTGAAACATGATTCATACTTACTGATGATAGACAAGTACCAACTTACTTATACAGTCTTGAAAATTACTAACGAAAAGTGAACTGATACTTACGTTTATAATGATGAAAGTTACTATTGTCCTTTACAAAATTACTTATACAAGCTTCATACTTACTGATGCATACGTCAAAGATAATATGAGTAATATATACTGATTAATAAAATTAACTTACTGATTCATTCTTCAAAGTTGCTGATACATGTTCCAAATATACTAAAACATGTGAGAGACATAACTTACTGATTCATTCACGAAAATTTACTGAAACATGATTCATACTTACAAGACCATTCACAAGTACCAACTTACTTATACATACTTGTAAACTACAAATGGAAATTGAACAATAGAAAATAACTTACAACCATATCATAAACACACAACTTCATACTTAATGAATAGTACACAAATTAAAAGATTACAAATAAGGGGAATATAAGAAAAATGGAATTCTTCTATATATAAGCTTCAGTCTTCTCGATCCTTTGAATATCATCTGACTTCAATACTTTCAAATATCAGCTGCATTGATTATGTAACCACCTGTTAAATGGAAAAAATATACATATTGTTATCACTTCTCATTCCTTTGAATAACGCTGACTTCAAAACTTTCAAATATCAGCTCATTGATAATGTAACCAACTGTGTAATGGAAGAAATATACATATTGTTAGCATGCTGTTAATAATCTAAAAAGTTCTATATAAACCATATGAATAAGAATATTTCTTACCATCATGCATTATATTAAGATTTTGAAGGGCAATTCCTTGAATCATGTCCTGCATTGAATTTGTGGCATAATTTGCATTGTCTACCCTTTGACGAATTCTCTTCACTAATTGATTTCAATCTATTAGTGCTGCCCTTTGGTCTACCACCTTTTCCAGACCCTTTTGGTTTTGCTACATTAGGATCTTTTACAACAAATACTGTCTTATCACATTTTTCATTAACATCATGGACATCTTCAACATTTACAATGTCCCTTTTGCTCTTAATAGCTTTAACTCCTTCAGAAGCATCTATAAGGACCTTCTTAATGTAATCATATACTTCTTTGTTGCCATTAGCTTCGCTAATAAGTTCATTTGCCAATACCATTAATTGACTATTATCATCTTGCACTGTTCTCCGCCTATAAAGTGGGTAGTAACCATTTCTCTTGATATCTTTCTTCCATCTATTCAATAAAAGGGAGGATTGAACGTCTAACGCATCGGTGTGTTTTAAAACACTAATAATGTGTCTGCAAGGAATACCCATTGATTCCATTTTCATACAATCACATTTGTATTTCTTGTAACAAGCATGAAAAGTAACTCTGTTGAAATCTTCAATCCTCCCAATAGGATATACTCTGAATTGTATAACGTCATCAACAGAAGGAAATGGAATCACATTTAGTTCAATACCTTCCGAAAGCTCTGTCTTAACCATATAAAACACGGTCTTTGTGAAATGCTCTGAAAATTGTTTTTCAATGCTCCACTGCGTAGCCAACTTAGGAATTTTATTCTCATTTTCATTATCCAACCAGTTAGAATGCTCTCTCATTCTTTCAACTGCGGTTTGAAATCTAGTCATGAACTCATATAAACTGTTCATCTGATTGACATGGTTAGTCAAGAATGAATTCATACTCTCGCTCCTCTGTGTTGTTCTCATCTCAGCAAAAAAATAACTTCTCATGTATATAGGCACCCACTTTCTCCTGATACGATACATAACATTAATCCATCTATTTTTTTCTAAATTACATTCTGTAACTATTCTGTCCCACTCAGCTTCAAAATCTTGTTCACTTTTTGCCCCCCAAATAATCTTATTCAAAGCAGGAATTGCAATATCAGCTTTCTTTGTTAAACCAATCTTCTTCTTCATGTTAGCTGTAACATGCCAACCACAATATCTATGTTTGGTATAGGGGAAGACTTCTCTTATAGCAGCATTAATGGATGGACACTGATCAGTAATAATTGTCTTGGGAGCGACATTAACAGCCATCAGAAAATTTTTTAAAAAGCCATACAAAAGACTCCTTTGTCTCGTTCATTAAGAATGCGTTGCAAAAGAATACAGTCTGTTTATGGTTGTTAACTCCACATAAAGCAGCAAAAATGAGCTTATACTTGTTTGTATCGTATGTTGTATCAAAAGTAACAGCATATCCAAACAATTTATAGTCTTCGATAGAATAAGCATCTATCCACATGCAATGAGTTAAGCACAAATCCTCATCTTACTTGTACACATAAAAAAATTCAGGTGTAATGCTTTTGCAATATTCAAGATGTTCCAACAACATAACTGCATCATGACCTTCAATTTCTTTCTTCTGATCACGCTTCAAATTGTATATGTCTCTGGCTATAGAACCAATGCGTTCGTCAGATCCACTTTGTTTGTCCAAAAAAGCAATTTGTTTGGCAGTAGGGATGTTCACTTGAGACATAGAAGCTAGAAGATTCTTTGTGGCCTTAGTTATTCTCCTATTCGGTCTCAAGTACTTTTTCTTACTTGGAGAAACAAGTTTATGGTTATGTTCCTCAACGAATGAGACCACATCCCACTGTTTAGATATCTGATTTAATTTAACACACAACTTTGCCTTACAACCACAACGACTTATTCCACATCGTCTACCCTCGCTGTCTATTACATCAAGATTAGCTTCTGCGTCTACCACTGACAGGCTAGATGATATCTTTCTTTTTTTGGCATTCTGAACATACTGACCTTCCTTCCAACAAACATATTTTTTAAAAGAGAGATTCTTAACTTTGTTTTTTCGATCAAAACAATATTTGGTGCTACTCCTCCTAATATTAAAGCCAAGTTCAGTAGCATATTTCTCATAGAACATTTCACATTCCTTTAGGTTTGAGAAAGATAGACCCTCTTGAGGGATAATAGCAGGATCAACAGCTGATATAGGGGAATCATAATCATTTAAATCTTCAACGCTCTCATATTCGTCATTGACTAAAAGAATAAACCATAAAAAAGTATCAGTATGTGTTTACTACGTACCAGAAACTTACGTATTCTTCTGCAATTATTACTAATGAGTTTACTAATATTACATCATGATATTGCATAACTTACTGATACAATAGCTTACTGATACTTATGTATTCTTACATATTTAAAGTATCAGTATTGAATATATGTAAATTACGTGTGTCATGACATATCTTACTGATACCTACGTATTCTTTTGCAGTTATTACTAATGAGTTTGATAATATTACATCGTTCTATCATATAAATTACTGATGCATCTGAAACATAAGAGCTTACTTATTCTATTGCAAAAGTTACTATCGAAACTGAAAATATTACTTATGTCATAATAAGGCTTACTGAGACTTACATGTGCTACACTATTGCTACTATTAAATTTATGTATATTACTTGTGTCATAACATAGCTTACTGATACTTACTTGTTCTTTTGCATATATTACTAATGATATTGTTAATATTACTGAGTGATACCATATAACTTACTGATACATCTGAAACATAGGAGTTTAGTTATTCTTTAGCAAATATTACTATCGAAAATTAAAATATTACTTATGTCATAATAAATCTAACTGATACTTACATATGCAGTATTGAATTTATGTAAATTACGTGTGTCATGACATAGCTTACTGATACCTACGTATTCTTTTGCAGTTATTACTAATGAGTTCGATAATATTACATCGTGATATCATATAACTTACTAATGCATCTGAAACATAAGAGCTTACTTATTCTATTGCAAAAGTTACTATCGAAACTGAAAATATTACTTATGTCATAATAAGGCTTACTGAGACTTACATGTGCTACACTAGTGCTACTATCGAATTTATGTGTATTACTTGTGTCATAACATAGCTCACTGATACTTACTTATTCTTTTGCAGTTATTACTAATGAGATTGATAATATTACTTCGAGATACCATATAACTTACTGAAACATCTGCAACATAGGAGTTTACTTATTCTTTAACAAATATTACTTACGAAAAAGAAAATATTACTTATGTCATAATAAATCTTACTGATACTTACATTTGCTACATTATTGCTTACTGATTCTTTTGCAAATTTTACTATTGAATATAGAAGTATTACTTGTGTCATAATAACTCTTACTGATGTTTACGTGTGCTACGATATTTAATCTTACGTATATTACTTGTTTGCTCTGAGATCTTACAGATACTTAAAAGATGCTTATATAATACTAGATCTTATTTAAATTTGATGATGATACGAAATTCAAAATTTCAATGATACAATGAACAACTTGAAAATAAAATTCATATGATTACATAAAATATAAAAAAATACCTAATCTTCCAGTGTTATTGTGGACATCAATCAGATCGAAAAGATTGGCTTCATCTTCTAATTCACATAAATAATCTTCACTTTCTGAACCATGTACAAAGTCGCCTTTCATCGTTGAATCATACGTATCAAGATCAAAATCTACTCGCGAATTATCCATAAATGAACCTATTAAATGCATATTAGAAACGAAAACATGTAACGAAAAACATATAAAAAATTATAAATTGCAAATCAAAGTACCTTTGATTCCAGATTACGAGTAAAAAAACGCTCGAAGCTCTCGCGAATGACAAGGGGTTTTTTTCCTCGATAGAAAAATGACACGAGAAGAAATGACTCATTTGCTAATTAAGGAATGTAATTAAATTTTCATTTTTATAAAAATGGCAGTTACAATCGTGGTTCCTATAATCATGGGATCGCATGATTTAATCCAACGGTTGGGAATAAGGGCTCAGTTTTATAAAATGGGCACAGTGCCCTCTGGATAAAATTCCTATATATATATATATATAAGTTACCTTGAAATTTAGTTTAAGCACTCTTTTTCAACGTATAATAATATTATTAAGCTTTGAACTTTAGGAGTTAGCTTCCCCCTTGGAAGAAGTACAAATGCTTACAGAAACCCATATTTGAAACAAGATCCTCTTTTTCTCTCATCAATTTAGCTAGTATTTCAATGCATTCAGTTTGCCATTTTTTTTAATGATCCTTCGTGAAATTGGAATTAATTTCAATTCCTGAAACTAAATCCCCCTCTTTATTCATACCTAATGTTTCGAGATACACTACCAAAATTGATGAGGTAAGTTTGGAATTTATGCAATCTTGTGGCATCAGTATCTACATTACCTCCATCTTAATAAAAGGAAGTTCTATCAACTTTTCTGGAATGGCACTCATGCCCTCTTCTATGGAAATAAATAAAAGAGAAATTTGAGGCAACGGGGTATTAACAAAGACCATTCAACAACCCTATTGATTGCCCAACGTAGGACATAACCCAGTCACCTCAAAGGAAAAGAAAAACAATCAAAAATATATATTCAATCCACAATGCTCACAAGTGTCAACATGTAAACCCAACTAAGTAAAAAACCATGACCCAAGGGATTCCCGATCAACCATATTGATCTACTACTTCACTATACTAGTAAAGATGTTTGATCTGCTTTTGGATCAGACATCAACACACCTTACAACCTTAGATCATGCTCCAAAGTTTTTACTTGGTTATCAGACACTGAAACACTGTTGTGGATTAGTAAGACTATAAATATCTCTAGATCTACTTGGATCAAACACCAAGGAATCTACAATGTTTGAAATCTAACACCGATTCCATGTAGAAAGTGTTATCTAAAAAAAGCAATCAAATACCTTTTTGAATTATCAACAACACACATATAGTGCTAAACATATAAAAAGTAGTATGAGTAACAACAATATTCTCAAGGTATAAACACATGTAACTATAATATAGGAATAAGAAATATTTAATTAAAAAGTTGTCGCCTATGGAGAATATATCTCTGACTAATCCCAAAGAAGCTTAAAAGATTAGGAAGGATTGATGTTGACTTGGAGAGTTTAAGAAAATCAAAGTAATCAAAATAAATCTCAAAATTAACAATAGCTTCTCTCTAAGAATATTGAAGAATAAAGAGAGAGAACTTTTCCAAGGCTTTGCTTCTAGTTGTATACTTTTCAACATTGGCCTATGGTCTTATTTACAATGCCATAATCAAGCCTTTGAAAAAAATAGTTGTTTGAAACAAATCTGGCAAGAATCATAGAGGTACTCTTCTGTCGATCGATTAGGTTATTCTCATGGATCAATTAAGTGTAATATTGATATGTCTCGGAGAAGATAGTTAAACGAGGGTTTGAGCCTAAGGTATACCAAACTCTCTCAGTATGAAGGATGAAAGAGTATTGGAAATAATCTAGGTTAAATATATAATAGATCTGTTGGGATATTAGTTATCTTTATTATTATTTTCTTATTTCCTACTTCTTTTGTCTTCTTCTTGTAATTTGCCCAATAAGTTCCTCTCCTTATAAGAGAACCCTAGAACATCTCATTAATGTAATTTATGAGTTATATGTTTAGTAGAATATTTACAAGTTTTACAACATTTTTGTGTACAATTTTTACAACATATTTTGATGATTTATTTATATTATATACAAAAATTTTTATATACACTTATTGTATTTTATGTACACTTATCGAAAGAATTTTATATCTTTTATAAAAAAAGTTTTATTTTATTATGGATTATATACATAATAAAATATAAAAATATTACTTATGACTAATATATATGCGATATATGAAACATACATACCCTATACTTAGATCGTTTTACATCTTTGTAGTATAATAGAGAAAAGGAAGACATAACTCATGCTGACTAAAATGGGGTGAAAAGAATATAAAATAGATAAATAACAAGTCAACTTCCCTCCTTATACTTATTCTTTGGTTAGCTTAGATATAATAAAGAAAATAATGAGGTGGTCCAAGAGAATACAAATGAATGGAGAAACAAGTTAATCATAAGGGTCATTGATCCCTCCTATACTTAGGATTTAGTATACTGAGTAAGAAACTAAAGTCAAGGGTGAGGATGTTCGTATAAAAAACTTTCAATAGGAAAAGGAAAACAAAGACTCTAGTGATGAAATTCATGGATGTAAGCTCTTTATACAAGATAGATTAAGGGTTAAGAATCGTCTCAAATGAACTAAGTATTCATTTCACAAGCCCCATATGGTATGTCTACAAAACACAAGGCTTTAACACCTTCCCATTGACAAGATATTGTTCTACACAAGGTGGCAACTCAAAAATGTGTATACCTCTAATGTCATGCATTATTCTCACAATACAACGCCTTCCTATTTGCAAAGTAACTTACTCGGAGAGAGTTGAATAACCACACTTTCTAATCCAGGACCAATATCATTTAATAGATGTGCTTATCATGCCACCTTTTGACCTTATCTTTGTAGATGGAATTATTCTTAAATAACCAGTTCCTTATCTCCATGAACTTATTATGATCGATCATATACTTGATCTCAAAATTCATACTATTGAAAACGATCTTCTTTATCTCCCATTCAGTTAAATGAAGTAATTTCTACTGGCAGATGTCATGATTTCCGTAAACAAGTCAGAATGGTGAAGTACCTAAGGAGGTTTTTAAAGATGTTCTCGATGCGTAGAAAACTTGGTCCATAAGTTATGATGCATTATTACTACTAGGTTAAACATGTTTTTCAAGAATGATCTTCACTTCGCAATTAGACACTTCGACCATGATATTTGTCTGAGGATGGTAATGACTTGCATTGTGATGCTCGTCATTATAGTCCTTTAAATTATTTACTGACATCTTGATTCATAAAAGCAGTTCCCCACATCTTATATGAGTATCTTTGGGATTCAGTCTTTGATATGATGTTCTCTCACAAGAATGTAGTCTTGATATATGTTGTTCGGGTGGAGTCTACCTCCACCCATTGTATGATATAATCCACAACCAGCAAAATGTATTCAAATCCCTAGCTGATCATAAGGAATGAGATCTTGAAATCAATGCCTCAAACGTCAAATATTTGAAATAGTGTCTCGATTCATCAACATAACTCCTTAGAATCAATAATTCTTCCCATTCTCTGATTGACCCTTAGAAAATCACAATGTCTTCCACCAGAATGGACACAAAAAACCACATTGTGGTGCCATTTCTGATGTGCTCTTCAAAGAGTGATGTCCTCCTCCTCCCATGCGTGGTATAGATTGAGGACACTAGATTAGTCATTTAAGTATTGCACTACCTCCATATTCAATCCATAGTAGTTTCTTACTTTGGATCGAAAGCTATCAACTTTTCTCTTGGACCAACTTGGAGGGAATTTCTTGGAGAGAAAATAATTCATAACGTCGGTGTACCATTGCAGTGAAGAGGTTATAAATATCGCTCTATGTGGAAAAGTTTCAGTGATATTAGGGACATGATTCATGATTTTCATTGTTTTCCTATCTAGAAATTATAGGTTAGTACATTTCTAATCTTATGCTTTTTCTTAATTTCCATGTCAAATTCCAGGGCAAGGAAAACTGACAGCACTCCATTTTCAGTTATAGTATAATTTTTTAGCATCATCGGGAGTCTTTCTTGTGTAGAGAATAACATAAGTAGGGCACCATCCCCTCCACTGCCTTAACACCTAGGGTTGGGCATGGGCCGGGCTCGGGCCGGGTTCGCCTTGGCCCGGCCCAAGCCCATTTTAGAATATGGGCTAACGGGTCGGGCCTAGGCCCATTTTATTTTCAAAAATTAGGCCCAAGCCCAAACCCGGCCCAAATAAAATGGGTCGGGTTCGGGTCGGGCCGGCCCAATTTAACACCTATGTATACGAATATCATGTCTTCCATTCTTCTTGCATTTGTGTGGTTGTTTCTTATGCATGTGTGCATGTTTAAAACTATAAAGCATGCTAACTAATTTGTGATTTTAACATTAGTTGTATGTTGGAAATACAAATGTGGTAAAAATATGGCGACTTAAACCACCATTCAATTCACCATTACATATTCTATTGTAGATGCGGGCACTATGACCCAATACAAATTGGTTACTTACAGTTGTACATGTTGTAACACTTAAGGACACAAATTCCATTATTGCATATTAATGTAATAATTTTGTATATTAATGTAATAATATCCTCAATCCACTAATGGATATGATTATTAATGTATCTAAGCATTTATTCTACACTTGAATAAGGATAGTAAAGTTAGAACATGGTATTTGGAATGAACATGGATATAATTGATATAATTATACCGTACTAGATATAAATATACTTGCTTTAGAATGGATCGGGCTATCGGGCTAACGGGTTTGGGCCTTCTCAGGCCCAAACCCGGCCCGATAATCAATATGGGCTCATTTTAGGGCCCACGGCCCGCCCATTAAATTTCGGGTTCGGGTTTGGGTCGGGTTATACGGGTCGGGTTTTGGGCCGGGTCGGGCCGGCCCAGCCCAATGCCCAACCCTATTAACACCGCCCCTATCACAAAATTATAAATGTCCTTCATGATCTCAAAATGTTAAATTAATCAGGAGATTGTAGTACATGATTATTAACAACAAGCTCCTTGAAAGTGTATAAAGTATCAAGACACTTGTGATCTATGATAAACTCGATGTCATTACGCAAACATTCGTTGGGTGACCAGATATTCTTCGAAAGTTGCTGTTGAAATGTTGGTAGAATCTCGATATGGGACTTGCTTAAATGGACTGATAGCTCGGATAGTAGTGGAATTATGGAGAAGAATGCATAAGCAGATTAATGACATGATAATGCATTTTCTAATAATTTCCGTTAAATATAAATGTCAAATTGACGGATGTTAACCCGCATGGTTACGGTGAAGAGTTAAGACCACTGTAAGGATTACTATGCAAATATGAAATATATAGGAAGGATATTTAGGAGTAGGGATAAAACGGATCGGATATGCAGATCAAAACGAATCGGATATGCATATCTCTCTCTCTCTCTCTCTCTCTCTATATATATATATATATATATATATATATATGAGGAAAATGGGGCTGCCCCCTAGGGGGAGCTAACTTAGCTCCCCCGCCCCATTTTCTTCAATTTTTTTATTTTTTTTTGAAATTTGTTTCCGTGAATATTCATCATTATATCCCTATATCATGTCATAAAAATTTCGTGTGAAACAGAGACTCCTACGGCCTCCATCCAGACAGTCATTTTTTTAACGGTAACAGGATTTTTTAAATCGACCCCGTTTGGATGGAGGTCGTAGGAGTCTCTGTTTCGTATGAAATTTGAATAACATAATATAGAGATTTAATAATGAATTTACACGATTTTAGATTTCAAAAAAAAATAAAAATTTTTTGGGAAAAAGGGGCGGGGGGAGCTAAGTTAGCTCCCCCTAGGGGGCATACACATTTTACCCTATATATATATATATATATGTTTCATCTCTATTGAATACAAATACAGATATGGATATGATTCAGATATGCATTAAGAAAATCGTATCTTTAAAAATATAGATATGAGTCCAAATCGGATATTTATCGAATCCGAATACATATCGAATAAAGAGCAGATCCGAATACAGATCAAATAAAGAGTGAAATCCAAATATCGATCCAATAAGCGTGGAATGCGAACAGGGACGAAGCCAGGATTTAATATTTGGGGGGCTAAGACAAATTACATATATAAAAATATAGAATAAAGAAAAGTTTTAACTCAATATGATCAAAACATGCATATTTCTACTAACAAATAATAATATCACGTTAAAGAAAACATCAAATTAAATAAAACTAAAAGTGGTTGTGTGTATCTGAATATAAAATTATTTTAATTGTAAACCTTGTGACATCAAAACAAATTCATCGATAATTGATTCTATCGAGAACTTTTCTGCAATATCTTTCTCAATATAAATTAATAAAGAAATATCAGAAAATCAGCTTCCATTTTATTAGAAGTTTGGATTTTATAATCTTCATAGCTGAAAATGCTCTTTCTGTTGCATTTGGGATAGGAAGTGTCAGCACAAGTCGAATCAATATATCAACCAAATAGTATATATTTGCCTTTCTTGTTTTTACTATTTTTTGACAAAGGTACACAAGATTTGAGATGCTTTTAAGAACATGATGTGTAATGATATCTGATTTGTAATGTGCAAATTACTTTTCTAACAACATCAATTGTAGTCTTTAGTCGCATTCGATTTCCTCTTATCAATATGTCGTCTTGTTTTTGAAATATATTTTCAATGTGTTGCAACTTATTAACTAAATTTCTCAAACGTTCTTCGCACATAATATGTTTATCCCTTTCCTCCAACATGACTGCTAAAGAACAATTTCTTCCACCACTAATCTTCTTCCAATTACGAAATCCATCAGTAACAAAGACATTTTCGCCATGCATGAAATGCACTTTACCACAGATAAGGGAGATATATATTATGTATTTGTCTAAACTAAACATGGCATATCATTATCAATTAAAAACACTAAATATTTATCGCTTACAATTTTAGATAAGATAGATACCACTACCTAATTTAATCAAGTGTAATTGATTAGGGTATGATAGTAGGCTACTATGATTAACATTATGACATTAGAAATGTTAATCTGAGTAATAGAATTTATTCATTTATTTGATATAAATGACATGAATTAATAATATTAAAAGTTAAATTAAGAATCATGATGTAAGGATACATAAACGTGCATAGTAAAATACTTTTTTATTATACTCGAAGTTCATGAATTCGTATGACACAATAGTTCTCGATTGATTTTATCCCTAACATTTTTCACAAGGGATGGATGGTATTATTCCCTCCAACTTAGTTCTAACAATATGTGAACAATTTTTAAATAGTTCTATCTTCGGTCCATTTAGAATCGCAAGTAAGTTGGATAATTTGAAAATGTTGATTGGATGATACATAATGAATTGTCTTAAAATTGAAAATATCTGCATTATTGTTCTTTCTGTGATTTTAAACTTTTAAGGCATTTCCGATAATGATATATTAATGAGAATATAAAAAAATCCATAGTGAAATATTAAGATAGGGATTCTCTTACACTATTTGGAACA